>CM067483.1:26704103-26866732 GCA_034552555.1 Semaprochilodus insignis | reverse complement strand
CTCGCTCACTCACTCGCTCACTCGCTCACTCACTCACTCGCTCACTCACTCGCTCACTCACTCACTCACTCGCTCACTCGCTCACTCACTCACTCACTCACTCATCTTCAAAACCGCTGTATCCCTTTGGGTTGTGGGGGGTGCTGGAGGACTGACTGGGTAGAAGGTAGGAAACACCTTCTAGTCCATTGCAGGGCAGACGAATAGACATACACAATCACACAATCACACACACACACACACACACACACACAGATCAAGAAATCTGCAAAGATCTTTTTCTGTGCCTTAAAAGTTCAGTTTTAGAAATTGGTTGCATTTTCTGCTGATCCAAATAATCCCAAACACATTGTAATGTTGAGATCTGGACTCAGTGTACTGAGTCCAGTGTACTGAGAATACCAGCAGCTTCGTCTTTGTTTGATTTGTAGCTTTCCATTGGTGTATTTTCTTTTCTCAGGAAGGGCTTCTTGACAGCAACATGTCTTTTCAGACCCGAAGTGTTTTCCTCTAACAGTGGAAGGATGGACAGAAACATCTTTTGATTTTTTTCAGAGATGAAGCAAGAGTAGAGGCTGATCTCTCATGATGAAAGATGAAAGGTTTAAGTTCTGTTTTACTGATAGTGACAGTTCTGGTGGTCTACCAGGTCTTGATGAGGTAGTAGTTATGGTTATAGTTATTTTTGATTATCTTCCTTATGAAAATTTATTACCTAATTTCCTCAGAAATGTCTGTAACACTTTACTGGAGGCTACATGACACCTAAATATGCTTGTCTCGACAGCTGACCTAATCCTACATAAATGTTTGTAAACGCTTATGCCAGTAGGCAACATCTGTCATAAAGGCTACTTTAGCTAACTTTGATCAAAACTGGCAAATGTAACCTTAAAAATTAATGGTGTCTGTTGGAATGAGAATGTATGGTAACACTTTACATCACGTATTGATTAACTAACATGACGTATAGTAATAGTAATAGTAACATAACATAATACATGTTACTTAATCGATAAGCATATAGAAAAGCATATAGCAATTACATGTTTATATGTTAAGTAAACATGTACCAGTTGTTACATGTTAAACATTAGTTAACCATTGTTAATGCATTACTTTTCACTTTCGGCCGCACATGTAATGTAAGCAAGAACAGGTTTTATCAAAGTCGCCAAAGACTGCAATGGTGTCGTGCTAGACTGTCATGGAGTGACAGTGGGTCATCTTCAGTGACGAGTCTTGCTTTTGTCTTGGTGGAGATGACCAATGAATCCGTGTAGAGGCACTGTGGTCAGCACCAAGATGAACAGTTTGTTGTTACGCATCACATGTCCAGAAGGTCTGGTGTCACTCCACCTCCACTCCACTGCAAAATATGCAGGAACTGTGTCAGAATATTCAAGCTACATGGGATTATCTCAGGACACCATTAGGAACCTCTACAACTCCATGCCGAGACGTCTTGCATGTTGCATTAGCAAACACCATACTGAGAGACACTACTTCTGTAGGTGGAGTTCAAAAAATATTGCCCATATCAGTCTAAATTTATCATCATTTATTGTTCCTGGTAACCTTTATCTTCCTCCCCAATAGCATTACAATCCGACACTTCCTTCTGGGTGCAACTATTGTGTTGATGATGAGTGTATTTATGTAGTGTTATGTCAGTTGTCATGAGCTTATGTATGTGCCATGTAGTCTTACAAACAGTACCCTATGGTAAGGTGATACAGAAAGATCTCCTGAAATATGACTTATTGCCTGTTTTGACTGAAACTTAAATAATAAATGAAGGCTGGTCTTCAGTATTATATACTATATATTAGGTTTGCTTCATTTTCACTTTCAGTTCTGCTTAAATTGCTGAACTATATTCACCTTAACCCTCCCATATGTTTATTCAAAGCAGTGGTAGTTATTTGTTGGTCAATCCTTTCTAACACAAACCTGAAAACAGCTGCCCTCCTGCTTCTCTCCCCTCTCGACCTCCCCTGCATGAGGGCCATTGAAAATATTTTTTACCCAACTGCAGCCCGCTAAGGTGCCACTAATCCGTGACATAAAGGCTGCTGTTGAGAGTGCAGTAAAGTATGCTGCTCGCATTGTCCCCCTCAGCTGATTCAAGTTGCATTTCTAAGGCCCTCATTCATTGTGAGGCTTGACGCGAGCGCTCACAAGCGCCATGTCTTAAAAACAACAACAATGCATTCTATCCTCGTGAGTAATGTGCAACATGACCTCATAACAGAGATGTGCCACCCAAGCAGAATTCCAGCCACACGGCCACTTTTTTCCTCCCAAGCCGCCGACTCATCACTCCTCATGCCGCACATGCTGCTACCTTTCTCTCTGGCTTCAGCTCCCTGTCCCCCAACCTTGTTCCTTTAAGCCTGATGCGCTTTGAGGTAACACATGGAGAGGATTAGAGTTTTAGACTTTTGTGGACCCTTCTGACAGGAAGACAGGAAAGGAAAGATAAAGGAATTTTAACTGACAACCGTGCAAAAACTTGGTAGACCACCAAAACTATCACCAGATAAACAGTGCTTTCATCTTTAAGAGAGAAGAGAAAATCAAGCTCCACTCTTGCTTCAGATAGGACAGAAGCCAAGGGAGTTTCTTTCCGTCCGTCCTCTGTGAGAAGACAACTCAGCACTCTGGGTCTGAAAGGACGTGTAGCTATCAAGAAGCCCTCACTAAGAAAAAGAGATTTCAAAGAAAATTTGTAACAAAACAGAACACCAACAATGGACATCTGAGATGTGGAGTGAGGTTTTATGGACTAATGAATTTTTAAAAAAAAAACAGCTTCTAAGATTGAACTTCAGATTTCTTTGAACTGAAAGCAAGCTTCCTGTATAGTAAGAAGGCCGTAATGAAGACAATTGGTGGACTTATTTATAACTGAAAAACTGTATATTGTATACACTCATCATCAAAATGATAGTTGCATTCGATCTATTCATCATAAAATTGTCACACAAAGTAAAGGGTGCTCAACTGAAAAAATAAATAAATAATAGAAATTTTTTTTTTGTTTTGGAGAGGGACAATGTGTACTCACTGAGCACTTTAATAGGTACACACACCTTGTATCTACATGCTTGTATTGATTTAGGCTCAACTAAACCATATAGGAGCACTTTGTAGTTCTACAATTACTGACTGTATGTGGGTGGTGAATTATTCTCAGCACTACAGTGACACTGACGTGGTGGTGGTTTGTTAGTGTGTGTTGGGCTGGTGTGAGTGGTGGGCACAGTGCTGCTGGAGTGTTTAAACACACTGTCCACCCTAATAGACACTCCTACCTTGTTGGTCCACCTTGCAGATGTAAAGTCAGAGATGATAGCACATCTGTTGCTGCACAGTTTGTGTTGGTCATCCTCTGGCCCTTCATCAGTGGTCATCAGAGTCCAGCTGTGACACTGAGATGAATTAAAGCCCCAGCAGCACTACTTTGTCTGATCCACTTGCACCAGGACGTCAGTGCCATTGCAGTGCTAAGAATGATCCACCACCCACATAATACCTGCTCTGTGATGGTCCTGCCGGGGGTCCTGATCATTGAAGAACAGGGTAACAAAGTATACAGATGGACTGCAGTTTTCAACTGTAGAACTACAAGGTGCTCCTATAAGGTAAATGGAGCAGATAAAATCTTACATTTATTGTAGATATAAGTGTGCCTAATAAAGTATTTAGCAATTGTATATGTTCTCCTTATATGACACTGACAAATTAATATGCTGTATTCAATGGACGTTTCAACTAAAAATTAAATGCCCAAAAGCCTGGCCTGTGACATTTGCCCAGTACCGTATCTAGAGCTCTGTAAGCTCCTACAAAGTCTACTTGTTAGCTGCATTAACAGATCATTAACAGCCCAGCTAGAAAGCTACTGTTACTTTCCTCTGTGGCTCAAAGGTTGAATGAAAGAGCCGTTTCCACTCCGACACCACTGATTTATTCTGTTCTCCCTTTACTAAGTTCTTCATACGAGTTGGTATCAATCCTCCTACACTCAGCTAGCAGCGGCGACGGCAACACGAACATATTATGAACATGAACTCTGAAGATTGCTGCAATTTATTTCTGCAGTAACATGTTTCGTGTTAATGTTTTAATCAGAGACGCAGTAGGCTGCAACACAAACACATTAGGCAGGAAACCCTGCAAGGCACCCAAGCAACAATTACATCTGAAAAGATAATATTAAAGAAATTAAAACATTAGTTTAATTGACTCTGTGAGGAGGAGAGCAAAAGAAAACACACGCACACACAAACTGTGGTAATTATTTCGGAGACATCCTCTTTCAATTAGATCAATCTCCTCAACATAAATTGGTTTACATTTTCAATTAAAATGAACATAATTGTGCTGAAGTGTTTTGCTCAAATTAATTTGACATGACATTTTTACTGCAAGACATTATTTTGATTGCTGTGGTGATGAGACCGAGGTGCAAAGTCTTTGAAATTGTTTTTGACTTCGACCAAGGGGGTCATTTTTTCATATTCCTTTTTTTTTAAATCAGGTTAAAACACTGTGAAATATTTAAAGACTGAAATAAAAGGTGGCGTTTGACTCAAGCATATCAAACAGTAAGCCGGAGAAAAGCTGTACAGCCCAAATCAACTCTGCTCTTCATTGTTAGCTGCTCATTAAGGCTTTAGTCATAGTGATGTTGTTAGAAAGCTGCAGGGTGGTATCTGCAGCTAATCTACACCAGCAGAACATGAAAGGAGAATAGTTTTATTAATTTAAGGCTAACAGTGTCCGGATTCTGTCAGTGTGGGGTAAAGGCAGGTAAAGGCTCTGTGTTATAGGGATGCAGAAAGGTCTGTATTGCAAGAAGGGAAATGATACCATCTAGTGGAATCAAACAAAACAGCATGGTGAAGGATGACTATTGGATGGGTTACCATTTATAATGCCCCTTGTCCAATATACAAAAACGGCCATTTAATGCTTCATTTACAGGATTGTTTTGCATGTTACATTGATGATAATGCAGTGACAATAAGGCTTTCAAATCAGGATTTAGAGCTCATGTCTCTGCTGAAAAGACAGGCAATGAAAAATAAGATATGAGAGAGAGATGTTGATGAGGAAACATCTGGGCACTGCTGGTTTCTTTAATTTGCATTGTTTTCACTTTATAGAGAAACTAAAGAAGGATAATGATTATGCTTTGCTTTGCTGTTGCTGTTTTTGACCACAAGAGGGAAACACTGACACATACAAATGACAAATGAAAAACAACTCCTCTTCTACAGAGACTAAGCTCGCGTCCCTCTCCCATCTACAGGATAATCCCTTATACACTGATCAGCCGTAAGATTAAAACCACCTCCTAGTTTTTACACTGCTTATCAATTTTATTAGCTCCACTTACCGTATATGAGGACTTTGTAGTGCTCCACAATAACAGACTGCAGTCCGTCTTTTTCTCTGCATTCTTTTTTTAGCTCTCTTTTGTTGTGTTCTTCAATGGTCAGGGCCCCCACAGAACCACCACAGAGCGGGTATTATGTGGGTGGTGGGTTCTCAGCACTGCAGTCACACTGACGTGATACGTGGTTTTAATATTATTGCTGATCAGTGTATATACATATTAGCAGTCAAAAGTTTAGACATACAAGCACAAATACTGTTCTCTCAAGCAGCTTCATGAGGAAACACCTGGAATGTTTTAGCAATAAGACTGAAGAATATTCACACATTACTGCTTTTGGAGCAAAACCCTGTTTCTCCATTTTTCAGTTTTTAACAAAATGCCTGTTTTGTGTATACATTACATGGACCAAAAGAAATCGTCCAAACTGACTGGGAAAAAATCTGGCTGCAGTGACTTACATTAAAAGTAAAGTAAACTTTTCCTTTCTTATCTTTTCTGAGATACAAAGTTTTATTCTGACAGCAGCGGTATGCTGAGACATAATTGGCTGCTTTTCATTTTGGAAATAAGTGCATACACAGGCATGACTTTTTTTTCACAATGGTATGCAAAAGTCTTGGCACCTGTGGAGAAATTGCATCTTTTGTTGATTTTCTGAATGAGTTCACATTTTAATGCACATTTACTGTTTGTGTTGTGCTATTTAGTTATGAAAATATTATATGTAGTCTTATCTGAAACTGAAATTGTGCACTAAAATGCACATACGAATTCCACATTTAATATATTTAATATATCCATATTCTATTAATTCATTAATTCACTCATTCATCTTCTAAGCCACTTATCCTTCTGGGTAACGGGAGGTGCTGGAGCCTATCCCAGTGCACACTGGGTGGAAGGCAGGACAGGTTGCCAGTCTATCACAGGGGAGATACACAGACATACACATTCACACCTTTAATTTACCTAACTGCATTTCTTTGCACTGTGGGAGCAAAACTGGAGTACCCAGAGGAAACACACATACAGACACAAGGAGAACATGCAAACTCCACACAGAAAGGCTGGGAATCACCCATATTCCAGTTTTTCATATTTCATTTTGTATCCTTGAGATTAATTTATAGGATTTGTGTGGTTTTATGTACCAAACATGGACACGATTAATTTAATATGACTGTTTTCCAAACTCCTCTTTATCCCTCTGAATGATAAATGAGCTCTGTTTTGATTAGTTGTCCTGTATTGAGCTTCAATCAGAAAAGCACTCAGAGCTGAAACATTCCTTAGAACTTCAACATAAGTGGATGGGACTAAACTGCCATAGGCTGTACAGGTGAATATATGTAAATGAGTTGGTTCCTATGACATCACAGACACAGTGAATTCAAAACAGGCTGTTTTTGCACCAGAGTTTCCATATATGGACTGTATGGTCTGTATGGAGAGTGATTAGTAAGTGTTAAAACTTTAACAGTCTTCACATATTACTTCAGGTTCATATAGCCCCATAAAAATTTGATCCCAGTAGAGGATGTGGCCACTTGACTAGGTAATTTGACTAGGGGTGTTTTTACAATAATGTGAACATTAAGAAAGATGTAACCTTTAGATTGTTAATGCATATACAAAAATGTTTGTGAGACAAACGTATAAAACATTGTTTTTACACCCGTCTTCCCCATAGCCATAAAATGCCATCTTTGCCTGTTTTAGAGGTCCAAAAGGGTTTTTTTACTCGGCATGTTTTTTTTTCAGGTAATGTTGGAAAGCTTGAATGGATTTTTATCTTTGTATGTGAACAAGTGTTTTTAATGCTACCCTTTATTGTGGCACTACTACACAGTGTTTTAACATCAAGAAAACTACAATTCTGCAACACCCCTAATCTTTCACCCCTCATTGCTCACTAGCAGCTCAGCACAGCATTTCACACACAGAGAGCCAATAGTGTCCTAGTTAATCTGATGACAGAGTTACAGGAAAATACAGTATTTATCGTCGCTGTCCAGTGAAAAACATGTATCTCCATTTTTACGCATCATTTGACCATAGTGGTTGCTGTTGACACTGTGTGAAAATCTCATTTACATTTATGGCATTTAGCTGACACTCTTATCCAGAGCGACTTACAAGGTTATTCATATTACAGGTAGGCCAATGTAGTGTTAGGAGTCTTGCCCAAGGACTCTTATTGGTGTAGCACAGCATAGTTACCCAGACCTGGGAATCGAACCCCCATCTCCCACATGGGGCAGTAGCTCCCTGGAGGTTAGTGGTGTTATCTGCTGAGCCACACCACCTCATGATGAATGGACCAACAGAAATGACCCAAAAGTGCTCGGAAAGACGTCTGGTTCCATTGACTTACATTAGATTGAAATGAGGGTTTTGTCCTCTCCTGTAAAGTTGTCATTTTGGAGACACTTGTTTTTCTTTGGACAGCGACGTATTTAATATTTACTTTCCACTTGTAGAATGACCAGCAGAAAGGGGCCATTTAATCTGTAGTACTGTCTCATAAATGCCCTTATGATATTAAACAATGCTTATTAGTGATGTGATACTGTGGTATCTCAACGATTCCAGCAGTAAAGTGATAAAAGTGTTAAATAAGCAGATAAGGCACATGAACATGGATTATATGAAAGATGCATCTTGGCAATGCATATACAGCAATGCTAGTGGGACAAACCTGTAAAACAATGTCTTTAACCCTCTTTTTTTCACCATATCTGCATAAATGCCATTTACAGATTAAAAGCTTGACAGGATTTTCATCTTTGTAGGTGAACATTTATTAAAGTGATTTTTAATGCTGTTTTTTTATTTTATTTTATCATTACTACACAGTGTTTTACCATCAATTCTGCAATACCCCTAACCTTTTGCTCCTTTTGCTGAGCACAGAGTGACAACATTGCACACACAGAGAGCCAACAGTGTCCTAGTTAATCTGATGACAGAGTTACAGGAAAATACAGTATATATGTTATATTTTTCTTTTCCACTTGTAGAATGACCAACAGGGGGCCTGCACAAACGGGGCATCTAATCTGCAGCATTCTCTCATAAATATCCATATGATGTTAAACAATGCTTATTAGGGATGTAAAACTGTGATATCTCACTGACTTCAGTGGTAAAGTGATGAAAGTGTTAAATAAGCAGATAAGGCACATGAACATGGATTATAATATTGATCTTCACTTGAATACATTACCAGGAAAATCAGAAGAAGAAGAAGCTGAGCTTCTGGCTCAATCTAAATGAAATATTCAAGAATCTAAGTGAAACGCATCAGGGTTCAAATGTAAAGACACGTGTGCTTGAGTGTGGGACAGCGAGCCCGCTCGGCCATGGTGAGGGGAACAGGGAGCAGAGGGACAGGGAACTTGAGCGCTGCGGAGCCTGACTTTTGCCTGCCCTTCAGACAGCCACTCCTTGGCGTAGTTTTGTGCGATCACCGGTAAATCTTTATTAATTTTAATTGGAGCCCCCATTTAAAAGAGCAATTAAAGCGGATTAATCGAGCCCATCCCGTATAATGTCTTCTGTTAATTAGTTTGTCAGCACTGTTTTAATATCGCCTAATGACTTCATATTTCAGGCTTGACATTAAAGAGATGCTGAAAGAAAAGAAATGGCCTTATCAGAATGCGACGCTTTAATGGGAGATGTCCTCCCGCCACAAGGCAAGGTCAGGGACTGCAGGGCCACGGGGGAGGAAGGCCAGGCGGTGTGGTGGCAGAGGAGCTGCAAGCTCCAGAGGCCACACACACACACTCACACATACCCTACACAGCTTTAAAGCCGACCCGTCACGGTGGCTCTCGGCTCTACTGCGTGTAAACCGTGCTTCAAAAGACAAAAAAAAAAAACGCCTGCTGCTGACGCGGTTTAAACCTTACCCCAGAGATGCAATACCAAAGGCTTGACTCTGTAAAGGTTGAAAGGCCTTGAAATGTCTAATCCTGGCAGCAGTGCTGTGTGCAGTAGTGGTATAGCATGTGGAGAGCAGTGCTGTAATGCGGTGGGATGATGCTGAGGCCTGACTGGGTAGAACAGAGGGGGGTGAGGGCAGCCTTTTGCTGTCTGATCTATCCAAGAGCTGACCAGATGCTGCTGGGGGCGATGTGGCTGATCTGCCAGCTCTGGTGTCCAGTTATGGAATATCAGAAGCGTGTGCCAAAAGTTCATATTTTTAAACATCTACCAGCCCAGGGACAGCAAAGGGAAATGAGCCATTTGGCTAAATCTGGTACATTTTCATCACGGAGTAATAATATTAATGATCTAATTTAACAATCCTGTTAAATAAAGTAGGTAGGAAAACTAGCCTTAAATGCGGTATGAGTGCAACCATCATTACATCTGAACATAAAGAGGTTCATTAGAAAACTAGAAAAGTAGTATAAACGTCACATAGAGGAGTGCGGGTCAATATGGCTGTGGATTAGAGTTTGGGGATCTGCCCTAAACATGCAGTACATGCAGTTGGTGGCTGTAGGTTAAAGGAAACAATAGGGTTTGGGTAGGGCCAAAATGAATAGGACTCTATGGGAGAAATGAGCATTGGAAACAAGAGACAAACAAACAAGCGTGGGTCAGACCAAAATTGAATTTGCGCTCGGGCGTCTGCCCTGGAATAGCGTATGTGAAACGGTGTCTGTCGGTCAAGCAGAAGTGTGGTAGGTAGGTGTGTAGTTTTCCGCTCCATTCATTCTTAATGGGAGTTTTTTTTTTTTTTGGTAATTTTTCCTTTTTTAAGTTGGATCAAAAAGCTGTATATCTCTTGCCCAAGAAGAAGAAGAAGAATGTAAACCAGATAACAATATATTGCAAACCAATGTGCAACCATAATAAGATAAAGCGACGGTGCAGCCAAAAGTAAATTTTACACAGCTTTCTTCTTAGCCTACATGTTTAGATAACAATATGTCATCCACATGATTGGAAGAGTTACTTTAAAATTGCATTCTGGAAAAGATTACAGATAAGCTGAAACCAAAACTAAAGTATTACTATATTAATGCTGCACTATAGAGGATTTTTGGTCAGGAAAACATGCTCAAATACTGTATGTGTGCACTTCGACAGGTCACCCAGTAAAAGCCTAAAATAGTCATTTAAAAGTCAGATGCACAGACTGAAAAAGAAGATTTTCCTGAATGTCCACAAGAAATCCTAAGCATCTCACAATAAATCATCAGGTGCCATTGGGTAGGCTACTGCCCATTTTGCAAAAGCGAAAGCAGCATGGATGCAGGTCTATGCTGAACATCTTATAAAGGCAGTGTATTCCTGAATGAAAATGATTTATATGTCCTTCTCTGTGTACTATCCGGACTACTGAACCACTGACACACATGCATACAGACAGTCCTCACACACACACAGACTGTCTAGCACATATATATAGAGCTCTCCTCTTCCTCCACAGTCTTCATATGAGCACTTTACTACAACTCACCACTGTGAGTTTACAATTCTTGCTACACTGTGCAATAATACCAAAGCTTATTGGTTCAGTGTTTATACCATATAGTATATAGTATAATGTTCACACTATTTAAAAATAATGCCATGTTTATTATCTTTATCTTGTGCAATAACGTACCACAGCATATAATGTGCAATATTTTCTATTTTCTGAACAGCGTTAAACGTTTTAAATATTTCCATATTTGTTTATGTCTTTCTATGCTGTCTACCTGTTGTCTGCATGCACTTGTCTATGGAGTCTGGAGAAACGCAGTCTCGTTCAGCTGTGCACTACTTGTTGTATAGTCTAAATGACAGTAAAGTTCACTTTGACTGTGCGCTTCTAAAGTTTTCTTCATTCTACTGATTTTTAGTCTGTTAGGACAAGTGTTACGAGTGACAGTAGGAAGCCTCAAGTGAAGGTTTGGTGGATGATAGCAGTAAAAACTAAGAGGGGTAAGGCTTTCTTTGAATTTACATACAGACAACTGGTGGAGTGATTTCATGTCACCTGTGAACGTTGGAAAAAAGATGGTCTTCCGGACAAAGGTGTGTAGGAGTGGTTTAATCTGATAGATATTCAACTTCTAGTCACACACAAACCAATGTGTGGTGATTACTAAGCTTAATAAGCTTCCATTACTTGCTAGCTACATTAGCCTCGCAGCTCCAGTGCAGAACTAAAGTAGCAAATGTCAAACGCCAAACTTTTCTTCACGTTGTTACAAGCAAGTTTTACTCAACACAAAAAATGACTTTAATTAAAATAATCATTCATTCAAAATACTTACTACAGGTTAAATAAGCCTAGTTCATTCGCTTGAAACAATATGAAGTTATTTTTTCAAGCTGGATCAACGAAACACTTTTACAGTGTGCCCTTTTATCATGCCCATCACATGTGTCTTGTCTGTAGCTGTGCCCTGTAGTTATTCCCAGGAGTTTTCTTGTTTGTTTCCTCCGGATTATATTCATTACCTTTGTGTTTGTATTTTGATTTGCTTGGAATCGTTTGTTCCCCGGCTCTCGTCTGGAATCTTTATATCCGTTATTTTGTTCTGTACTCTGTTTAGCTCGCTTTAATGTTTTTTTGTATGTTGTTTTACCTCCCAGTGTCTTAGTTTAGTTTCCTTGTTTAGTTTTTCCTTTTGCTTAACTGCCTTGATTCTTGGACAGGAACTCGTCTCATTATGGGCCGAATATTTTTGCTCTACAGAGCACCTCAGCAATAATTTGACTATTTAACTGTGATTTAATGGTAGATTTAGAACTTGACTGCTCTGCTGTTATGGGCTTCTTCTTTTAAAAAAAAAAAACCTGCCCTCCCAGATCACTCACAGGAGGCCATGCGTTAGTGATGCAGGGTAAACCCAACAAGCCCCAGCACCAAAGAGGAGGAACCTTTCCCCCCACCAGCTCACTCAACTGAGAAGTCTCCATATGGCCGCTCACTTCCCCTCCCCAGTCATCCGCAGCACAGCCCCTGCTTATTGCCTTCACTGCCATTCAGTCTGATGATGGTCCTGATGTGTATAGGAGAGAGAGAGAAAAAGAGAGAGAAAGAGAGAGAGCGAGAGAGAGAGGGGATCAGCTCAGTGAGCAGATAATCAAAGCTCATGATCAACCCAAGTGACCACTGACCAATTAAGTAACAATAGTTGGGGTTGAATGGAAAGGAGAGATCCGTTTGTAATCTCTCTGCGTTTAGAGCCTTAATCAGGCCTAAGCCTGATTTAATCCAAGCAAGTCACTGACATCCTTCATGTCCACAAGGAAGAAGGAGAGGCAGGAAGAGAGGGGGAGAGAGAGTTGAAGTGATGATGGAGTGAGGGACAGAAGTTGATTAAAAACAACACAGCGGAGGAAGAGCTCATTGCGTTTATTGAGGCTTTGGCGTTCATCCCTGCTAATTTGCGCCAGCCCCTCTCGCACCTCCATTCCTCTCCGCTGGATTCATAAATCTCGTTCCTATTATCCTGCTAATTAGCCGGGATTACAGGAGCATGTAATGCCCCCGCTTCCCCATAGATTGATTGGAGGACGGTCTCTTTGTTTTGAAATCACTTTCTGATTGATGTACAGAGCCCTAGTTTGCAATTGTAATAGCCCAGATGTTAACAATCAAATGTGTTTCCGCTTCAAGAGGTAACAGTCTGTCATGGAAGAGGAGCCAGCCGAGCGTGTAACGACACCTCACTGGAGTGCAAGTGGGAGAGGAGAGGAGAGGAGAGGAGAGGAGAGGAGAGAAGAGGAGAGGAGGGATTAAGAGAATAGAGAAGAGGAGTGAGGATGAAAGGAGAAGAGAGGAAAGGTGAGGAGAACAAAGATAAGGAGAATAGAGAAGAGGAGCACATAGGAAAGGTATGCAGAGGAGAATATAAAAGAAGAATGAACAAGAGAGCGGAGATTAGGAGAATATAGAAGAGGAAAGGAGAGGAGATGAGAGGAGAATAGTGGAGGAGAGGGATTAAGAGAATAGAGAAGAGGAGATAAGAGTAAAGGAGGGGGGGGAAGAATTGAGGAGGAGGGGATTTAAGAGAATAGAGAAGACTAGAGAAGAGGAAAGGTGGGTAGGCACAGGAAAGATAACGAGAGGAAGGAGAAAAAATTATGGAAAGGAAGGAAATATTATGGAGAGGAGAAGAGAGGAGCAGAGAGGAGTGGAGTGATTAGGAGAATAGAGGAGAGGAGAGCAAAGATTAGGAGACTAGAAAAGAGGAAAGGAGAGGAGACGAGAACAGTGGACAGCAGAGGAGAGCAGAGATTAGCAGAAAAGCTTAGGAGCAGAAAAGAGGAGAGGAGAGGAGAGGAGTGGAAAGGAAGAGAAAGGAGAGGAAAGAAAAGGAGAGGAGAGGAATGGACAGCAGTGATTAGGAGAATAGAGGAGAGGAGAGCAAAGATTAAGAGAATAGAGCAGAGGAGGAAAGGAAAGGTATGGAGAGGAGAGCAGAGATTAGAGCAAAGTGGAAAAGAGGAGACAAGAAGGGAGGAGAAAAGAGGAGATGACAGCGGAAAAAGGAGAGGAGAGAAGAAAAGAGGAGAGGAGAGGAGATGAGAAGAATGGAAGATAGAATAGGAGAATGGAGAAGAGGAGGAGAGGAAAGGCATAGAGAGAAGAGGAGAGGAGTGGAGAAGAGAGGAGAGGAGAGGAGAAGACTAGAAATAGATTAGGAGAATAGAGGAGAGGAGAGCAGAGATGCAGGTTAACACAGACATGATCCCATTCCTAACCTCTCGGATCTGCTCAGTTCCACTGTCTGTATGTAAAAGTGTAGTGACTGCAGAACACCAGTAGAGGGCACAATTGCTTCACTGAAGTACATCTTCATCTCCTCCTCCACTCTTCTCATTTTTTCTCTCCTTGCACTTCACCAATAAATCACTTTCCCACGTAGTTAATGGATATAGAGGCAGATCATGAGTGAGCTATCTGTGGTGTGATAATTTAAGAGAAGATCCCCGAAACTGATTGTGGTGAAAGGTTATTTATTTCAACAATAATGTAGAGGAAAAAAGATGGAGTCAAAGTGAGATTAGTGTGGGGTAACTGAGGGCTGCTGCACTTAAACTGGAAAGCGTGGAAATTGGGTTCACACTGGCGGCAGAGGGAGAACGGCTGGCTTTACTCCATCTTTTTACATAAACCACACACTACACTGGTATAGCTGTGTTTTGTGTGTGTGTGTGGCTGGGTGTATGGGCACGTACACGGCCGAGCTCTCAGCGTTTAGACCTTGAGAAATGCCCTATTTGTCCTGCGGCTGACTGAAAAGGCCCCCCAGTTCTATATAATTAAGACATAGGAGGACAACATGGTCAGATTTAATGCGATTGCACGGCTGTATGAAAAGCCTTGTATTAGAGCTCAGGCTGATGTTGTGGATTTGAGCACAATTTGAATATTCTAAATATCCTCTACCTTATTATCCATATCACAGGATAATCCACATATCAGTGTCCTGAGCGAGGTGCTTGTATTTGCATGTTTGGAGCAGCGTGTCCCAGCAGGACCATACAGCATAGTCCTGCACTGATTTACTGATTTACCATCTCTCCACTATGATGTTATCCTTAGTAAAGCCTAATCCCAAAAATCCTAATCCTTTGTTGGTCCTAATATCAGAAAAAATTCATATAAAATAAAAAATGAATAAAAAGTTGAATAATATTTGAATGTATCTATAAAGTATTTATGCATTCATACATATAATGCATTTTATTTTAGGATTATATCAAATAAATACTTTTTTATTAGTAATTTTATATACTATATTAGTTTTTATCAATCTATTTTTATTTATTTTTTCTTTATTATGTCATTTATACTAAACTAAGAGACCACACTTTATTCAGTTGATTTCTAGTTAAATCAGTCATATAGAAAAGAAGTAATATATAATGGATATATACATTCTCCTACTTTGCCTACTATTTCCTACTATTCATGTGTTACAGACTCTCTCGACAAAGGTACTGTAATCTTAGCCTTAAATGTCAAGCTCTTACAGAGAGCTAAGTGGGTCTTGACAAGCGATCACCCTAACTTCTGTCCCATGGGGGTGAGGTTGCTCTCAGATAGGACTCCTGAGGTGCTCCTTTCCCCTCCATTGGTCAGGGTGCCCAGATGTCACCCTTTCTCTGCCCCTGTGTCCAGATGGGTGTGCTTGAGTCTCAGACGTCTCTCTAGGGGCTCTAGGGGCTGCAGGGCTGGGTGGCAGTCCCTCAGAGGCCTACCTGCTGCTAAGCGTGTGCCTGGGTGGCATGGAACAAATGGTGACATCCTTCTGCTCCCCTACATAGATAGCTCTGAGATCCTGGTGGAAGTCACAACAGAAGGGAGACAAAGAAAATGTGGGGTAAAGAAACCGAAAGTAGAACCTCTATTTATTTATTTATTGTCTTGCCTTGATGATGTTTTCTACTTTACTAGGGTTATAACACTGTAATTACATAGTAATTAGTATAATAATAGTACAACGTAAGTACATAGTGATATTAGAGACTTCTGTACGACACATATCTGTGTCATCATTTAATGTTAACATTGTAATAGTATATATTTGCTCATTTAACCAATAGTAGATCAGGCCTTATTGCATGCTACCAGTGAACCTCTGATGATGCTATAATAGCATTGTCAATGTCTGCTAAGACATAAACATGATTAACTAAGATCAGTGAAACTATCCTATCCTTTATCCTTTATCGCTGTGTCTTTTTCACAACTTCAGGCAAGCATTTGCACAAGAAAGTGAATTAAATCAGTAATTGTTTATTTCTCTACACTTCTGAGATTCTTTGGCAATTGAGCGTATCACTGCTGTAGCTTTTGGTGCCTCTGTGAGAGAAAGACAACAAAAAAATGGAAGTGACAATGAAGCCCTGCCTCCCTTTCAACTTTCTGCTCCCTTTATTAAAAGTGGAGGGTGATTGATAACCTGTCAGGTATTTGAATAATCAGGACGAATCCCGCCCGGCTCAGCTGAGCCTGCCCACCACCCCCATTTTTTATCCCCCCCATATCAGCCCAACACATCCTCTCACCATTCAAAAGCTGTAATTGAATGAGTTTTTGTCATTATTGTGATTAATCATATTAATTTGTACTAATTAAGAGATGGTTTGAAGTGATGACAATTAGATTAATGAAATTAGTTTTAACTCCCCCCCCACCCCACTGCTTCCACCCCTCATGCCACCTCTCTTCTCTCCTTACCTTACACCACAAAAGGGGGGTGAAATCATAGCAAGACTGTTATGAAACAGTTGGCAATCTGGATTTTTGGACTAATTGAATGTCTGATTTTATTAATGATGAAATTTATAAAAGTCCTTGGGGGGAAAATTAAAGCAGATTCAGCTGGTGCGGGAGGGAAATTAATTAAAATTCCTGGAGATACTCTTCACATTAAAGGCACAGAGCTTCCACAACCCCAGGCCGGAGAGTTTGGCCTAGCATGCCCATGCTGTAAAGGAAAAAATATAGGCCTTTAAGTGGCTGCTGAGAGGAGCTCCAGAGGCTCCATAGATTAACGATGAAGCTATCTTAAAGAGAAGTGTGCTCATGATTGGCTGAAACGTACACCAATCGGTTGGAGGCAGATAATATTTGCTCTCTAGACTCCGGGCAGATCCCGGGGCGAACATTACCTTGACTGCGCTGTCTGCTGCTGGACACACCCAAAGGAAGGACTGGCCAGCCTTTATTTATTTATTTATCTGCCCATTAATTACAGCAACCATGCCATAAACTTAACATTGCAGCATCCTGACATGTTGTACTAATCCCTTAAACTGCAGACGTATTACTGAGTTGTTGATTCTAAGAATTATTTAGTATATTCAGTGTCTTTCTAAACAATCCAGTAACAACTATGAAACTAATATGCAATATGTAATGTACACTCTTAGAGGTAATGTTGCTTTTTAATTTCAAACAGAAAGTAACCGGACATGAACTTATTATTATTAATATTACCATATTATTGTCTGTTAAACAAGATTCAAGCGTTTATTGTCATATGCACAGAGAAACAAGCAGTTGCACTGTACAATGAAATTCTTACTCTGCACTAGCTCCCAGACTTCAAGTACTATTAATTACAATATAAATACTAAGGACTAAACAAAGAAGCACAAAGAAGACTAGAGGGAAGAAAAATAGATATGTATGTATATAAATGAAGAAAATATACAATATACATGCTGTATAAGACTAAAAGGTAAAGGAGCAGAACATTTATACAGTAAGCAGTGTTAGTGCAATAAATGACAGAACTGTGCAATAGCAGCCAGACACAGACTCAAGTATCCTTGTACATGTATCATACACATAGTGTACATAATGCAGTATAAACATAATAATACAGGTCGTTATATAGAAGTGATCCACTGAATCACCAGGATATGTGCAAAAAGGGCAGTCTGTGCAGTATAAATGTTCTGGTGGTCATCTTGTAGGAGAGAGGACTGAGGAATTACATTACTGGTCATTTTAAGCCAATCCAGGTTAGTTATTTTTAAAAGTTAAAAACTAGCACTATTTAACATACTGGATTAATCAATGTTGTACTTAATATTGATTAATTACTAGGATATTATATGTCTGGCCCAAATATAGGTCCTCCAAGTTTCAGTGGCTGACAGAAGTCAATAAATAATTATAGTTTAAGGTGTAAAAGTATAAAAACATTATCAAGAGCTAACAAACTGATGGACTGCCTAAATTCAAGGGACGCTGCATTGAGTGCATTTGAGATGTTTAAAGGTTTTACTGGTTAATTATGGAGTCTAGTTATTGTGCCCTAAATGTAAGATTTTAAGTTTAAAATGGACTAAAACTGTCCACACCTGCATTCTGCAAAAATCATTTAACTCGTTGTTTAATGATTTAAGATATTTTAGTAAGCCAAATTTTCTCACTATAATGGCAGATATTATATTTGACTTGTTTCAAGTGCATTTCTTTATCTGCGATTATCGTAAGAATATGTGGCTTACTAAACACACTTAAAACAATTAAAAAATGTCTGGAAATAAGTTAAAATACCCTAAAATTAGCAGACAATGATCTCAAAATTAGAATTTTAATATACATATTAACTAGAAAAAAGATCGTTTTGCTTGCCAAAATATACTTTTTTGCAGATATGTCAATGACATCTATGTATTACTTTGCACATATATCTACTGGCATAAGCACGCTAACCAGCCAGTCCCAGCCAGTCCTGTCTCATAATACCACTTTGTACCCCTAGAGGAAGTAGTGAGTCACTGTAGCAGCAAGACTGCCTTTAGCTCCCCACATGAGCAGGTGAAGAAGAAGCACTGCTCGCTCTTCTGTTCAGAAACGAAGAAGACAAGCGACAAAACCAGAAGCACAAAACAAGAATTAACACTGGCGTTACTTTCTACTGCTGGAGATGGTTTTAACAAGTAAAGGAATGAAGTTTATGCTGAACTTGCAATGATTCTTCAGACTAGTGAGTAACCAGAGGGAGGAGTGACGAGGGAGGAGGAGGGACTGTGTAGAGTATGAACTGAAGTTCCTCCCATAACTATATAATTAACACGTTTGTTTCATAGTAGCGACTACTCTGCGTAATGATATATTGTTAAATAGTTATTTTATATCTAGTAGATATATTTTAAAAGTGTCAGTTTTAGCCTTAAGATTATTAACTTAAGAAAAAGAACCACATGGTATTTACAAAATTCAATTTCAAATATTTCATGGCATAACCTGGGACAGACTGTCACTGGGACCTCAGGCCACAGGGCTTGAGGTGGCTCGAATACGTAGGACAATCTACTGCACATTAGATGATCAAATAGGCCTTAAATACGTTTGAACATATGTATAACATCATATAAGATTTAAGTTTGCAGTAATAAACTTAAGCCATGCTTCCTGACCTAATTTATGTCTAGAGAGCCATAGCAGACGGTTTTCTGTTCTAGTACAGTCTTTTAAAATGACACTAAAGACCATCTTTCACGGTAAATACAAATCAGACATAAACCACGTTCCCAGTAATGAAGCTTCTTTGTTTATTGCTCTGCTTTGAACTGTTCCATCAAAGCAGTCTGAAGCGTACACTGCAGTTAGGTTATCAGTACTGATGATGGAGTACACTTACTGGCCAGCACTACCTGCAGTTAAAGGTTCCAAGCCTAAGCTCTTACTCAGGTGTTAGGCTACGGCTGGATGATTGACACTTCCGGCAGCCCCTGTCACTGTGGGCAGCGTGGGTAGGGAGGGTGGGAGTTTGACACTCGTGTTGGATGGGCCCTGGCCGCTCCGCGCTGTTTTGCATATTCACAGCGCTGTCTACTTCTCCACAGGCCAATTCATAATTAACAGCTGTTGAGTTGTCAAAAGTGGCCCTGGCCGTGGCACATGCAAATGTGTTTGTATTCTTACACTGGACCTTAGTGCCATGGCTGCATTTTATAGGCCGTGATCCCTGTCTCTCTCTCTCCCTCTCTCCCTCTCTCTCCCTCTCTCTCTCTCTCTTGCTCGCTCTCACTCTCTAAACCCAGACACACATACACACTCACTGAATGATAGACATTCTCTTGCAATCTGCAGCACTGACGCATTCTGACCATAAAGCGGTCCAGTCTGCCCACCACCACACCCCTCCCTTCCACACCACTCCCATCCTCAGCCCTCTGTCAGGTCCCTGCTGCTGGCACCCCGGCCTCTGAAGCGTGCATAAAGACCCTGCTGTCTGGAGGAGGTGGAGGGTTGGTGGGGGTCTGGGCGGGGGGAGGGTGTTGGTGGGGGTGGTGGTACGCAGTATGAAAATGAGGCCTGGCGCCCTGCCGGCCCCGCGCTATGTGTGTTTGTCATGCTTGTTTAGCTGAAGTTGAAATGTAAATATGGACCGTGGGAGATCTGCGCGCCGATATGCTGCTTGAAATTCTAATAAACAGGTAGCTGTCCACTTGTTATAAATGATACCCATAAAAGGAGGGTGATTCCTTTAACTGATAAAGATGAAAAGTAATTGTTTGCGCTCGCACAAAATTAATCAGATCAAAACAGGTGCAATCATTTTAAAAAGACAGAGGCTCTATAAAATAAAAAAATAAAATGTGATAAAGTATTGGCTATCAGGCGCAGTCTGGAGGTGAGCATTACAATAATACCAAGAGCTAGTATTCAAGAGTGGGGAGATAGGATTATTGCATATATTTAAAGTGCGGAGATGTTTATGTGTACAAGCCGAGGTGCACAAAAAGGCGGCTGAAGGATACAAGGTCACAAAAATGCAGAGTGCCACTCCGGGTGACTTTATGGGAAAAGGAATAAACACTGCAGAAAAGAGAGCCTTCCCTCTTTAAACTTTCAGATCAGGATATTTCACATCAGCCTGCAACAGGAGACAAAAGCAGGTGAAGGTCCAGATGAAAGACTTTTAAGGAATTTGTAGTCAATGAGAACTCACTGACTTCTGCTATATAAATACATATGCATGCATGGTAATTATAGTATAAAAACAGTATATTAGGTCATCATCAGCATCGGTTTGGTGTAGGTGACAAGTGCATATTACAAAAGTACTGCAATATTGCACCTCAAATAATTGTTTATTCACAAATATTACTGTATCAATTATATATTACTATTTATATACTATACTGTTACTTTAAGTTACTACTCATTTCCTCCAACCACCACTTCACCCCATGCTACTCTGCCACAAGCATCGGAACAGTAATGCAATTCATGGTCGGGTGTTTCTCCTATGAGATGGCCACTAAACATTACCGACTGCTTAACTGCACAGGCTGCACATTTTGCATAATACCCTGGTGATTATGTGTATCACTAGTATATATAAGACCAGCATTATTATTACTTTTATCCTGCATTATGCATTATGGATATTTGGCTGGTATTGCACAGTTCTGTCATTTGAGGTATTATTGCATACTGTACATTCGTCCTGCTCCTATATTGTGAGATATACGAATGATCCAAGTTTCATGTTCGGCTGTGCATGTGACGTAAGCAAGGACAGGCCTTATTGCTGTACCTGACTGATCCAACAGTCATGATTTTGGACATTCAGCGAGCAGTGATGGCCTCCATGAGTCATCCTGTTAGTGCCAGCCCCATTGGCAGATGGCTGCAAGACACAGGACTACATGCACGCAGACTGTTACGATGACTGCCCTTAACCACATCAACGTCGCCAAAGACTGCAATGGTGTCGTGCCAGACTGTCATGGAATGACTCCGAAAGGCAGTGGGTCATCTTCAGTGACGAGTCCTGCTTTTGTCTTGGTGGAGATGACCAACGAATCCGTGTGTGGAAGCACCGTGGTCAGCACCAAGATGAACAGTTTGTTGTCACGTATAACACGTCCAGAAGGCCTGGTGTCACTCCACCTCCACTCCTACTGCACAATCTGCAGGAACTGTGTGGGAATATTCAAGCTGCATGGGAAGGATTATCACAGGACACCATTAGGAACCTCTGCAACTCCATGCCGAGTAGTCTGGCATGTTGCATTAGCAAACATGGCGGCCCGACGCCATACTGAGAGTCACTACTTCTGTATGTGTAGCTCAGTAAATATTGCCCATATCAGTCTATATCCGTCATATCTTCCTTCCAAATAGCATTGCAATCCGGCACTTTCTTCTGGATACAACTATTGTTTTGATGATGAGTGTATATGGTAATTGTTAGTGCTTGTAGTCATTGTAGTAGTGCAACTGTATCTTATTCTCTACATATTCTTGAATCTTGAATCTTCTATGACAGTTAGATTTTTTTCTCATGTGTATGTACACTGAGTAAGTTAGATTTCTCTGATGTTATCTCAGATAACAGACTTTCCTAAAGAAGGAAAAGCCAAAAGAAAATTAAGCAACAAGAAAAAAAGACAGGAGTTAAAAAAAATATTTCAAAGTTACTGAGAAAATGGGAGTCCTACCAACTGTGCAAGATCTGGTAGACCATCAGAAGTGCCCCAAACAGATGAACAGTGCTTTAATCTTTGAAAGACAGGAGAAAAACTCCACTCTTGCTTCCGATCTGAAGAAATCCATAGGTTTCTGCCCATCCTTCCACTGTGAGAGGTCAGTTCTCAAAAGAGAAGACACAATGTAAGGGTGCTCTCTGGCTTACGCCCAGTGCCATATGTTCTAATATATTACCAGCACTCGCCTCCAGATAATTTATCAGCTTTAACCGATGCAGACGTTGGATCTCTCTGACCTGGCTGAAAATTTAGACAAGGAACAGGCTAACACTGTTTGACCAATCCATCAGTTCCATGGTATGTTGCATTCCCCTGTCCAAACGCTGCTGTGCGGCATATGCAAACAGAAGCGTATCTATATAAAACCACCTCTATAATGAGACAATGGCATCTGGTCCAAATATGATAGCATACCTGGACAGTGTTTGGATGTATGGTAAACACGCTGTATTTTCACAGCTTTGACACACACTGCAGTGACTGAGGCCAGATCCCCCCCACCAGTCCCAGCTCACGCAGGACCAGTCTAAACAGCCCTCAGATACAACACCACGAGCTGGCCACCAGCCTGACCTGCCTGATTGTGCATTAGTGTGGGTGGTATGTTTGTATATGTGGGCATTTCAACAGCCCTAAGCTACAACTGACTAAGCATCATAGGGCTTGATCTGAATTTACTACAGTAATGAATATCTGCTTTAACCAGTATCTATACACAAGTTTCCAGGAAGACTTGGTCCAAAGGTAACACAGCACTTCATGAACTGGTGGTTAATCCCCACCTGTACAAGAGAAACAGAAATATGTTCTCCATTATGCGTCAGCTGCTATTCTTTACATCTAAACTTGTAACAAATGGATTTGAAGCATTTGGAATGAACCTCATCATATGTACTATAAACAAAAGTTTGGCACAGAAACTTTGATGAAGCTGAAGCTGAGGATTAAGAGCTGTTTAAACATCTATTAGCAATTTGATTACATTCAAAACAAGGCAAAGAGTCATCAAACCTTACTGAGAGGCAGTGTACTTCTCTCGTTTACCTATGAAAACATGGTATGTGTATGAACATGATGTGTGGCACCTGACACATGGGCTTTGCTTGGTAAAGGAATGATTGATGGTTGATCAGCAGTCTATTCTAGTCCAGTGTAGTCTAGTATAGTCTGCAACAGTCTCATTCATGTGCATGCAGAATCATGCACGGGCACCAGGTTTAGGTCGCCAGGCCTGTCCCGTCTGGTCCAGTCTAACCTAAGAAGTGTTTCTGGGGAATCTTAGATACAGTAGGAGAAGGTGAGGAAGAGGAGTTTAAGGAGGGGTAAGAGTGGGATGAAGATGAGGAAGATCAAGGTAGAGGAAGAGAAGGAGAGGGTTATGGGGGATAAAGATGAGAACATGAAAAGACCTGAAAGAGAAGGGGGGGGGGGGGCGGGGTGATTGCATCACCTTAAGGTGGGAGACAAAGGGTCATTTCCATATAAGCGTAGGAGTGGGCGGCCACTATTTTCTGCGAAAGGTGGGATGACGATTAACATGTTCTGTTCATCACACTTAACCGCAACAAAAGGCCATCTGCTAAACCTTCACAATAAACATGGTTAGGACCTTATGAAAATGACATATGTTGAGGCTATTTTCTTTCACTATGTAGGTATAAGAAATGAAGTCAAGTATGTTAAGTACAGTTCTTTGTATGTCTAAGGTGTTGACACTTGGAGCCCTAGATGGAGCCCATCACAGTGCTTACCCTGTCATCTCCACCTATCAACAAGTCTGCAGTCGTGCAGCTGTCTGAGCTGCCTCCATCATCCAGGACCAGCACTCCAGAGAGGCTCAGGTGCTGTGGCCACTGTCTCGTCTGGTTAAAGGCAGCCGATTGCATCTGAAAGGAATGAGAGAGCTCGTGCTTGAGCTGCAGAACCAAAGTCGCTCTCCTTCAGCACCTCCCCGACACCTCCCCAAAGCCCAGCTCTCCCTTTCTTCATGTCTGGCAGGTTTGTAATGGAGATAATTGTACAATAAAAGCTATTCTCTAAATCATTTCCCCTCTGTCCATACAAGATTGATCACGGAACTGATTCTTCCGACCACCGTAATTTTCATATTTAATGAGCGTGACTCCAAAACTATTACACTAATTAGTCAAATCTCACATATCGTTAATGATGCTCGCAGTAATTAATATTGTATTTAATTAAAAAATGACCCATTTCAGTGGCTTGCACGCAAGCAGGCAGGCAGGCGTCGCTGGCTGACTAGCTTGCCTGGGGGGGCGTAGTGTATGCGTGTGTTGAATGGGGAGGGGAGCCTGAGAGGGAGAATATGATGAAGAATGAGGTGGGATGAGGGGTTAGTTCTGTTCATTTCTTGCTTTTCTGCATTGCCTTTGCAAATCTCCATTCTGCATTTAGTTTTTTCGTTTTTTCAGTCCGCATGAATCATGGTCAGGCCAGCGAGATGTAATATTTGTGGTGTTTACCTGGTCAACCAAAGTGTGACATGCCAGTGTAGGTTTATTTGGATAATAGAAATTCCTAACACAGTGACCTAACAGCGAGTGCTGTGGGTCAGCTCTCCTCTATCATTTAGCCATGCTCATGTGCATGTCTAGGCCTACAGTACTATGCAAAAGACCAAGGCCACCCTTCATTTCCAGTCTAAATGGTCATGAAGTACAAGTTATTCCCAGGGGATATTTACAAGGTGATTAGATATAAGATAATCCACATTATCTTATATCTAATTAAAAATAAAAATATTAAAAATAAAAGTGGATTTCAAAAATATACTCTCACTGAGCACTTTATTGGGTACATTTTATCAGCTCCACGTACCATATAGGGGCACTTTGCAGTTCTAAAATTACGGGCTATAGTCTGTCTGTTTACTTTGTTATCCCATCTTTAGCCTGTTCATAAATAGCAAGGACCTCCACCGGACCACCACAGAGCAGGTATTATGTGGGTGGTGGATCATTCTCAGCTCTGCAGTGACACTGACGTGGTGGTGATGTGTTAGTGTGTGTTGTGGTGCTGGTGTGAGTGGATCTGACCTGCTGGAGCTTTAAACACTGTGTCCACTCACTGACCACTCTGTTAGACACTCCTACCTTGTGGGTCCTCCTTGCAGATGAATTACAGTCTGTAGAACTACGAAGTGCACCTGTACGGTAAGTAGGGCTGATACAATGGACAATGAGTGGTAGGTGTACCTAATAAAGTGCTAAGTGAGTGTATATGAAATAATACAGAGAAAATGTGACTCCTAACAGCCATGCTGGATCTGTCAGACCTCCAAAAGGTTAATATTGAAACACTGAAAGTAAGTCAAGCCAAAAAGTGTACACATTAAATATCAGCCAATTTCAATTATAGTGTCCTGACCCTGAAAAATGCACTGGCGCTTACTGGCTGCTGTGACCAGAAATGAAAGATATAAAGGGTGGCCTCTGACTTCTGCACAATACCATTGATGGTCGAATGGCGTTGGTTATCGCCAGTATTGTGTGTTTGCAAGTACCTGAGCTTGCCTAAGCTTGTGGAGATGCTGCGTGGATCCCCTCAGCATAGCCGGAGCAGTTGGCCCGCCTGATTAATGGGACCCACCCCCTCTCGCTCCACAGTGCACAGACTGGAAAATCTCCAGTTTACACAAGAATTGCCTGAAAAATGAGATCTGTGACTACATTCTTTTCATTAGTGGCCTACGCTAGCGTGGCGCTCGCGAGAGAGCAGCAGCCTCCTAATGATCCACTGTGCCGCAGCCCCAACAGCTGTTAACAGCTCTGCTGATTACCACCCACATTCATGCCACAAACAAACCCACTCATTCCATTTAGACAACAATTAGAGAGAGGGAAACAAAGTTGGTAAACTTGTGGCGCTCAAGGCAGGGAGGGAGAGAGAGAGAGAGAGGGAGCGTGAGAGAGAGGTGGAGGGGATTGAGACGGAGAAAGAATTAATAAACACAAACGTGCCATAATTATGATGCCAGCTGTATATCCTTATGAGAAAAAACGTCAGGTTCCAGGCGGAATATCATCGTTCTGGCAAAGCTATTTGTTCAAATTTCAGCTGCGATGAATTTGTTAGCCTAAAGGTTTTCAATAAGACTTCAGGCTTTATTTGTAGGATGTTGCGAAACAGATTTGTTGAAATTAAATATTGTAAATGGAAATATGACGTACAGGCAGCCTCTTGTCTCACTGTGCTAGCCCTCTATAGGCAGCATCCAGAGACTCCACTGCTGACCTGCTGTTCTGTTCTTTTATCTAAATAAGATTTAGCCCTCGTTTAAACCCGTGGCTGCATCAGCCCAGCGCTGAGCGATGCCTGAGAAATAGTGTGTGTGGATGGGAGACCTAGGGCAGCTCATTTTATCTTTATTTATGCCCCCCTACAGTGGCGCTGAGGGTGCTGCTTATGTGTATGTGTGTGTACGTGTGATCTAGGTGATGCACTCAACAATATAATTGGGGTGATGAAAAATTATTGTGATTGGGCGGGGAGGGGGGGCGTTAGTACACCCCATTCTCTCTCCTCGCCCCTTCTTTCTTCCTCTTTTTCACCCCCTCCCCATTCATACTCCACACCATATCCCCCTAGTCCTCCCCCTCGGCACCCCTGGACTAGCAATAATATCTCTGGGCCCATCTGTCACCATCTAATGTGACAAAGTTTTTATCGCGTGTATTAAGGCGGCCAGATTAAAAAGTAAATACGGCAATCTCGCCTGGGCCCCTTTGGCTGCCGGGTTATGGCGCATTTCACGGTGGCCTGAGCACCTCATCAGCAGCCCCGCCTGCGGCCACCCTGGCAGGCGAAACAAACAGGGCCCGAGGGAAAGGGAGTCCTGTTTGGGGGGGTGGTTGGGGTGGGTTGGAGCAGGGTTAAGGAGATGTTAAAGGATACCATTAATGTTATATGTCTTCCTCCCCCTGAGGCTGGCACAGGCTGCAGCAGCAGAAGCTTTTTTCCCTATCTATAGTGCTTCCTTTGGCTTTATGTCTCCCTGCCGCTATGGCAGTATACCGGTACTGGTGTCACATTGTGATACTGATACTCAGTTTTAGCGGGATTGATCGACAACAAGCATTATATACATGATAAGATTGATGTTACATAAAATAGCCATGTCACTGTTACCAAGCAGTAGAGATGGGAATATCAGAATATCAAAAAAAAGCAATATGTAATTTGCACGATACTTAAATAAGTTAGGTTTCACCTTACACCATAAGCCATGCCAAGTCAGCCAAGCTTATTTACATATATAGCATATGGTGAAATTATTTATCATGATAATAATGACAAATATTAGTGATAACTATAACTGTCTTATTACCCAGCCTAGGTGATTCAATCTACTCCAAACATTAGGGGGCAACATATCACCAGAGACTGCATAGTACTTCCTCCTTCCTCTTCAGTTCTTACTAATCTAGAAGGAACTCAGCGAGTTCAGCATTAAACTATACCCCTTTAATATCCACACCGCTTGAGGCATGCTAACTTCAGTTGATATCTCCACAACACAATACATAGATGTCATTAATGTACAGTCAAAACTGTTATTTCCTCACATTCTATTGATAATTTAATTAATTTCAGAAAGTTGTAAACTAATAAATCTTAAATATTGCTCCTTTACATGTACAGTACTACTTAATGTATTTATAGTTACTGTGACATTACTGTGTATTTTTTTTCTATGGATTTTTTTCTCCGCAGCTGTTTCACATTTGGAGTATACAGACAACAGCAAATTGGATGTTCCATTGTTTTCAGTGAAGCCACAACAGAAAACAATGCCACTGTAAGCAACAACATTTGGCGGACTGCAGCAGTCAGCAGGAAGCTCCGTCAACAGTTCAACTTTCTGAACTTCTGCAGTTGACCGCAGTGGTGGTATAAACCTAATGGAAGTGATGGACATCAATTGTCTTACTGTTAAATTCTGCACAAACCCAGTTTTGTCATTATACCACCTTAAAGAAACAGTCCACACTGCTAAAGGTCTTCTTTAGCAACACTGTCGCCATAAAAATGTTTGTGTGGCTTCATGTCGCCGTCGGCAGTATTGAGGTGCAAACATGTGAAAGCAGCATTAATCATTATCAGTTTCACTCACTAGCTAGATCTCCCCATCACACAACACTACCGAGCTGGTACAATAAATGCCGGTATGTAACACACCATTGAGTCTTTTTTTAAATCAGGGCTACTACAATATTGTCACAGCTCTGAAGAGAATGCTTACTGTGTCCTCAGCTAATGTTGGCTTGGGCTAGCATCATACACAGTGATTGGGGAAGAGGGAGGGGCATCCTACCCACCCACAGAGAGTTGATTATTGTCTTTTGGGACCCCAGCTGTGTATATGACTGTGGTATCACAGGGGAACAAACTTGTAATCCCCTCAATGACAGGGCCTACAGTCTCCAACACTTGGGGGACCCTCCATTTGCTGTAATGTCAAAATTCCCCTGACCCCCATACAGCAGACTGGACTTTGATTCCACGCCTGGTTCAACACATCATGCCATACCAACAAGATTCCTAACACTATCTTCACCGTCCTCTGCAACATGATTACATCGGAAGTTGCAAGTCACATATCAAGACTGATCAATGCTACCCAGTGCTACTGCAACTGACTTCTCTTTCACTTCTCGGCTGCTGCTGTTGGAAAAACAGCTGTGATATTTTCTTCCTTACTCTTTCTCTCTTTTCTCATACTGTCTCTGCTTCATTAGAGGCTACAGAGTTTACTGGGTTATGTTTGTATTGACTGTGTCAAGCCTGCACGCTCGTATGAAGCAAACATAACAGGTCCCCAGGATAAACGCTCGATTTATAAGGGAACGGCTGCATTTCACACTTTGTTGGGCGAGTTTCCCGAGTGGCTCCAGAAGCCGTATTGCTCGGGTTATCATGGGTGGTTTCTCCTCACCTGTCCTCCTGCTTCGCTGCGGGCTGCTTTTCTCCTCCATTTCCTCCGGCTCTGCTTAGTGGATCTGATCAAAGCTTCCCTGCCCCATCTGTGCTGCAAGAGGACGCCGAGCATCTCCTGACAAAGCTCTGGCAGATGGAGGAAGCGAATGGAGAGTGCCTCCTGTATTAGATGGCTGCAATGGCTCATTGAGGCTCCTATGAGAAGATATTAGCACATGTGTTCAACACGTCTGTGCTCATGCCTCAAACTCAGAAATGTTGCAGACTTCACTGGCCATATCTGACAAAACCAAGACATATGGCTTTACATATGGCTTTAGATGTAACTCAGATGAGTCTCATGATCAGTGTTACAGTTCAAAACTAGTATGAAACATGGCTGTAAAATTATTAAAGCAAATGTTCAGTGACAAATATAAGATTTGTTTCCGCCCAAATACAGTCAATCAGCCAATACATATACCCTGAAAGTTACAACAATGGTCTCAAGGTCCAGCTGTGTACCTTACATACACTCATTATCAAAAGAATAGTAGCACCCAGAAGGACGGATTGCAGTGCTATTGGGAAGGAAGATGAGGAACAATAAATGATGATAAATTTAGACTGATATGGGCAATATTTATTGAGCTACACATACAGAAGTAGTGTCTCTCTGTATGGCGCTGGGCCACCATGTTTGGTAACACAACGTGCCAGACGTCTTGGCGTCGGAGTTGTAGAGGTTCCTAATGGTGTCCTGAGATAATCCATCCCAGGCAGCTTGAATATTCTCACACAGTTCCTGCAGATTTTGTGGTAGGGGTGGAGGTGGAGTGACACCAGGTCTTCTGGACGTGTGACACGTGACAACAAACTGTTCATCTTGGTGCTGACCACGGTGCCTCCACACACGGATTCGTTTGTCGTCTCCACCAAGACAAAAGCAGGACTCGTCAATGAAGATGACCTGCTGCCATTCTGAGTCACTCAATGACAGTCTGGCACGACACCGTTGCAATCTTTGGTGATGTTGACGTGGTGTGATAAAGCCTGTACTTGTTTACGTCACATGCACGGCTGAGCGTGAAATCTGAATCATTCGCATGTCTCACAATGTCAAACCTACCCAGCTGATTCCTTTTGGGTGCAACTATTTGTGCAACTATTGTTTTGGTAACGAGTGTATGATGGATATGGGTTCTACACTTTTCAGCAGCCTTTAGTATTTTAAAGAAATATGCAGCGATGTTCTTTCACTTATTCAGTGACGTCAAGGTCTGGACTTTGGGGTGGTCAGTCTATTCTTTTAGGGTTGGTCAGTCTATCTGAGAACACCAGCAGCTTCTTTGTTTAATTTTAAATGAAGTTCTTTTTCATTCAGCGTTGTCTTCTCACAGTTGATGGGTGGACAAAATCACAGTGCACAGATGTAGAGCTTGAGTTTCTCCTATCTCTCAAAGATGAAACCTTTAAGTACTGTTTATCTGATGGTGACAGTTTGCTGATCTACCATACATACTTGTACATTAGCTAAGAGTTATTTTTCTATAGTTATCAATATTTTTTTTGATCTCCAGTTTTAGAAACTGGAACATTTAGAAACTCTTTCTTCACTTATTTTCTTTTTACTTATTTTCTATCTAATCGTCTCTAATGAATTACTGAAGGGTGGTCTTTGACTTTTGAGCAGTGTTGTGCTGTTGTATTTGATGTTTTTGCCAAACTTCAAGAAAATCAAACATTAATCAGCACTCAAAACTGAAGACTTGGTATTTAGAATGAACGCATGTCAACACAAAAGCAAGATTTCCAGCTCTGTTTGGGTTGAAAGCTGATTTACACATTAGCTGGCACAACCCCTTCATCAGTTCTGTGTCTGAGCCAAGGGATAAGTAAACGCTTCTCCAGCGTCGCCGCACGTTCCTGTCATTTGAGAGGTGTAAATAATAATCTCCATTACTTTTGGCAGGGCTACAGTAGAGTCTTCAGCATGCGGCTTCCGGCTGCTTGGTGGGGCCACTGGGGCTCCTCAGAGCTGTGGCATGGTGACAGGCTGCTGTGGCTGACAGGCCGCTATCTCCACACGCCTCCAGTGGGAGAGGCTGAACATGTGTAGCTGTCTCCCTGCCTGTCATTAGAGAGGCGGCTAATGGAAAAGACTCCGCAGCTCCACATTCACAATTAGCTCTGCAGGAGGCTGGGCGTGACAGGCATGAGGCCGGAGCGGGGCAGAGAGGAGGGCTCGGGCCAAGCCAGGTGACAGCTCCAACAACCATCCAGCCCCAGGCCCCATCAGGTGACCAAGTAATGGGGACTGGACCCTGTGCTGACCTGTCATGAAATTAGAGTGAACCATAGGGAAATAAATACTGTAAATAATAGGATAATGCAGCATTTTATGTTTCTGTATATCATAATAATTTAAATAAGTTGCACATGCTCTACAGAGAACATACTTCTGAACATTTTAATGCTTATTTGTTTTTGTTTTTTTACATGTTTTGGGGGACAAAACAGTTGCCTGTGCAAAAATTATGGCACATTTAACTGTGCACTAAAATGATCCCAGAGGAAGGAGAAAGATCCTTGTGGAGGATGTTAACTTACTTTCACCTACAAAATCAACCAAACATGTTGAAATGTTGGATACAGTGGTGGATTTATTAATTCTGGCTCCAGGCAAAAGACAGGAATAGAGCCCCTGGATGAACTCTTTTTAGTTTGCAGAGGCTCTATTCTCTTGAGTGGCATATCCATTTACAATGCACTAAAATGATATCTTGGATAAACAGCGTATCTTGGATATCTTATGGGGGTCCTAGGCAACTGCCTACTTTTGCCTAGTGCCAAGGCCACCCCTGGGTGGAGAATAAAAAGTAATTTTAACAATTACAAACATTAATTAATAATTAATGTATTTAATTTAATTATTAATTATTTAATTTTATTCTAAGCAATGCTGAACAATCTCTGTTCAGGAAATATTCACACTATGCAAAGATAAGCCGTTGTTTTCAGATAGTGTGTATATATAAATACACAAACAGGACAATGGTAACCAAAGCTTTTCCAAATTATTCCACTGGCTTGTAGACTGGTTTGCAGTGACGAAAACAAGGTAAAATAAATAAAATTAAACTGTAAAGCCCACTGTATGTACATAATATTCTGTAATTATCTACTTATAATTTAATATCGTATTTACTCCGGTGGAATTCTTGACATTTAATATAAACATTTAATAAAAATACATATTTTGCAAATAGTGTGCAATATTTTAATCCACACTGGAAAAAAGTTATAAATATCACAAGATATTAGTATCACATAAAAAGATAATAAAAATACTTTATGGCAGTTGATTCCAAACAGTAATGCGCTTAAAACTTACATATCATCACTGTCTAAAGAAAAAGGGGAAGAAACACTTTTACTTTCAGCGTTAGTTACTGTAAAGAGATTTTAGTCCTGTTTAGTTTCTGTTGGACCAATAATCATTACATTTTGACACAATGTAAAGAGCAGCTGTTCTGCTGAAATCCTGTAGAAAAGTTAAAACAGATGGATTTATATTTAACTTTTTTGTTATATATATATATATATATATTTATATATATATAAAACTTCTTTTAAGGTAGATCCGATGCCCTGTAAAGAGCAGTGCAGTAAGTTGCATGGTTAGTGCTGGTCCTGCACACAGAGACCACCCACTGAGCTGAAAAGGCCACAGAAAAAAAACACTTAAAAGTCAAATCAGCCAAAAGAAGCCAAGGAGGAAAGGTCAGGAGCAGGATNAATATATACAATATATATATATATATATATATATATATATATATGTGTGTGTGTGTGTGTGTGTGTTATGGTCAGTGCTGTGAATGATGACAAGCTCCCTTAGTAATCAGAAATCCTTGCACCAATAAAACGGCCACTCTGCCATTGTGATCACACTGCAAGGTAATCATCCATCACCACTAAGCAGCCATGCTGACTAAATAAGCGATCGAGCCTTAATTACCTCTCACAGTGCACTTTGGGAAGATGAATGTAAATATGCAGGCCAAGTCAGGATCTCCCTTTTGACTGGGACAGAGAGAGATGGGGGCTTAGGAACATTCAGTCTCTTTTAAGGAACATTTAGCCAAGGCTCAAGGCTTAAAACAGCACAGAGTGCAGTGCAGATCAAATGAAATGTCGTCCCGACGTTGCTAGATCAGTACTTTTACACTGGTTGTGATGACCAGTCAAAATACGATAGCTTCGTTGCTCATTGTTAATTGCCCCTTTTTGTGGTCTCCAGTGCACTGCTTCCTCACCTGAAAACTCTGTTTGCAACTGACCACTGAAATGGCTGATTATTTGATATCCTTATTAGTCCGCAATGCAAATATACAAAGCTGTCATGTCAGACAAGGTCAAGTGTGGCTGCTCCTCTTTCTGCTCCTGCATGGCCATTAAAGTGAGACCCAAGGGAGGGTTCGGCAGGATTTTACCAGAGAACGTGCCGGCGTCAACCGTGACTGCTGTATGTACCCGTGTACTCTCTCTCACATGCCAGCATGGGGGAATTAGAAGTTGGATTACCAGAGATCTCCATAAATCGATCTGTATTTCAAACTCCACAACAAACTGCACATTATACGCCCCCTTTTTGTTTAGAAAGACGCTACGCCTGATTTAATTAGCACTTCAATTAGGAGTAATTGTATAAACACTCTGCTAATAATGGGTGAAACCCTCTGTAAGAGGGCAAACATTCTGCAGCTTTTTTCCTCATTATGGTACGTAGAGCAGCGTTATTATGGAAATGATAATTAGGCATCATTAGCACACACGCAAACTGGGTTAATTGCAGCAACACAAACCATTTAGACAGATCAAAGTTCACATTTACTATCATTACAAACATACTGTGTAAAATGATGGAACTATATTTAAAGAACCTTTTCAATAATACTGGATTTCAGTCTGGTCTTTCATACATCAATGTATATTCAACAGCTTTGTGTTAGGAGATGTTGGCTTTCAATGAATGAAGTTTAAAGTTGAACCAATACAGTGTTGACTGAGTAACCTTGAATAAAATATAATGAATATAATAAAAAATGATTCTGATGATTCACCCTGACATGTAGATACAACAACATGTAAGTAACATCATTTCACAATATGAATGTTCAAGTTAAGCATAACAGCAGTGCTTCTTATGAATACGTCCATCACTAAGGAGACTAGTCAGGTCAAAGGTGATACTGCGATGAATAACTGGCTCATCACGCTGTTTAATCAGTCTACTCAGGCTTCGGTGCTAACAGTGCACCATTACTTAAAATGTGCATCAAGGTAAGCAGGAGTCCTGGTGTCCTGAGCTGAAACCAAACAGGATCAACATGTAAATAAGCTGATACATAATAAAGACCAATGACGGGAAACTGCATTCACCTGCCAAATGAAACCAAGACAAGAAACAAAGAAAAGCAAAATTCTTAGAAACAGAACTACAAATGCTGACAATTTGATGGGAGAAATTATCAAATATCAATATTATTATCCTTTAATCAAGAAGTTTCTTTATCAGTAAATGTTTTTACTATAAAGAAGATGTATACACAACTGTAATGTTTTCAAATTCAACTTTTAATTGTAGAAATCATATTTTAGCATATATGATCTTATTTCTCAATTAAAAAGTAGCATTATTATTAATTCATCATTTTCCATCTTCGCTTATCTTTCTGGGTCATGAGGGGTGCTCCAGCCTATCCCAGTGGTCATTGGGTGGAAGGCAGGAAACACCCTGGAAAGGCCAACAGCCCATCGCAGGACATAATACCAATAATAATAATAATAATAATAATAATAATAGTTCAATAAATAATTCATCATAATTACACATAAACATAAATTAAATCTTAACATTTTAATTTTTATTTCTATTAAAAAATAAATGATGCTTAAAATAAATCATGCTGAAATTATAATTTCCTGTTTATTTTTTAATTTAAATTCAGAAATTCAACAAACATGAACAAGAACACTAAATTATTAAGGTATTTACAGCTAATAACATATGGAATTTGATGTGTTCATACAATATTAAAGTTTGACTTGAAAACATTCAGTGTTTATTGTAAGAAAAAATACTTTCCAATTCCAGGAGGCTGATTCACCAAACATCTGATGCAGAAAGAATAGGCTGTTTTTTAATACAGTTCCAGTTCAATATGCTGATCTGTAATCCTGATTATCATGAAGTCAAATGCTGTCTTTTAGACTGAACACAAATACTACATATAGGATAAAAACTTATTACTCATCTTTAGACAACTTAAGTGTTTTAGTTCATCTTAGACTGGAAGAAAGTAACTGAGTACAGTTTACACATGTACGACAATTACAAACCAGATGTGATCCAGTATATACACTGTGCATGTATGCAGTGAGTATGTGTTTATGATTACCCGCAGGTATTTCTCTTTTTATTCATGAGTTTTCTGTGAGCAGAAAGCCAAAGAAGACAAACGCGTGGCCCGGTGCAGTGTAGCCAGACGGCCGGCCCGCACCTCAACTTTGATACTCTTTAGAATAATTGCATATCAGCACGCGGTATCGCAGCTGCACTCTCCAAACATGCTCTTATGCACGGCACAAACCCCACTGTTTGCATAAGCCCATTTATTATGAGTGATAGTGCTGCCTTCACTGACATTTGGTAAACTGGAAGCACCTAATCTTGTTTGGGCCTGATGCTTATTAAAATACGGGTGTGGGGAGGAAGCCGTGCCACTGGCTGCTCTTCCCCCATGTCCTGATAGGCCCAGCGCCGCTTCCTGTTCAAAATAAATACATTTGTCTTGTTTGCGCCGCGCGTCCCTGTCCGTGTCTGAGGTGAGAAGGGTGTCTAAGGCTGCCTGGTTCAATCACTTGATTTATGAATGCACCCACTCCTCTCTTCCACTGAAACAGTGTTGGGACTGCAAGAGTTAACAAGACGTCCCTTTGGCTCCCAGACTGGAGCACTGCCTACATTGTAAATATAAATGTGTAGGCTTTACATTTTGTGCATCATGGAATTAATTTGAGGTGTTCCTTTATTTGGTGTACAAATTGGGGAAGGCATGGCTGCAACACCAATATAAACACCTGTGTTAACCATAGCAAGACCTAAACCTACTGTGCTTTATACAGCAGTATATTGGGAGAATGAAGCTGTCTTTATTTTTGGATGCAGAGATCACTAAGCCCTTGGTGACTTCATGTGTTTTCTTGATTAAAAAGTATATGACATAGACAAAATGAAAATCTAAAAATCTAAGAGTTTTTATATTCTTCACATGTTGAAATAAATACAATAATAGAATTAAGGAATTATGTACAGTCTTAATTGAAAAAAAAATAGAGGAAAAAAGTTATCTTCCAGGTATACAAATAAGAGCTCAGTGCAGATATTAAGCTTTAATTTGAGACTTTTACATCCGAATTTGGTGAACTACCATTTTAAACATAGGCCCTTAGGGGGTGGCAGTAAGGTGTGATGTATTCCCTCATTACTAGTAAGCAGATAAAATGTCTGGTGTTCATTCAAGTGTGTTATTTGCATTGGGAATTTGTTGCAGTGAACTCTCTATATGAAGTCCAAAGAGCTTCACTGCCAAAGAAACAAGCCTGAAAAATCTAAACAATCTAAAATTGCAAAAACATTAGCTGTACCCAGCCAATTATTGGGGGCATTCTTCAGAAGAAATGATCATCTCAGAAACATGAAGGTCTAGAGGACAATGGCTGATGAAGAATTCTGTCCCTGGTGAAGAACAAAACCTTCAAAACAGCTAGCCAAATCAAGAACACCTTCCAGGGGGCCGGCCTATCTGTGTCCAAATCAACGATCAAGAGGAGTAAATACCAAAGTACATAAGAGAGGGTTTACCACAAGATGTAAACCAAAATCAGGGAGACCAAATCTGAGTTCGCTAAAAGAAACCACCTGAAAAAGCCTGTACAGTTCTGGAACAACATCTTGTTCACAGATTAGACAAATATCAAGATGTACCAAAATAGATCTAAAGATGTTCTAAAAGATGTTCTAAAGTGTGTATATGGGTATATTACTTGCTTAGATTCAGTCAAATGCTTAAATGGTGCTTCACAGTGCAGATGGACAACACCTGAAGCATACTGCGAAAGCATCCCAAGACTTTAATAAGGCAAAGAAGTGGGATGTTCTGCAATGGCCAATGGTCTCAAGCTGATCAAGCATGCTTTAACTTACTGAAGACAAAACTGAAGGTATTTTGCCCCAAGCAGGAACAAAAGACAGCTGTACTTAAGGTCTGACAGAGCATCACCAGGAAAGAAGCCCAACGTCTTATAATGTCTACGAGTTCCAGACTTCAGGCAGTGGGTGACTGCAAAAGGATTTGCAACCAGGTATAAAAACAGACTACATAGTTTATGATTAGAATTAGAATTTAGAACCATTTGCCAATTGGGTTTGCACACAGAGGAATTTGTTTACTGCATTTAACCCAAGTGGAAAGTGAAATGCCCACATACACATACATACATTAGTGAACATACACATTGGGGGAAGTGAGCACATTTGCCCGGAGCAGTGGGCAGCCCTATCCATGGTGCCTGGGAAGCAGTTGGGGGTTAGGTGCCTTGCTCAAGGGCACTTCAGTTGTGTCCTGTTGGTTCAGGGAATCGAACCCTTCCGGTTACAAGCCTGGTTCCCTAAGGCTGGTCCACGACTTGAGGGGGCATCTTATAAAAACAGTATTAATTCCTACACCGTGCACCCGATTTGGATTTAAATTACCTTAAACTGAAACAAAAAGTTTGCACCTTCAGCAAGGCTTAATTAATTTCATTTCCAATATGCTGTGCTGGACATCTAAAATAACAATAACCGTGTTAACATTCAAATATTAATGGACCTAACTGCATATCACTTTCAAATTTCAGATTTTCAAAAGGTATTTTGAGTTTGTACATGTGAAAAGTTTTCAGACACTTTATTAAAAATATTAGAATTAGAAATTCCAAAGAGTTATGTTTCTGCCTTATCTGACCACATCTTATCCCCAAAGCTTATTACTTCATGCCATAAACACCTCAAAGCAGAAATCTAGAAAATCGAAACATTTAAATTTATGTCAGCCTCATACTGTCAGTGGCACAGGACGCCTGGCAGCCTTGGAGGAGCAGGAGGAGGACAAAGGCAGACAGGTACAGGCTAGTGGGAGGGGTAGCTGAGGAGGACAGGTGGAGGGGGAGTGTTTAGGAAATAATTGAATTCTACAATGGCTGGCAGATATCTGAATGTGACATTGCAGGGCTTCCGATCCTTTATCCCTCTCGCAGTCTGCGTATCGACAGGTAAAAACAACAGTCATTATCTGTTAATTACATTAACATTTTATCAGCTGCATTGGGGTGGGGGTGGGCTGGGAGGGAGATAGCTGTCAGTCAGCTGTTGAAGGTTTGAAAAGGCAGAGGTGGAAAATGAGTGTAGATCCACAGGGCTGGACTTGAGAGAGAAAAGGCCAGTGTGGATATCTGCTCTCTAGTGTGTTTAGATCTTATGAGCCCCAGTTGAAATGAATAAATGCCCCCCCCCACCCCCCTTATTAAAGCAAATCAAGCATTAGGGGAAACTACCATACATGGTGTAATAAAATAATAATTATTTGCTTTTTTAATCGCTATTGCTGCATCTCAACCACACTGGTGCTCAAAGCCAATGGAGGAAGTACCGTTTATTGCAGTAACCAAAAGAGTCATGGTTCTAAAACAGCATAAGTACTGAGAAAAGAAGTAGTGCTACAATAAAGCATACAATTTTGGTCTAAATCCAAACATATTCTGACAAATTACCTTTAGAAGTCCTGACCCACAGCATTAGATTTCGAGCCAGCCCAAGGCTGAGAACAAGTGGTCCAAACCCAGCAACATAGTTGGACAAAACAACACATTTAACAGTTTAGAGTCATTGTCATTATATTACCAATAAGCAAACAAATAAACATGAATTATCAGCTAAATTGGATACATAATTTTTGCATTTTTATTTTTACACGACCCTTTCCAACTTTCCTTTACATTCTATTTTGGTTAACGTACTTTGAATTTTTTTAAATTGATTAAATGACTGAGTAAATATTGTAATGTAAATGTGTTGTTTTTTGTGACATCACAGAAACAGCTTGAATTAAAAACAGGCTTTTTCTGCAGCATACTTATTTGGACCATAACAAGTGGGGAGTAAATGGTATGTTTTGACATATAAAAAAATAACTCTTATAAACTCTTATAAATAAAAATAAATAAACTCTTATAAATTCACACAAGTTCATACAATTTCATAATTTCATACTAATTTGGTGTTCTGCAATATGGGCCCTTTAACAATAGAAGATGGATGATGAGAAATCCGAATGTGCAGTCTGAAACCGAAGTGAGACTGCCACACATTTGACAAATGATGTCTGAAGCCATGTTCTAGGTTGTGCTTTATTAGACCCTTTCTTTCAAGTTCTAATCAGAGTTACATTAAATCTATTAGGGGGCCCGGTCGCCTCGGCTGGCCCCAGCGCTATAGGTCCAAGTGCCTGCCTGCTGGTAGTTGAGCCAGTGTCGTTGCTCTCTCACTCACTCTTCTGCCCCCTGGCAGGCCTCACCTGCCCCGCTGGGGCTAACAGGGGCCAGGCACCTCAGGTGAAACCCAGGGGCCTGCCTGGGCCATTGTTGCCCTGACCCCTGTCCCACAAGCAGAGGAAATGACTAATGACTTTGAGCTGTGTGCCTTTTTCTGCATCATACAGCTTGCACTGGTCAGTGGGGTCGTACGCAGTTCTACGAAAAAGAGAGATGGAATGTTGTCAAAGCCAAATATTGGAGAAGTCTACGGGCCAGGTTTACTATAAGAGCCGCTAATTATCGAAGGTCTACCAACACACTGTGCCTATGGGGGTTACTAATTTAGCAGCTTATGTACTAAAAACGTCCTTTTCCATGGATGCCTGAAGAGAAAGGATGCTTCCCGAACCGCATACTACAATGGTTTGATGCATAGTCTGTGCAACTGATTAAGTTACAATAAAGATTTTGGTTCAGCAAATCAAAATGAGTTATTACCCTTTAAGAAAGTGTGCGACTATCTTGACAGAATATGTCATTATTTTGATCCAATTTAATACTTGGATATAATAAATAAAGAATTGAGACAAATAATTATTTTGATTTTAATTCCATTGAAAACATCCTGTTTAATTAGGATCTAAACATGATGAGCTTGTCATGTATCTACAGTGCACCAAACCTTTCATAACATTTCGTTACTAAACAAGTTGGCAGGCGTTCACATTATTTTCCTGTGTCAAAATAAATAAAGGTGTCAAATTAACCCATTCTTTTCTCTGTCCCTCAGCCACATTACCACATTAGCACCAAAAGTAAGGCCAGCCTTTCTCAGGCGTTAAATAACACACAGCCAGTAGTATATGTATAATAAGCCCATCCTATGGAAACTCCTACAAATGCATATTGTCACTGTCCAAAGAAAATCATGTATCTCCATTTTTACTTTCAGGCATCATTTGAACACAGCAGCTGCTGTTTACATTGTGTGAAAATTTCATGATAAATGGACCACCAGAAATGGCCTGAAATTGCTTGGAAAATAGTCTGGTTCCATTGACTTACATTAAAGTTATATCATGGTAACTTGAAATTGTTTACAACACTCGGAAACACCTGCTGCTGTTCACATTGTGGTAAAATTACCAGACAAACGAACCAATAAAAATAGTCTAAAATTATCTGGAATGAAATGTCTTGTGACATTAACCCACACTGACCTATAAGTGAGACCTGTTATAACAGTGGCAAAGCATAATCAAATTGATTCTGAAATTACAGAGTTAAGGAATAACATTAATCTTGACGTAGACTGTGTAATGAAGTAGCCGAGGTACTCAGACTTTCAGCACAACATAAACCTTTGACCGTATGTAGAGGACAGGTGCCACGCTTATTTTACTTATTTATTTATTCCCAAGTTCATGGGATGTACTCTGCTCAATGTCAAATCCTGCTTCATGCTGCTCGGAGATGAAGGCAGAGCTTTAGGTGACTGGTCACTTGCAGTTTGGGCTGTACGGCCCCAGTCCTGTCCTTCGCCTCAACGACCAAGTGCTCACTGCTGGCCCTGCCCGTATTTCCTCATTACGGCACTCATATGTTTTATTTATGCACTCTGTAGTGTGTCCAGTTCTGCCAATACTACCCTGGGCACGAGCATTGGTGGTGGTGCCAGAGAATGGAGGACGAGAGCAGCAGATGCCAGCTTGCTCGATAAAGAAGTTGGCCGTGAGGCAAAAGCTGCGAGCGTGTGATCAGGGCTGGGCGATGCCCACGGAGCTTTGGTCCAGATCCACGTGCTCTACCAATCCCTCAATCATATTACGAGGGTCCACTATCCAGGGACATAACCTCTCTGCCCACTGCAGTCATGGGGGCTGTTTATTGATTGGGACCTGCCCCCCATAACTTAATATTTCACCTGCTTATTTCCCTGACAGAGGCTGCCTCCTGTCACTCCGGCTAGAGGAGGATCAATGCGAATGTTGTCCCAGCAGGAAAAGGACCAGGCTGGGGTCAGCAGCTGACTGACAGGGCTCCAGTCTCTGGCTGGCAGCTGGACAGGCAGCCAGCGGTCAATGAGCAAAACCACAGAGCTTTGGACATGCCAGCTTTTTCAAGGCAAGAAATTACCGGCGCCTTAGAACAGAGGACGGCTTCTCTGAATGAGAAAGGTAAAATGACAGCAGTATAATGGCATACAGTAGCATCTGGTCATGGAGAGGTTAAGGAATGGGTCTATACAGAAAAAGATCCTGAAAGGAGGGGGGGTAGAGAGTGAGTGAATGAGAGAGAGAGGGAAAGAGAGGGAGAGGGAAAAAGAGGGAGAGGGAGAGAGAGAGGAGGCTGCTTGACCACATAGTCTTGATACACAAAAATGCAAAGGACCATTGCTGACAAAGAAAGAGTAAGAAAGAAAGAGATATCAAGTGTAGTAATCAAAATGAAAAATGGGTCCCCGGCTACTTTAAACAAGAGCTAATTTATCACCAGAAAGTACGGATAAGTAGCCGAGTTGTTGCCGTTCAGTAAGTACCCGTTCTGCACCAAATTATTCCACCCCTGCTTGCGTGCAACCATAAATCATACACTTCCACACATCTTTTCCCATTAGCGCCCATGCTAGGCATGGGTGCGTGCTCAGCTACCAAACACAGACTAATAGGCTACAACTTTTAATTTTAAGAATGCCCCAAATGCCCCACAGCTACCAGCCCCCCAGTACAAACCTTTCATTTGCCTCCCCCCACCAACACACAATTCACACAGGAGCATAAAGCAATTTTGATCACCATCACCCAGCAGTAATTCTCCTCTTGATTGTGGCACAGCAGTATTTACTAGACTTTCTCTCGGCACAATTCCTGGGTGGCTTTGTGTTTCGGGGAACGTTCGCCACATGTTGGAGATAGAGTTGATCTCTTGCCATTGGGGACCGTGGGGTCATTGCCTTCTACAGGAGGGGAGCGCTTCCATGCTTGCTTTAGCCAATAGAGGCTGTTGATTAAAACGCTGTTTCAGAGGGAATTGGAAGCTTTCACTTGTGAAGAACAATAGCATCAAAATAAAGTCAAGGCCTTTGATTCAAAATCTGCCTAGAATCCCACTGATTTAGAAGTAATATGTGTGAAAGTCACCACTTAAGAGATTTTCCACATTAGCACATTGTGAAATAAGCAGCATAATATCTCCACTTTGCGTTTACTTAAAGGGCTTTTGTGAAGCCCAACACACACGCACTGTGTGTTTCTTTACAGGCACATTGGCTAGTGTTGATCCTAAAATGTCAGTGCAAATAAATGACTTAATATAGCGACATTTCTGTATCCCCTTAAAGCCACGCTTCACCTCTTCACACTAGTCACCATGGTGTTTAAGGTGGTAGTAACTTCAGGCTCCTGCAGATGCCAATGCACAAGGATGATCAGGCTATCAGGCTATCAAATACCTGTGGGGTGTGTGACGGGAAGATGAGGTGGTACAGTGCATTGAACGTCTCGTTACATGGGTCGCAAAGCAGATTTTAGTGAATGGCAAAAAAGAGTGATTGCATTTGGACGTACCAAAGGCCATAGTGTGAAGGAAGTACCTGAATTTGCAGGTGTACAAATCCCAGTCTACAGGAAATTCTCCTCAGAAATGTGCCAGAGAAGGCATCCACCAAATCTGGCCCAACTGCACAATTCTTTGATGCAGGCTCAGTCAGTTCAGTCGCTGGTGACTTTACTGATATTATTATTCTTTGTCCAATTAACTTAAATATTTAAAAGAAAACTTTTAGAATATTTATCCACTAAATAAAAAATATTAATTCTTTAGAAGAAACATGATCAGTGCTTGTTTATTAAATACATTTGTGTTTTTCCAAGATGTTAAATATACAGAATGTGTGCACTAAAATGTGTTTCCTGTAAAGATTGTGTTATATTTTTACTTGGTACATCTGCAAAATGTTTTTAGCAAATACTGATTCCTGATAAAGGCTGAGTAGCTAAAGACTGAGTGGACTGATAAACTAAAGTGATCCACCAGAATTTTATCTTTAGCTGTTTAAGGGATGATTGATTGATTGAACTGAGCAGTCTCCTCAGTAGTGGACATGCAATCAGTGATAAGCTTAGCCTCAGTGCCGTACTGGACATCTACTGTACTGTGCACATTTTGTGGCATGATGTTGCATACGTGTCATTAACTGCAGATCACATTACACCCGCTTTCTGATTAAATCTGTGACATTTTGTTATTGTGGTGTGTTTAATTGTTTACAGTAAGCATGTATTCATTCATTAAGAATTTTCTTAGGCATGGTTAGTCTAGCAAAACTGCTTTGTACCAGAATCAAAAACAATATTCCTTACATATTCATGAGACTGGTGATGGTCCTCCTTGGGGGACTGTGGGAGCTTCAGGACCTAAAGGAAAAAAAGAAAAAAAAGTTGCAAATTTCAGAATTATAGGCTAATTTTTCATGAAAATTGACAGGAGAGTTACATGAAGTAAACCGAATAGCAGAGTTTTCCTCATGTATTCTGAATATTGTACATATAATGAAATACCTGTATGCTTTATCTGTACCTGTAATGCAATGAAAAACATCACTGAATACATTTAGGTGAGTGTATTCAGTATTCAGTAGGGCTGGACAATATGAAAATACACATTGCTATGGTGATAAATTATGTCACAATACACAATATACTTTTCTGAGCATAATGTGTGTATCATCAGTACTTGGTGAAAACAGACCAACTACATGTTTCATTATAAAGAGAGCAAAATAAAAGTCGAATTTAACCAGATTTAGTGCAACACAGTATGCAAAATACTGATTAAATACCATTGTATTCACAGATTTTGATAGTAATTTGATCAAATACAGCACTACTGTTCCAGCTAATCAGATGTCTAAAAGCTAAACAATGTTATATATTGTGTATTATATTTTTCCAATATTGCTCATTCTAGTAGTTAACAATCACCACTTTTTCAAAGATTGTGTCCAGCTCTCCACATCTGTGTAGTTTACAGGCACTGAAGCTCACTGCTAAATCTACCCTAATAATTACTGTCACAGACTCGGCGCAGCTGTTCGATGTAACATGCACATGATTTCGTTCTCTTTCTCAACCTCGACGGAATACCAACAGAAACGAAACAATGGCAGCAAAAATAAATTCATCAAACTGAGCGCACTTGAGTGACTCTGGGAAGTCCCTTGCAAGACAGCTAGCTAGCGTCGAACACTGCTCTCAGTCAAATGCTAAAGGGAGCTAGCGCATGATGGATGGAGTCTTTGACTTCCAATAGAAGTGGCATGATGGCCTGGCATCTCTCAGAAGTACTCCCGCTCACATTGTGACCAAATCCTGTTCTGTCCCTGTTTCATTGCGGTGACAGTATGAGGAATGCTTGGTTTTGTTCCCCCTACTGTTGCTATCCATCATCCATGGAAAGCTGGGACACCTTGCTGCACCCCCCCTCTGCACACACACTCGCATACACACTCTCATACACTCACGCAAACACACGCCTTCAGTTTCACCGTCATATCTGCACAGGCACAGTTAAATTAGTCTCTACATTTGCCACATAGCCCAAACTCCATTCCTCTGGCTCTGCTTTTATGAGACATATGAGAGCAGAGATTGCGGAACGTGTGCAGCTTTTTGCTCTGAGCCACCGCTTGTAAACCAAAGCAGTTTCAGATCAGTTCCCTTCTAAGAAGAGGTTGTCATCTGATGCTTGTCGAAGGTGCATACTGGTTACTGTACCCAGTGAAGCACTAGTGTTCTGGGAAAAGTTAATTGAGTCTCTTGACATTAAACTGGACATTTAATGCTACATATCTTTAAGAGGAGATGACATCAAAGATGACAACTCTTAAATTTAATTAGCCAGCAAAACTGCTGGTCACCCCTCCAGTCATGATCAATGGGCAAAGAAAATTGATTGGTTAAATAAAAAATGGTCAAGACAAACTGGAGCCAGTGCATGCTATAATAGATAATATGCTGCAACAGCAATTTTAATATATATTAAAATTAATATATATTTGTTTTTTTAATCTTGAGATATGATATGAAACATTCTCTTCTGTGCTTGTGACACAGGATATTTGTAGGTTTGTTAACAAATATAAATACAAAATATTAAACCAATTGTGTATGGCTGCTGGTCATACAGTCTCACAGGGCCAGATGTGATCTCATAATGAGGATGTCTATACAGTACTAGTCAAAAGACACACCTAACTAAATGGATGTTGCGGGTTATCTTAAAGACTCTACAGGCTTACACTTAACACTTCCACCTGATGAGATGTCTGAAACAATACATATCCTGATATACCACTTATACTCTTGATGTATGACAATATTATATATTCTATATATATTTAAAAGCTCTAGTTCTAGCTCTAAGTTCCATTTTGGAGGTTGTTTAAAGTGGACTGCATAATTCCACTAGTGCTATTTTATAGTTTGATGTCTTCACTTTTATTCTCAATTAAAACATTAAGTTAAACATAAGGAGAACTTAAGGGGTGCTTCTACTGTAGACTTTGCTTGTGTTGTCAATTGTACTTCAGACAATAAAAGACAATGAACTACAGGAATCTGGGCATGTGACTTACCAGAGGTACCAATTCAGGACCAAAGGTTTAACAAGTTCTCCTTAGACTTGTATTCTACCTACAAGATCATACCTAGTCCTACTATTCAGATGGCTTGTCAGATGGCTTGGGAAGCAAAGTAAAGACTTTTAACATCACTAACCTGATACGACACTTGAGAGTGCACTCAACCCAGTACAGACAGCAGAGATGTTGCTTTCGCATGTGTATGGTAAACCAGATTTTCTACTTTTCCAACGAGCCATAGTGTAAACTTGTGCCAGCGTAGTGGGAAGCATTTCACATGCATCTCACACCAGTGAGCAGAATGTTCCTTCAAGCTTCTGTTCAATTTTACCAACTTGTGCCATCAGCAGCAGTGGAATAAACCGGATACTGATTTTTTGTCTGATTTTTTGTCTTGTCTTGTTGAATTCCAGATGAACCCAGTATTATACTACTAAAATAAAAGAGAACAAATCTTCTTCCTTTCTCCACCTTAAAAAAAGGTCTACACTGATAAAGCTCTCCTCTGATAATCATCCAGTTTCACCTGTAACATTGTCACCTACCGTTTGTGTGGCTTCATGTCGATATCAGCTGTGTAGCACTACAAGCTGAACAATGATGTTTTTTTTAGGGTAAACCTGTGAACAGAGCATAACAGTAAGCCCTCCCTTGATCAGTATCGACTATCGGTCAGTCGTGCTGAGAGGTAGTCAGCGATCGGTATCACTGTCTCTAGTGTCAGTCATTACTCGCAGAAAAAATCTCCACATAATTTAACAGACTAGTTGGAGCTCTGCAAGGTTTTGAGCATTATTTGATCTAACTCTCTAACATCTCTAATATCTAATATGTGCCCTAATACCCACATATCTGCTTCTCATTACTAATATTTGTCTTATTTTTCATCAAATGTAATGTGGCAGAAGTACAGGGGTTGGACAATGAAACTGAAACACCTGTCATTTTAGTGTGGGAGGTTTCATGGCTAAATTGGATCAGCCTGGTGGCCAATCTTCATTAATTGCACATTGCACCAGTAAGAGCAGAGTGTGAAGGTTCAATTAGCAGGTAGGAGCACAGTTTTGCTCAAAATATTGCAATGCACACAACATTATGGGTGACATACCAGAGTTCAAATGAGGACAAATTGTTGGTGCACGCCTTGCTGGCGCATCTGTGACCAAGACAGCAAGTCTTTGTGATGTATCAAGAGCCACGGTATCCAGGGTAATGTCAGCATACCACCAAGAAGGACGTTTTCCTCCACCAGCATCACGTAGTGACCTGGCCACTATCCTGCAAGAAGAATGGCTTAAAATCCCTCTGACCACTGTGCAGGACTTGTATATGTCATTCCCAAGACGAACTGACGCTGTATTGGCCGCTAAAGGAGGCCCTACACCATACTAATAAATGATTGTGGTCTAAAACCAGGTGTTTCAGTTTCATTGTCCAACCCCTGTAAAAACAAAAAACTTTAATGGCTGGGAATGTGGTGTAGTAATGAGGTAACACTGCGTGATACTATATTTAGTAAACTGTTTTATTATTTAGCTTTAGAATACTACTTTAAACCACTTTATAACACTTTAAAGATTGTAAAACAGGAAAGTTGGGAAAAATATATATACTTCAAATTTAGTGGTGTTGCAGTAATGAGAATTTGGTGACTTACATTAGAAAATTACTAAAAAGCAATTTTATGTTAATTTGATGCTTCAGTGATTCTTCAAGCAGGCATAACTGGCAGTACATACAAAAGAAAACATTAAGTTTTAATCATAATATTATTTTCCATGTAGTGGATCCATACTGCATGCACACTACAAAATAACAGCAGTTCAGTTTGCATTCCCACATTTATTGTATGTGCGCAGTTTTATTTCCAAGCATCTAACAGTTTGATTAAAAGTGGGCGTGAGTGATTACATTACAAGTCATAAATTATGATATTGTTTAGTTTTAATAGCAATTAATAATAAAATATCCACAGTATAATCTTCTGCTTTCGGCTGCCAGATCAAAGCTGAGCAAGCTTCAACGGAGAGTGCAAGTGTGTATGACGCGAGCTCAAGTGTCAAGATGTTATCTCATAAAGGAGCTTATAAATGTACAACTCTCTCTAGCCACATAAAGAGCAGCCATGATTTATGGCCATTGATCAGCTGCTGGAGGCTCTGACAGCTTTGTAGACAGCATCAACACCCTTTACACTGTCAAGGTACAGATGCCTCTTTAACAGACAGAAACATAGTTTTGAATGGAGCCTCACGCTGAACAATGAAGCTTAACATAACAGGCAAACACTTCAGAGGGATGAGCATCAGTGTGTCACTGCGAGTCAGCGTGTCACTGCGAGTAAGCGTGACCGACTTTCACTGCAAATATCTCCAGAGGAAACACAACTGGAACACGGGGCTTTTGATATTTAATGTATTTCGAAAAGGACTAAAGCTGCACAATATGATGTTTGTTAGCTGTTGTTATCACAATACTGGCGTATTCAATACTGATCTCATCAAAGGCTACAATATGCATAGGAGCTCTCTATCACAATGGTTTATTGCGCAGTATGAGCATCTCAGACACTCCTTCATGAATGTTTCCTTGGTCCTCTTGGTGAATAAATGTATTCATGTATTCATGACCATTAGGCTGGTGTTGGTAACAGAATCCTAACACTCTAAAACCTTAAGCGGATGTGGAAATATTGCTATATTGCAGATATAGAAGAGGGGATGCTACACAATGGTAGACATGGCCCTGTCCCAACTTTTTTGAGATGCCTTGCTGCCATCAAGTTCTAAACGTGTTATTAATTTTCATGAAATGGTAAAAATGTCTCACTTTCAACATCTGATTTTTACATTTATGCCATTTAGCTTTATTATAGGTAGGCCAATGTAGTGTTAGGAGTCTTGCCCAAGGACTCTTATTGGTGTGGCCCAGCATTTATTACCTAGACCAGGAATTCTCCTACATGTGGTGGTAGCTCCCTGGCAGGTAGTGGTGTTATCCGCTGAGCCACACAGCTATAGAACATGTGTTTTATGTTTTATTGTGAATTGTGAATGCAAATAATTGCATTCTGTTTAATTTACATTTATTTACATTTTACACAGCAGCCCAACTTTTTTGGAATTGGTGTTGTAGCTTGAAAGAACTAAACTGCAAATGTCACATAAACTATTACTAAGACCATTTTTGTCTTAGACCATGATGACTAAGACTGCCGTTTGTCCAAGGCTGTTTGGCCTATTGTCCAGCTGTATAAGAACTGAGATATGACAGTGTTTTCCCTTCAGTCTGTTGTATAAAATCTGGCACTGTTACGCTTATAAACTCTGATCCTTTTTTCTGTTAGTTGCTATCCGGGGTCAACCTGAAGAGGATGGGTTCCCCCTTTGAGTCTTGGTTCCTCTCGAGGTTTCTTCCTCTTGCCCTAAGGGAGTTTTTCCTTGCCACTGTTGCCTTTGGCTTGCTCATTGGGGACTTGGACCTGGATTCTGTGAAAAGCTGCTTTGTGACAACGTCTGTTGTAAAAGCGCTATATAAATACATTTAACTTGACTTGACTAGGATGTCCTAAACTGTACACCATATCATAGGTGCCCTTTTTGTAAAGACATGATGTGAAACAGTGCCCCACCCCCAGTAGGCAAAATACCCCCTGCTCTTTGGGGGGTCTCATGCTGGCTGGTTCCTCCAGCAATGGCTGGCTGTTAACTCACTTGTCCTAGCAGCGCTGATGGTAGCTTCAGCAGCTACAACTTGTCTGGTTAAACATTTCTTTATCTGGGAATTCTCTGTTGCAGCTTGGTAATGCACTTTTCCACACGTTATTAGAGATCTTACACATCTCCCCTTCTGACTGTAGTTTGAGAAATGAGTAACAGTTCACTTATTCCACAATCTCTTTGACAAGTTGGGCGAGTTTACAGACTTACAGATATGCTGTGGCATATAGCAAGTTTTTCAGAGGAAGAGGAGGCATAGTTACAGTTACTACAAAGGATCAACAGGGTGAATCAATCCGCAGCTCTAATTGGTTAAGAGTCTATTTTATCCTAACAGACAGTATACCATCATAATAAACTTGGATTTTGACATTCAGGGATTTTAAGAGATTGGCTGGGGTCTCGGATGCCCAGGACTCTCATGTATCCCGTAATCCCCCCCAATCTCCCCCAAACACTCCTCCACCTCCATCCATGCCCAGAGTATGTTCAACTAGTACAGCTAAAATAATCTCATCACTGTTTAATCTATGTTAGGTACAAATAGCACGGTATTACTGTAGAATACCACATCATCCAACAGCTTCTGAGGTTCAGTTGTGTTCTCATTGTTTTTCTTTTTTTTTTTTGCCAATGAATGTTTGTATCGTCTTTAGAAGCTGTTATCACGATAACGTAGTTATAATAGTTATACCAGCCATAACAGTAAGAAATTAAATTCACACATCGTCTACTGAGAACACACTTTCAATGCACAATTAATGTTAATGTTTATTTACTGCACCTAACATATTGGATGGTATAAAATGTGGCCTGTGCAATATTCAACATCTTATGGCATGTTTTTATTTTCTCCAATATGTTGCTATGTTATCTCTAATAGTAATAGTCTGGAATAACAAAACTGCAAATCTGACACAAACTTTTACTGTCTAAGGTCGTTTTTGCCGGAGGTCATGATGACTTATTTTTACATATTTGACAATATAAAATGTGGCATGTGCGATTATCAGCATCTTATGGCACATTTTTTACAACATGTTGCTATGTAATTATCTTTAAACTCAAAAAATATTTAAACGAACAAATCTGCACTGCAAGGCATACCGCGATCACCATATGCAGTCTAAAAACCTCGGGATGACATTTCATTTATTACATTGTCATGATGATATATTTCTATGAAATCCATATTGTGAAGCTCTGATTATTACATAAATTAGAAGTGAATATTAATTTAATCAATGTTAAATCAGACCTTACAGGTAGAAAAACACTGGTTTAGATCATCTACATCATTTTCATCATTATGACTGTTAACAGTACTAATTATCAACGAGATTATTTAAGTTTCAATGATTTCATCTGCTCAATGGTATTAATGAAGAAAAAGAAAATGTATACTGGAATAGATTTTGTATTTAGTCCTACAACATGGCATAGTAGCTAATTATAAATATATTCAAGGATTGTAATGATGTCATTATTTGTTGATGAACCCTCCTTTACTACATTAGCCACTGAAAGGTTGCAAATCCTTAGCCATGGTTTCTATAGGCCATCCGTTCTGTCCGAAACCATTATGAAGAGAAATCTCTGCCTCTCCAATGGAGCCTAATTGTCTCCCGTGAGAATGGATAGCACGTCCATGGCATAGCTTAGTTTAAAATGCAAAATGTGGACATTATCTGGCACTGAGATTCAGCGGCATCCATCATGCTATGCTAATGCGGCTGGCTGGTTAAGATATTCTAATATAAGCCACCCTGGAGATGTAGAGGAATTAACACAAACAGAGAGGGGAGGCAGGAACACAGAGGGGTCAGGAGATAGAAGGGGACAGGGGATTGTTGGGCAGACAGGATCACACATGCGCACACACACACTCACACACAGGCACACACATACACACACATGCAAGCACAACAAAACATACAGGTATTTTATATCCCCTCTTTCCAAGTCAGTGCATCAAGCACTCACAACTGCACTTACGTCTTACCATTCCTCTCTCCATGACTGTAAGACCGCCGGTTCTCCATAAAGGCCTCAGGTAGGTCTCATGTCCCCTGAGAAAGGTCCCTCCTGCCCCGAGTTCTCCAACTCAAATCCAGCTCCCTGCTCCAGCCCGCCAGTGCTGCAAGGGAAGGTATTATTATCATTATATTAATGTGACATTAATTGCTTTTACTTTTTCACTCCATTAAGTGTGCTCTATCTCTTTGGGAGCCTGGCCAGATGGTTTATCACTTTGCCGCTGTTGCTAGCGCCATTAATGGGCTAAGACACTGGGCTATAAAATGATTGCGCCGCAGTGTTGAAAATGTTCATCGCGCTAATTGAAAAGTAATTGTGGAGGTATAGTGCAACTGTCACTCCATAAAGAGCCTGATTATTGAAGAGGAGGAGGACTGGCGGGCGTGAGGCTGTTGTTTGGCAGCAATTACAAGGTGTTCCAAGTAAAAATCTCTCACAGGATCATTCATGCGAACTCCTTCAAGGAATAATAGACTGAAGACACAGCTGTTTCGCTATTTCCCGTGTGCAGTTCAGCATGAACTCCAGAAGTTTTGGGATGTTAATGCTTCGGTTCAGCTTAACTATAGGCCTTATTTGGAGTGAACGATCAAGTGTGCTTAGTAAATTTCCCTATAGTATCAAATGCAAGCTAATGAATAACACTATAGAGGTTTATAAAACAATATAATCATGTCAGGTTTGTTGATCAATTATAACCTAGTTGTGGATTACTGAGATTAATAAATAAGCACATGAGTTTTATTAGAATGATTAGTTTCATGCCAATTAGCCAAGGGGGGGTTCACATCCAAATAATGGTGCAAATTCCTTTCTACATGGGAATATGACACATTCTGTGAATAATTTTGATGTTTCGGGCATAAAAAGTCATAGAGGAGGAGATCAGGATAATTAGAACAATTTTAATGGTTGCATCGTCAGCAGTAACATTTGATTCATATCTAATGAACTTTGAATATTATGTGCAAGACCAACACATTAAACTGTTCACATTACATTGTAAAATACCATTACATTTGCAATGAATCAACTGCAAATAATTTAATGAAATGTCATAACTCTAAATGATGTGTACTTACAACCAGACTATTAATTCACTTTCATTTAGATTAACCTTAGATGCCTAGGAGGAATTCAACTTTTTATCATTTTTGTCATTTCGTGATTGAAAGGTCACAATCAGGGATGCACCGATTATGATTTTTTGTCCAGTTCCTATTCTGGTTAGTTTACAGCCAAATTGGCCATTTTTGGTCTATTTTTAATTCATTTTTACAGCATAAAATAAATAAGATTATTTGGTCTTTACGAGGTCAAATAGCATTGAATGCAAGAGGCAAGTGCTTATTTAGCACAATGACTCATACATCATTTTGGTGGAGGTCCAAAATACAGAGCCAGTATACTATATAAAGTAACTGCCTTGCATATTCGCCGATACTTGAGGAGAAGCATCTACGACTATGGAATGGAAGTCAATGTCTGAAGCCATGTACATGCTTTTAATGCTCTAGTGAGCTTCTGCTGACATGCAGTGTCAGTGTTCCAACACACAGCGAGAGCCGGCTTTGTTTCCACATGCCACTCGACGCACAATTGTGTTTGAAGTGTTGCCTCGACTGGCCAAGGCGTTCGTTTAAGCCGTCATTACTAAAACAAAGCAGTCCCTCACTTATCAGCCCCTAATCGACTCGCCCACCCACCCCTCTCATCTATTCAATCCACCATATTGACACGCATTGACTGGTCTGTGAGAGAATGGCATGGTGAACTTGTTGTACATGGATTGGGGTCAGGACACAGAGTGTGTTTCTAGGTGTGGTGGTGGGGAAGATCCTGCATATTGGTGCACGGCCATCTCCAATCAATGCTGCTGGGTGGAGAAGAGAAGGATACATAAAGGAAACAGACTAGAGCCTGTATGATTCCATCTGCATTGATGACTTCTGAAGAAGGTGTGCAACCATGGAGGGGATGCTACTATGTGTGTTTGTAAGATCAATGCAGGGGTTTGCACACGCATGTGTGCACAGGTGTGCCTGTCTAGATCAATTCAGGGTTAAAAGTGCAATCGGTACGATTTGAAGTTTAAAGTCATTTTAAAGAACTAGAATTATCAACAGGATGTGAACAAAAAAACTGTGCTGATGGTGTGTCAAAGACGTCTATGTATTGTGTTACATAGGAATTGACTGAAGTTAGAGTGCTAACCAGCTAGCCCCGGCCCGTCATGTCTTGTAATACCAATTTTTTACCTCAAGGGGCACTGTGGCATCGAGTCGAATCAGTCCAACATGGGAGGATGAAGAAATAATGAAATAACGGAGGCATTTTCAATAACTTATCAATCATGTTGAAGGTATTGGTCATATTTAGATCACTTAAGGATAGGTAGCCAGTTAATATTAAACACAAAGATGGCTGAAGCTCTTGGTAAGAAACCATTATAACTGCTGCCATCCACTCTTGGCAAGAATCCACATTCAACAGCAAACAATAGGAGTGATATAAACAGAAGCAACACAAGAGTTAACACTGGTATTGCTTTCCAGCGCTGTAGGCACGCTTGGCAAGGACAGGGATAAAGTCTGAGTATGCGTGCTTAAGTACTTTGTGGTTGATACTTTCAAATTTGTGGTCCTTGCTATATTACAGTAATGCTTGTTAGTAATGCATGTGTATTTATTAGCCTCTAGATCAGTGGCTAGCAGTGCCATATGAATGTGTGATGTGTTTTGTGAAATGCATGCTGGGTACTGTAGTGCAAGGACACTGATGAACAAAAACACCTCACTGCAGAATCCTAACAAATACAATCTTTAACTAATTAAAAATGTGTTGTAGACCAAAAATACTACAATATATAACATGGAATTTGTGTATCGCCATTAGTTAGTGTGTGAGCATTTTAACTGCAGGTCAACCGGTAAAAGTGTAGCACTACAACCAACCAGCACTCCGTGCTCCTCCCCATCTCCCATTCTCCCCTACCCAAGGTCAATATCCTCAACAATTAGCCCGAGGAGGAGGAGGGGAATTTTAAGCATGGCCGCCTGCCGTCCTCAGCCCTCCTCAAGGGCTCAGGGGGGCAGCAACAGTATGTCAGGCTCAAATGAAAAGTGTACCCATTCTCTCTTTATGTCTCCATTTGCCACCCTCATTAGGACCGTTCACAGACACTTAGGGGCACCCGGCGTATCGGGATAGCAACCTGCCCTACCCAGCATTGTCCCCATTCCACCTTCAGCCACTTAATGACGAGAATACTACTCCCAACCTGAGCTATGCTGGTGTCAGGTGCAGTATGAAGTGCAGATGCAAATATAGAGGCAGTTGAGTAAGGGTAAGACGATAAGCTAGTCTGAATCCAAAGCACACCAACACACACATACAGGCACACGCACATATTTTATTCACACACACCTATCTATCTATCTATCTATCTATCTGTCTGGTTATGCATTTTAGAACTAAAGTTTTCAACTTGTCATCAACCCCTTCCCCGTCACAACAGACATTATTATTAGGTATTATGTAAGTTTTTTATTTTCAGGACACATTTTTAATTTACAGAACTGATGTAAAATAGTGTATTTTAAGCTATACAGGAAAATAAAGCTTGTCTTTTGCTTCAAATCTGACAAAATCCATAGGTATTTCTGTCCATCCTCCCACAGCTAAGGGCAACGGTTGTGAAATGTAGCTATCAGGAAGCCGTTAATGAGTAAAAAACCAAAAAGGCGCAAATTAAACAAAGAAGCTGCTGGTGTTCTCACAACAATAGACTGACCACCCTAGACCTTAACATCTTTGGATGTGGTTTTGAATGGCATTACTTTGGGATAGTGAGAAGCAGAAAGTGCAACCAACTTCTAAGATACTTTGCAAACATTTCTGAAAACAAAATGGAAGTAGTAATACGGGCAAGACTGTAATATGAAATAATGTTTTGCTGTTCTGGGCCCAGTTTCCCAAAAGCATCTTTAGAATTGAGGATCATCATAACCGACACAGTGTTCAGTGTGAAGAGACATTTAAGAGACATTTTAGTGGTAAAATGCAATTTGTAGGATTAAACTAACATTACATACCAGAATAAACTAAAATTACCATGTGGATGTGAAGCAATACAGAGAAAAATATATAGGGTTATAGAGATATCTTCTTAAGTTAGCATGCTAACCACCTCGGCCTGTGGTGCCTCATAATACCACTTTGTACTGGAGGCGATAGCGGTGGTGATAGTGGTGGTGGCTGAGGCGATAGTGGGTCACTGTAGCATTGAGTCAGATTAGTTCAACATGACAGGATGAATAAGTAGCACTGCCCTGACAGTGTATTCTAACCTCTTGTCAATCATGTTGAAGACCATTTAAGGACATGAAAATGAAAGGAACAATAAATGTAACAATGGCTAAATCTCTTGGGAAGTACCTATTATCTGGACCGAAGGCCGTAAGATTAACCAACAGTAGCCTGGCAGTGACAATGAAATCAAGCCATCATGTTTTGACATGACACCCACGTTGAAAGCACATCCGTGGCTTCACCCACTGTAAAATCCGAATCTCCAGGCAAGCTCTGGTGTAGCCGCCAGCTCACCCTGGGTGGCAAGCTTGTCATTCAGGGGTCTTTGCTGTGCTTCAGGGAAAAAAGCCTGGGGAAAAAGCTTGCTTAGAGCATAGCTTCATGCCGTCTACCAGGCCCGCCAGCCTCTCAATGTGCACAAAGAATGTGATGCTACAACCTGTTTTGGCATTGCCACGCTGCCTTGTACGCAGTTCGTTTTTTTAAACAGAAGAAACATTTAAGTGTTTATGTGGGGCTATTTTAGGTTAATTCATACAAAGCCTTGAAATGAAGTGTCGGATTGCAATGCTATTGGGAAGAAGATAAAGGTTACCAGGAACAACAAAGGATGAAAAATTTGGTTCTGATATGGGGAATATTTATTGAGCTACACATACAGAAGTAGTCTCTCTCAGTATGGTGTCGGGCTGCCATGCTTGCTAATGCAACATGCCAGACATCTCGGCATGGAGTTGTAGAGGTTCCTTATGGTGTCCTGTGATAATCCATCCCATGCAGCTTGAATACTCTCACACAGTTCCTGCAGATTTTGTGGTAGGGTTGGAGTGTGGAGTGTGAAACTTGAATCATTCGCATGTCTCACGTAAAACCTACCCACCAAGATTCATTCCTGTTGATTGATTTCTTTTGGGTGCAACTGGTTGTACAACTATTCTTATTTATATATATTTATAACTATTCTTATTTAAATATATTTAACTACAACAACATCTTGTCTAAGGTTAGAATGTAAATGTATATTACAAGGAAGTACATCATAAAAAAAGCACAGCACTTTCTTGCTTTTCTACTGCCAAAACATATATTTCACTGATCAAAATGAAAAGAAGTAATCACAGCAAAATCACCAACTATGACCATATGTCTGTCATTTTGGGGCTAGAAGTATCTTAGAAGGCTATAAGCAGTAAGCAGGTGCATAAAATCATATGACAGCTCAAATGGCTCTGGTAGGTCCGGTTGGGCCAGAGATAATGCACTCTGCCCACTCTGCTCTCAGACAATAATGCTGGCCAGACACTGGAGTAAAAAATGAAACATATACCTAAACTCAATTCCACAGAGGTACATCCATGCTCATAAATCTCTCCCTACCACCCTCCCCCCTCCAACCCCTCAACCCACCCCCCTTGGCCACAAGCTTGTCAAAGCTCTGAGCTCTTCCTGCAAAAAGAGTAGAAAAGAAAACAGAGGAGGAGAGGGAGATGGGGGGAGGGAGAGAAAGAGAGACAACACGCGAAGGTAAGGCGATTACAAGTGTCGAGCCAAGAACAAGCAGTCCCCTGCGAGCCTCCGCAAAGAACAACAGGAAAAACTCACAGACAAACACACTCAGCTGTCCATCCTGCTCATCACACTGTACAATTCTCTACTCCTTCATAATCAAGATCAGCTTAATACTATGCAACTTCTGAAAAACGATTGCGACCATGTCTATAATGGCACATGCCATCAGGCTGTTCACACCAGAATGGTTTGCATTTAATATCATAAAAAGGATAAATTGTACTTTCATATATACACTCATATATACACGCTATATCAAAAAAACAGTTGCACAAATAGCTGCACCCAGAAGGAAACAACCGACAAGAATGAAACTTGGTAGGTAGGTTTGACATCGTGAGACATGATTCCAGTTTCATGCTCAGCCATGCATGTCATGTAAGCCTTATCACTGTACCTGACTGAACCAGCAGCCACGATTGTAGACATCACTCCACCTCCACCACAACAGCAAAATCTGCAGGAACTACTACTGTAATATTCAAGCTGCATGTGATGGATGATCACAGGACATCTAAAACTCAATGCCGAAATGTCTGGCATGTTGCATTAGCAAACATGGCAGCCTGATGTCATACTGAGAGACACTACTTCTGTATATGTAGCTCAATAAATATTGCTCATATCAGTCTAAATTTATCATAATTTATTGTCCCTGGTAACCTTTATCTTCTTTCCCAACAGCACTGCAATCCCACACTTTCTTCTGGGTACCACTACTCTTTGACAATGAGTGTGTATATACAGTATATGGAATGTGGAAAATGGTATATGTCTACACCTTCTGACAAACTAACAATGTGTAGTTCCCATTCCTACTGCTCAAGACACTCTTAAACTTTTATCTAGTTTATCTTTTGTATTAAGTATTTTGAACTTTTTAAAGGATATGATTGATAAATCGCCAAATAACTGGTCAATACTGTCAACCCTGCTTTAATGCATATAGACATTCTGCCAGTATGCCACAGCAACTTCTGAAATCTGCTCCCATCTACTGTTTCAAGTCGTGTAACCCAAAGTCCCCAACCTTCATTCAAAAAGCTGCAGCACAATGAGCGCACTGTAGCGCTGATGTCATGGATTCCTAGTGACTGAGGTAGACAAACAGTAACCCACTGTCATTTGTAACTCGGGACAGCTGTCCTCTCTTCTCTCTATCTCCCACGGCGAGCTTTAGCGGGCTTTAATTGGAGGGGGTTAAGAAGAAATCGACAAAGTTAAAGCAGAGACTTAGTTTGACAAATGAGGTGGGGAAAAGCGGTGTGGGGCTGTTGGCTGCAATTAGCTTTCAGAGAACTTAATGCGACAGGGCACTCTCCCCAGCTCCAAGGCCTGAGCCAGTCCAGTACAGGAGAATGGAAAGCTAAGGCCTTTTGTAATAATTCAGTAGTTCAAAGAAGTTCACATGGATAAGACTTTAAGGGTCCTCAAACGTTTTTTAAATGTTGATTTGTTATTCGCTGATTTGTGTTAGGACCCCTTAGATGGGACCTAAAATCCATACTGCATTACTTTGGAGAAAAAATGACTTAAGTAGTATTAAAAACACCAAGAAAGAAAAAGCTTGAATGGATGTAGCAGCCCAAAAACTACTCAATTAGTAGGGGTCTAACAATTCACCAAATTCAATATTTGATTAAACACAGTGGTCTTCTGATTTGGTATATTTCTTGATACATCAAAATTAAGAAGATACAGCTATAGCCACAAGCTAACATGCTTGCCAAGTTATAATACATTGAGATGCAATTCGATACATGCTGTATTCTTACATTCCTGCCCTGTAGAACTTCTCTGGTACTTCTCAGCATCTGTCAGCAAAGGAAATTACATTTCATCATGAAATGAAAACAAGTTATAATGGAAGTGAGTACTGAAGTAAAAATACATGTAACCGAATAAATGTAACACTACCCACCTTGGGCAACACATACTGTACGTGGGTCATTCACATGGTGTGCATTTTTTGTGTCCAAGCCTATTCTTTTTTATGTGTATTTAAATAAAATTTATTTTAGTTTCTTTTTGCCTTCAAAAGCCTAAAAAATCAAGTGGTGCAACCATCCAAACATAAATGTTGATTAAGTAAACTATGAAAAAGGTCATTCATTAATATAAAACATCTAAACAAAATAGCTTGGTCCTTAATATGCAGCATGATTTTTATGCCTGAAAACTTTAACATAAAAACTATGTTGCAAAATAAGGCAACTTTAAAAGTACTCTCCTCAAAAGTGTCAGGTGGCACAACCAAAAACAATGAGCTTTTATTTTGAAAGAGGGGCCAAAATATTGCATCATAAAGAAGACCCCAAGTGATTTCATGGTGCAATGCTAAGGTCAGTTTCCTTTTGGTTCAAATGGTTCAGTTTACCATGTCAGGTGGTACGAGCACAGGAAAACCACAGAAATGTACCATTATTATAATATTGCCTATTTATTTTAAAATATCTAAGGATAAACTCAAGTTCAAGGACACAGGCGGGATCTAAGTAGATGCCTGACAAATTTTAAATTAGTCTGAAAAGTCAGGCGGCACAACCAGTAACTCAAATGGTGCATCCAGACCAGCACAAATTTAATAACTGAAATAAGCAATTGATAACACTAATTGATTCTATCATATTTATTTAACATGCATATATATATAGAGAGAGAGAGAGAGAGAGAGAGAGAGAAATGCACATTATGTCCTTTTTTTAAAAAATTGTCATATATAAACCTTATTTGTCATTAACCCATGTATGCATTTTCAGACACAAATTTCTAGACACCACCATCATCCAGTGTAGTGCACCTATTCACTCCCCATTTAAGGTCACATGATTTACTGCTCACAACAAAATAAGGGTCACTCACAGGCAACCCCTGTCTGTCCGTCTTGCTGTAAAACCTTCGTGAACATGGCGGCTCATTGTCCTCCTCGTAAACACAGGCTCTGAGCACACAGCTAACTTTTCAGGAGAACCTGGAAAGATGAGAAATGGAGTGATTTGCATAGAAAAGTTCATAAGCTTGGGACATAAGGATACGGTCGTAAAAAGAGGGGAGCAATAAAGATTTAAGTATGACAGAATATTAACAGGAGGCAGTAAATCTGAAGCAGGCGGGTAGAATGACCCCTGCAGACGGGCTGCTGCTGTGGGGAGGCCGAGGCTGCTAGGCTAACATGGCTACGCCGAGGGAAAGATGTTCTCTCACTGTACACAGAGAATAAAGCATTTCCCTCCTTCAGACTACTGACAGATACGGCTGTCGTTCACTCCTCCTCTGCTGGGGGATAGTTAAGATTTAAGATAATGACACAGGGACACTTTCGACATTGATATGCCCGGGCGAAAGGCCTCCGTGTCTTGCCGGAGATGGCTGTCAGGCGTTTGGCAATGAAAGAGTTGAATGTCTTGGCGCGTTTCCCCCGCGTCAGGAAGAAAATTGTTCGTAGCTCCGGCTCTCGTACACTTGTCTCAACTCATTTATTTCAGCCAAGGTCTACAGATATAAATAAAAGGAAATGTTACTGGAGCATTTTAACTCCGTGGCCAGCCTTGAGGCCCGTAATGTAGCCCACATATCATCAAAAGTGCTGAATCTCCCTTTGTCACTGGGCGTGACGCGCCATTCCTCCAAACATATTCACGTTATGTCTGAATCCCACAAATGCTAATCACAACCGACATGGGGGGAAACACAGGCCTCTGGCATTGACCTCCACGTTTGTTTGGGCTGCCAAAATGCAAATGCTCGCTAAACATGAGGCACACTTATATTTGATTCATACTCATTCCTTCTTAAAACACGATAAAGGCCAGTCAAATCCCAGTCTTTCATCCCAACATGAGAAGAAACTGCGCTTCTGCAGTTCAACAGGTGGTCCATAGATGGAGCTCTTCTCATTAGAATACATTAAAGCCGGCCCTGTATTTATGCAGTCACGCAGTCTAGTGTGCTCGGGCACAGTGACGCTCCAGCCAAGCTGTCCCGAGTGATAGAGAGAATGCAAGGAATAAACAGCCCACCACCCCCAACAGGCCTGTAATTGTACAAATAGTTGTCTTCTTATCCTTTACTTAACACACTGGACTGCCCCAAGTGTGTAAGTGAGAGAGCCACAATTGTCCATGGTCCCCTGCAGCACAATGACTTAATTTAGCTAACCAGAGAAACCTAATTACAATAATGCACAGAGAGGCGCTTCCGTATTCCTCGCCTTCGCCTTTTCCCTCCCACCCCCAGTTGGACACTCTTCTCTTACCTCACAGAGGCTGACAGAGGAGGAGATAATACACACCCAAAGGCTACAGCGACAACAGTAAAGACTTTCATTGGAGGGGTTTTAATCAGAATTCACAGTCTCGTAAAGTTTTCAGACGCCGCTGATAGGTGGGGAGATGTGGGCTCTCAGGAACTATGTGAGATCTGCTCTGTGATCGGTATTGTGCTGGGAAGTATGTTGTTCTGGAATATAACTGGATTTTTTAGGGTGCTATACCTCCCCTCCAATCTGTAAATTTATGTAGGCTAAGATTAAATCTATATATTGCTGCTGTCTGAACTAAACCTCACATCATTTTTGTCCAATTTCCGTTTTTTGTCATCATTTGAAAATGCCTGTGCTTTACACTCTGTGCAGATTTCCTGATGAATGGGCCAGAGAAATGGCCCAAAATTACCTGGAAAAAAGTCTGGTTCCATTGACATACATGTTTTTCCTTCTCCTGTAAAGTTAGCATTTTTGAAGGTATAAGCTTTTGTTCTGGCAGCAGCTAAATGTATATACTGTATATAGAAAAACAAGTATCTCCAAAATGGTAACTTTACAGGAGAGGGCCAAAGCCTAATTTAGGTTCTAATGCATGTTAATAGACTTTTTTCCAAGTGATTTTGGGTCAATTCATTTGGTATAAAAGAAAAAAATGGACATATCCAAATTGAATATTTGGAATGTATATATATTCATGAATGCATTATTTGTTTTATTTTTGAGTGGCGCATTAGTGCATTTCTTGCTGCTCAGCACTAGCTGCTGTATCCCATTAACAGTTGGTGTTCCAACAACAGGGACGGCAAAGTGACACTAAAACTGCAGTGACTTTGAGGGAAGAAAAAACAGCTTTTGTATTCTCTTTGTTTGTCTAATTGATATTTTCTTGAATAATCTATGCTCCAACCCTTCTCAATTAGCTGGATAGTGACAATGCTAATTCCCTGTAAAAGAGGCCCAAAACGCCTGCCGATATGTGAGCTTTAACTACACAAAGCCATTAGGCCGGCGCAGCAGCTGCAGGAGGCTGCTATTGATCAGCGTGAGGAACTGACAGAGGTATTCTCTGTGTCTCTGTATTGTGGCGCAGGAGACTGACATTGTAAGAGACACGTTCGACTGCATTCTGGCTTTTATAAAGCACAAAGAGCCTCCAGGTGTCAAGCTAACTTTTACTGTGATGCTGCCCTAGAGGTGGCCTTAGTTTGAGCCGTGCTTTAGTAAAGGGGTTGCAGGAGTGAAATTGCATAATTACTTTCTTTATGTTTTTCTGAGTCTATGAAATTCAGCATACCATAATTTTCCTTTTGCAACATTTACAACCAGATCTTCTCCAATATTAACAAGCCAAATTTTCCACTGTTAGCAAGCTAATTATTAGCAACATGGTAATGGATTCATTGAGCAGTGTATTGATGCACTGACATCTGACAAACACACACAATAAACAGCAATATTGGATAGTTATCAGTGGCTCATTTCATGGCAAACCAAATTTCCCTCACTTGTTGTAAATCGAAGAGTCACAAAATGCCATTCGTTAATATTCTGGTATGCTCAATTTCATAGACTCAGAAAACACATAAAGAGGGCCACCTCTATGACAGCATCACGTTGAAAGTTAGCTTGACACCTGAAGGCGCCTGGTTCTTTATATAAAATTTTTGGTTTGGAGCTCAAATATCAGTTGGATATTTGATTTTGGATATTATTGTGTAAAATCATAAAAATTAAAACATACTTAGTAAACAAGGCTTAAACATAACACAGAAACATGCTAATTTATTGCAGAGTAAAAGTCTCCATTTTGAACCACCCAGATTTGTGAAATCAACCGCAGTTCATCATAAACACTATAGCAATATGTGCAGAATGTATGCTGAGTCTGACACAGAGCAGTAATTATAACTGAATCAATATTTCAATATGTAGAAAATTCTGCCTCTGAATTAATTGATCGCTGAATTGTTTGAGAGACCCTCAGCAGAGGCCGAGGGGCGTATTGTTGATACAATTTCAGTACAATGTTTGGAATATTTATATTTACATCTTTGGTACAAATTGTTATGCCCAGCTAATGGTGTCTATGGATGTTTGAGCATCTTCTGTTTCAGGCTCCATATGACCCTTTGCACTGCTTCCTGGAATTACCTACAGTCCATTGCTGCACGCCTCATAGACAGAAAACAAGTGTGGGCGCGGTGCATATGCACACGGCATGGTCCAGCCGATTTATGAAAGTCTCTCAGTCCTGGTAACAAGGTCATCCCGGACAGAGAGGAGACAGAAGCAGCGTGCCCAAGGCCATTCTCGTGCAGACGGCGATCATATTGAAATTAGCAAATGGACCGCACACTTCAGCTCTCTGCCCCATTTGTGGGCTCTTCCCTTCCTCAATGATATACCGACATGAACTGTGACGGAACATCACCATTTGCAGGACATCAGTGTGGGGAGGGGGAGGGGGGGTCTAACCACCCCACACTAACCTCCCACCACCCAAACCCCCCTCCCGTGTCCCGCGTCCTAAAAATAAAATGGATTGACTCTTATTTATTTACAGCATGTTTTGCACTCATCCCATAACACTGTAAATTACCTGCATGGTCAAGGTTCCGTTCTCAGGCGAGGAGAGCACGGGGTGGGGGGGAAGGACATAAAGCATGTGATCTATAAGACATTTAATCCAGGAATCACATATGATCTGTCAATTTCCATATATCAATCTTTATAGGTCATATTTTAAATACAAAATCACATTTATGAATATAAATGTATGAATTACAGCCGGTCGTGTGCATTATACCGCGTAAAGTGTGTCCATGAGCTCAAGACAACTAAGCACCCTGGTATTTATGATTTTTGATCTCCTCTGTGAAAACAAAGCACACGGTAGTATTTTCAGTCTTTTGGTGTTAAATCAGGATTAGATTTCTTCCTAATGCTCTCTCTGATGCTCTGGCTTTTCATCACTGGACAATTAAATATAAGAACAGGTACCTTGTAAAAAACACATGGGCTGAAGCTAGATATGTGCTTCTATCGTCTACTTTGTCTACACTGACACTTTGATCTTTTGGTTGTTGACTACATAGAAACAAGCCGATGCATTGCTGAGAAATGTTATAAATTCTTTTAGAGAGAGATAGCGAGGGAGAGACAGACAGAGAGAGAGAGAGAGAGAGAGAAACACAGACAGAGGGGTTTGTATGCACTCATGAATGCAATGCGTGAGTGTCCCGGGGGACCACGTACTGGACTCTGGCTTGCTGCAATAAGGAGAGGATCTCTACCATAATGGCAAACAAGTGCATTTCTTTTAAGGCCAGTGGAGATTTCTAACCTTTGGTTGACATGCAGAAAAGGTCAGGTCCGTCCTGAGCCTCCATCCCTGAGTAGCCCTCACCATCCCTGCTTTGCTGTCCTACTCCGGACTGAACCCTGCCTGCACCTCCCACTGCAACCGCACCCATTCAGAGGGTTTCACACCAGAAAACCTGTAGAATATGTTGTTTCTTCATCCCACTTACTGTCAGTAAGAGGCACTCCGGACTGTTCTTTATGTGTTTACCCACATTCACACAAACAGACCTGTAGAATACAGATGCACGTTTCTACTTGTCTCTTTTTCCATCATATTTAACATCAGTCTCACCTGAAGCTGTTTAAATTGGAAACCCACATTGTACAATAGAGCCATAGTTCATGCATTTGTGGTTTTAAATACCACGGCAGTCAACACAGTCACTTTCTCTTCTCTTAGAATTAAACAGGCTACTGTGGCTTTAGGACTTTAGGATATGTAAATGGCCTCTGTTTTGACTGGCTGTCCTGTCAGTCCAGCAGTTCAGACTGAACCACTCCAGTAGGCAGGGCTAAACTGAAAAACAGTTAATTTAATATGGCCTGTTTTTGCGACAAAGATTCCATATATGCACTTAGTGAAGTGAAGGGCAAATGGCGTGTCATGACGTTTATTTACTGCATTAATCTCTTATATTTACAACAAGTGAGGGAAATTTGGTAAGCCACGTTATGAGTCCATTAACTATTGATAATCTTAAAATACTGATAAGAATGTTTGGGTGTGTTTATTTATTTATTACTGTAATAAATGCACACATTTATTTTTCCTTTATTTTGTAATTAATTATACCTCTTGCATTAGGCTGCAGTTCCTTCTGTCTATGAAGCTTGGAAATCTATATTTTGATCACTGTCTTATTAAGACCATAGTGAAACAGCTTCTTCCAGACAGTATTTTGGTGAAGTCTTCTCTTGAGATTTTTTAATGAAGACGGCGTTTAAAAGGCCTGTGTTCTGGAAAACAGATTTTTGATGTGGTATGTATTCTGTGTGACTATGTGAAAGTGTTTATGTGGAAACGAAGCAGTAAAACACCCCGTTTTGAATTTCTTTCCTTCAGTCAGTCTTTCATTCATCACCTAAACCACTTAACCTCCTAGGTCGGGTATATAGGGGTGTATGTATGTGTGTGTATATATATCTATGTATATATGTACCATTGGCAAAGTTATAAACAACCTGTTTAATTGAACAGGACATTTATAATCATTGTGATTATGTGATTAAGGGTTGTAGACTGGACACCCAAAAACATATATTTGTTACAGACCTATTAATAAAGTTCCAACATATAAAAAGAATGTATCACACACATTGATGTTATTCTGAGTCCCAAACCGGCCAGATCAAGTTAGACTAAAACCAGAACGCAGAGAAGACACTGACCCTTCAACAAACACGAATACAGGAATACCTGTTGTCCTCTGTTGAAAATGATGTGGATAGTCACCAGTGGATTTGTGACAGTCTGTACTCCAGCTCTGCTAAAAGCACTGAGATTTGCTTGAACACGTGCAGCTTTATTTAATACTGTAACTTTAGTTTTTCAAAATCTCAGCAGATTTAATTACTGAGTAAAAATGTCATTCAAAATGATGTGGTGTGAAATGGTACATTGTTGGTGGTGATGGAAATCAGGGGTCACAATGTCTACAGTGCAAACACAGCTACTTTATTTACTATCCAAAATGACTGGTGAACTCACACACGTCTTCTGAGTGTATATATTTAATGATGATTATGTTAAATAGAGGTATATGCAAAAAAGGACTATTTTGCCTTACAGTGCCCAACATGTACCTCTCCACTATGAATGTGTTGCAGAAAACACACATTAGATCCTATCTTAAACTTACCATAAACAAAGTCTTCAGATGAGCATTTGTAACCGCTTCATTTAACAACTTTCTGTGATCTACTTTCTTGAACCCTTAACTGCTATGGATGTCTGTTTGGCATCACCAGCACTGTAAACCATGTTTACTCTTCGCTTCCCTAAAAACAGCGTGTTTTACATCAAAACATTCCTGATGACTGTCTTTACATCCTAATGGTTTATTTATGGAGAAATGTAGAAATATTGGTGGAATTCCCCTTTAAGTACATTGTACACCTAATCAAGAGATCCATGCAACAAAAAAAGACAAAGAGGAATGGAGAGAAACATAAAAAGAACAAAAAAATGGGATATGGGGATGCACAGAGGAAGAGGAGAGAGCAAGAAGCCAGAGACTGATGAGGGAGCGAGGCTTATATTTTATTTCTGTGCCACAAGCTCTCCTGGGACGTTCGCTCGCTCCGTTTTCAATCCTAAGTGTAATTTGAGCCATTGCTTTATGCAAAGTGTATACTGCAGCTCAGTTCAAACCCAATCACTCACACTGACATGCAATTCTTTCCCTGGTCATCATCAACACTCAGAATAATGGAGCTCAGTTAAGAAAAATAAAAAAGGCCTTGAACACATACTGATGGCGACTGCATCCTGATGAATGTTAAACCACAAACGTCCCACACGCGTCTCAACCGTGCCCAGCGCAAATCCCAAACTGAGCATGACTGGACGTACGTTTGAAAATGCTGATTTGAAAATTAAATCAGTCTCTAAAACTTCCAAAAGCTATGAATCCTCATTACATTACAGGTCAGCCTGGTATCAGTGAACTTGTCCTGTTTTTCCTCCATTTAATATGTGATATTTAGCTTCATTGTTGGAGAAGAAAGATGGGACTTTGCTCATTAACTGGCCAGTAAAATAATGAGAAACTCTGAAATCTAAATTGTTTTTATTAAAGAAGGGCTCGTTTCAAATAAGAAGGGACCTAATTGTTACGGTTTTTTTTCCATGTCAAAAAAGAAAATTGCCTCATATTAATTATATAGATCAGGGAATTAACTAATCCCAGGAAAGTGTTTCATTTTATACAGGCTTTAATGGAAGCACATCTCTCCAGCACAGACCGATATTATTTCACGTTTTTATTTGGCCTATTATTGTAACACAAAAATGGATCTTACATCCCGATATCTTACACTGTACAACCATATGAGGAAATACTTATACTCATAATGTGGTAGAATAAATATACACAGTACTGGAGAAATGCAGAGATAAGGTATAAGCTGGCTGGCTCTCTCTCCAGCCTCTCAGGCTGCTGTGCTATGCTGGAAGTCTCTGGGGACTCGGGCTTCTGATCTTCCGCCACTTAAACAGGAATCTGCTCCGCAAGTGGAGCTCAATCAGAGAGGCTCTAAACTGAGTGGACAAGCTGAAGGCCATCATCACTGCCTACTGACCATAGAGGCAATGAAGCATTGACAGCAGTTATTCTTTTACACTCACTGTATGGTGAAGGACCTCAAGTGTGTGTCAGGTTATTCCACTAAGTCTAAAACACACACACACACACACACACCATTTTACTGTGAGAAGACAACTCAACATTATGGGTCTGAAAGGATGTGTATCTGTCCAGAAGCTGTTACTGAGAAAAGTAATAGAAGGGAAAAAGAGGGCAGTGTGCAAATTAAACAAACAAGCTGCTGTTGTTCTAAGAATAATCACAGACCACGTCCACACCTCAGACTCTCTGACTGTGTTTGGAATTACTTAGATCAGTCAGTGTTTCTCAGCCCTGGTCCTGGAAGCAGCCTGTCCTGCACATTTAGTGGATTACCTGCTTTAACACACCACCTGCATCTCTGAAAGGGCGTATGAATGAGTTGATAAGTTGAATCAGGTGTGTTGGGAGCAAGGAAAGTGCTAAAATGTGCAGGGCAGGAAGCCTCCAGGACCAGGGTTGAGAAACAGTGATCGGATCACAAGAAGCAGAAATGCAACCAATAATCACTGACCTTTGGAGATGTGGAGAAAAGATCATTGAGATTTCATTGAAAAGGCTGAAAACAAGACTCCCGAAAAGAACGGAAGCTGTAATAAATATAAAGGGTGGACACCCTAAATCCTGAGAAAGTGATATTATGCTTGGCTGTTGAGACTTCTGTATACCTTTGTGTAAAATGTTTTTGTGATCAGAAATAAAAACAGAGTAATTTGTACTTAATAGCTGTTTTTACTGGAAACACTGTATGTGCACTCTTCTGAGAGCTGTAGGCTACCTCTGTATAAATACCTATAGATAATATCTCTACACAGCCCACAAAGGAAAATCTATAGTGATGAATGAAGTTTACAGTGGTCATTTGCATCACATCAGACTTAAATTAAAGGGAACCTATTATGCTTTTCCAGTTTTTCCCTTTCCTTTAGTGTGTTATGTAGCTGTTTGTGCATGTAAATGGTCTACAAAGCTATAAAGCCCAAAGTACAAACCAAAGGGAGAAACTCTCTCCCACTGAAACCACTGTTCTCAGCTGCCTGAAATGCCTTGTTGGAATTCCAGCCCTGTTCTCTGTTACAATATGACATCACCTGTAACACCTTCCTTATTGCCTGCTTACCAACAAGCTCGGCACACCCTCACACAGCACACAGAGAGCTAAAACAGTAAAAACTGACCACCCTGAAACATCCTGCTCCAGTCTAGCTTGCGAGGGTGGAGTTTGTTCCACCTGACTTTCTGGCTCAAACTGATATGGCATAACTGACACCACTGTAGGAATAGCTACAGCAGCGTGGAGGTGGAACATGTTGGTTGATCCAGAACAGTGTGGGTGAGATGAACAATCAGAGCACACTGGACTCATTGGGAGACAGGGCTTAAAGACACAGAAGCGCTAATAGAACGTGTCAGACAAAGCATGAATATATATGTACAATATGAGAAAGATATTTTAGTATGAAGTACTCTGAAGTATTGAAGTATGTAAATCTATAAGACCACCAAAATAAAATGATCGACAGCATAGTAGGTCCCCTTGAAGACTTTAGTCTAGTTTTAGCATTGGGGTGTTTATTCGTCACTGGGGGACTCAGAAAAGGCTGCTTTAGAGAACGGTCAGTGTGCTACAGTGGTCCCAGGAGTGCACAGAGATGCTCTTTGAGGGCATCAGGCCTTTCCAAATCACTGCACTTGTGTTGCAGGACCTGGAGTGTCTGGTGTGTTGTCAGAAAAAACACAAGAGAAAAGCAGGCGCAGTACGTTGGGAGTATATCTTTTTCTTTGTTCCTTTTCTCATTTTTTTTTACATCAAAACAAAAAAAGAAACGTGACACAGGAATTGTTAAATGAACAATCAGAGATATTATTGTACAGTGCAGCCAAAGTGATATAATACACACAATAAATATTTTTTTTAGGAGAAAATAAAATCCCTTTTCATTTTCGACATTTGAACACAGCGGGACCAATTCTGACTGTTGCATGCTGGGTGTTATCACACAAGGGTTCGGACGAGGGGAGCATTTTGGTAAGTAGAATTACAATCAACTGACCACATCGGGTGTCAGTGCTTCTATACAAATATCCTTCATGATCAAGTGGAGCAGTAACTGAAGGAGCAAACCAATACAGTGTTTATTAAGAGCACAGAGCTTTCACAGAGACTGACAGAGTTAAAGTTCCTATTGAAGAAGATAGATAGATAGATAGATAGATAGATAGATAGACAGAGTGTGTACTGAAATCTATGGAGAGACTGGCATGGCGAATAGGGCACTACAGAGTTCATAAGGGAGCAGATGTAAATAGCGCAGGTGCCGAGGGCCACACGTGCTTATTGACAGCCTGCACTTACATACAGCACTGCCCTCTCAACGCAGTAGAAGGCTTGAGACTGAAACTCTTCACAACACAGGTGGAGATAACATTTGCACCCAGTGCTCTCTGACTATTTACATTGTGTCCAAATTGAGACTGTACAGTCTGGGTGAATGATGAGGTAGTTAACTGGATGTTGCATGTTAGTTCAATGTATGTTTGCTAAAGTGAGGGTACACATACACACTAAACAAGTTCATGAAAAACCACAATAACTCTCTTATTGCACCAAATATGGGGGCTATGAGAGAGCAAGCAAGAGTAAGAAAGATGTCAGAGAGGTCAGGCTGTCACCTACAGTGTTTCTTTAAGTTAGATTGCAGTTTTTAATCTCTTCTTGCAAAAAAAAAAAAAAAAAAAAAACCTTGTCTGAGAGAATAAAAAACAGTAACGGCATGAAGGTAGTCAGAATTGGTCCCCGTTGTTACCCACATAGTATGCACAACAGCATGAAAAATGCCCTGTATTACATTGTCCTCATCTGCCTGGCTAAGCCCACTCCATACACAGGACTGTGGCCACTTCAAGTTTAGACAGTTTAGTGGAGAGGCCCATGACCATCCTCCATTAAGTAACCAATGAGTGTACAGCAGGATGCACCTTGGCCAATGATATAGTGAGCTAGCTGGCCACCATCCCCCTTCTCTATGCCAGTTCCTTTGATCACAGTATCAAATTGTGACAGCGCCACAATTTACAACATCACATAAAATGACATCAGTAGTATAAGCCATTCCCTTCCCGAGCAGACTCTCTCGAAATGGAGGAAAAGGGTGACGGAAATCTACAGCACTGAACTACGTTTCCCATCATGCACCACAAAAGGTCAAACAAAACAACATGGGAGCTCTATTTCAGAGCCATTGCTGAGATGTTGGAGCAATGTTGGTGTTTTCTAGTCATCCTCCATGGCTGTACCCTTGGGTGCGGAGGTTTTAGGGGGTAATTAGCTGTTTATGTAGATGCCTGCTTCAAAGCCCTTTTTAGCAATCAATGCGTCAGCGCTATTGTGTCAACATGAGGTCAGGAGCCCTCGGCGTGTGTGCGCTCTACTCTTCAGCCTGCCGCCACCTTCGGAGGCCTAAAAATAAAAGCTGGTGTGAAAGACCTGCACCTGCCGTTCACCTTCATTTGGATACATTGCTATAAAAGTGCCGGGACTATAAAAAGTCCGGGCCATTTCTAAAACGGGCCGAGCAGATGCTGGGCACCTTGCTTCCTCTGTGCGGGACGACTCTACCCGTGGCTTAACACCCCTAAAATAGTTCCTTTGACATATGGGCCTCTGATTGTTTGAACATGGAATCTCCTGGACTTGGGCCACTCGGCATAAATCCTTTGATACCTCCTCCCTCCCTCCATCTCAACCCCCCCTCACCATCCCGGCCTACCTCCCCCACCAATCCCTCACTCATCTTTCACTCTGCCCAAATCGGGTCTGTTTGACAGCCTGCCAAGCGAACATTTAGCACCAGCTTACTCCGCCGACCAAATTTGGGTTGGAGGAAAACATCAGCAACAACAACAACAACACCAACAACAACAACAACAAACAGGAAAACAAAAATGGGCCACAGTGCAACAGGCAAGTGGTGCGTTTATTGCCAGAATGCACTCACTTGCAATACATGTAACATACCAAAGGGTATTGTGTTCTAACGGCAGCAGCATTGAAAAGCAGGTAGAGGAGTCCGACCCCCGGCGCCTGTACCATCAGCTCCCTTTATTGCTGAGTTTTACTACAGAGTAAGACAACTGACTACCTGGCTACGCTAGTTTGGTTAAACATGTTTACCAGTTGTCCCGCGCATGGGGTGATAAATCAATGCCGCAGGATGTCATTGTTCTGAAGAGGTATATTCAAGGACGTTTAAACTGAAAGAGCTCACATTTCTTTTTTCTTCTTTACGGATTACGCGTTCCCTATCCTGTTGAGCAGAGCAAGACAACATGGCTGTCGGTTCCCCCAACTTTTGCCTGTACAGTCACCTCATTTTATCGCACTGTGAATGAATATTTACAAGTCCTGGTAACGTCCAGGGGCTGAACCATCACGTGAGATGCTCCACAGGTTACCTAGTGGCTCTGATTTAATCATGACATGTATAGAGAGTTAGGTTTTCAAAATTTTTAAAATAAAAAAAAAGAGCGTCCGACCACCTTATTGAGAGATTTCTTTCTTCATACATAAGCACAGACCATAATCAATAAACAAACCAAAAAAAGATCATTACTGTACAAGTACATAGGATTTGTTATATATTTTAAACTTTTCTTCATTTATATTTATACTTTGAGTTTTTTCATTGCGTTTCTTCTTTTTTTTTCAGGTCTTCTTTAAAAATGTCTCGTGTCCGTGAGAGACAGAGGGAGACGGGGTTGAAAAGACAGAGAGAGGACAAAGGTGAGTCTATAATCTGCTTGTCAAACAGTGCGTCTCTCCCCGCGCCTCTCCTCAGTTAGTGTGTCTCTAACGCATCCCTTTTGCCGCGGAGGTGTGACCGTGGCCGTTCAGACCTTAGCCTCCAGCATTTCTAGGAAGAGTTTGTGCATGGGCACTTTGCCCTGCACCTTGATGCTGTAGAAGTGCTGCACCGCCTTGGTGGCTGTCTGCCGGAGCAGGGGCAAGGTCATTAGCAGTTTTCCTGCCCGCCGAGGGTCCTCCGTGTGCTGCCCGCTCTCATAGTCCTGCAGGGCCTCATGAAGAGCGTCCTGGAGCTTCTGAACCGCCTCCACGTCCTCTATGTGCATGGAGTCTAACAGGGGACATGAGAAACAATACACATTGATTAGAGGAATCTTCTATAGATCTGCTATGTGCCATTACAATTTTATGAATATGATGAATAATCTTGAAAATGTATGCACTGCCATGGCGATGTACATATCTGCTTACACCAGTACATAAACATTTAGAAAATATAAATGTAGAGAATTGGGTCCAAGTATACCTGGATTGGAATTACACAGAAATATAATACAATAAATATGTCATCAAATTGAGTTTGCGTCAAATCCAAACATCTGTGTGATGACAAGTTTGTTAAGCCATTGTCCACTGACGCCGATCTTGCGTAAGTGATGTATTTATTCATTCTATAGCAAAAGCAGTTCTCAACAAATCAATATAATCCGAATTAAATGAATAAACTAAGAAACTGTGTGTATTATATTGGATGTGAGCCATTTTTACAGGATACATTTCATTTTTATTTATAGTGTCCTTTTTCTAGAGAAATCACAAGGCAAAAATAATCATAATAAATCATACATAAAATCATAATGTATACTATATATTGGTCTTTCTTTGTCTAAATTATAGCAATATCAATTTAAGTGATGCCATAAAAGAACCACTTATGGACCCATATTTGAAACAGAGATTTGTAATCATGAAGAATCTTTAAAAAGGCACATGATTTGAGGATTCTTTACCAAGTTAAGTTTGTTTCCTAGAACAATTACTTTATGTGAAGGTTCTTTAAACCCAGAATGGGCTCCTTAAACTCACACCTCTCATTTACACAAAACAAAGGTAAAATGAACAGATATTTAGTTGTAAAAAGTGCACCCTATAAAAGGGGGTTCTTCAAGGTTTCTTAATAAAGACAAAGGTTAAATATAGAACTATGACAACTCAAAGAACCATTTTAAAGCACACGATTAAATGTTCTTCAGAGTCTATTTAACGGTTAAACCATTCTTCTCAATGAAGGAAAACCTGCTGTATGCGGTTCTCTAAAGAGGTATTTTTAAATCTGTTCTATACAGCATCAAAAAGTGTTCTGCAATTGTTACAAATTATGGAACGTTATATTAGTGTAATTCTGTCTACAAAGTCATCTAAAGTGTTCTATCCAAATAAAAGAAGAAATTAATCAACACATTCAGCCTCTACAGTCAATCAATACTGATACATACAGAGAGGACATGGGGTTAACTCCCCCATCACCTCTCATGCTCAAAGACTGAGTCAGAGACGGTGATTGTTAAGTCGTGTCTGACACCTCAGATGAGGAGTGTGATTGGCTCCAGCCTGTCTCACCTTGGTGCATATTTCACCCAGCAGGACGATAAAAAGGGAAAACAGATTTCAGAATTCGTCTGAAATGAAAATTCATTGACTGGAACAACTGTATTCCCAGGACCTTGAGACATTTCTCACCCGTCTGATCCCTCGGTGCTGAACGAAGCAGCCCATGTTTGAAACAAGAGAGCAAGCTGATCACAACGAGTGAGGAAAACACTCTGTGTGTAGGCAGTGAGTGAGGGATGAAGAAACAACCTGCTGTTTTCTTCTGTTTGTGCCTTCATACAGTTAAACGGTTCAGTGGCTTAGCTTTAGAAACTGCAGTTCACCAGCGGTAACAGAAGCATGGTGTAATTTAATACTGATATCCTCACCAGTGGCCTTTCGACTGAGTGGAGAAATTCTGTTGGATGTGACAAATCTAAACGTTTACATGCCACATTTGTGTATAATAAGTAAAAGACATTTTAGCATTTTCAGATCTGAATTTGATGAAATGTCATTGCTCACAGCACACAGGACAGAAAAAAAACCTCTTTTTTTGACAAAAAACTCAAGCGCTTAAACTTGTTTAGATAGTATGCAAAATGTCAATGCAATGTGCTGGGTAATTTACTGTTTCATTAAATATGTGATTACATAATTACTTTGAATGAAACACTACTGTATCGTATTGTGCCAACCAATACAGCCCTCTGGATTTAATATACAGACTGGAGCAAATAAAGCAAATTTCATGATGTAGGGCTTAAAGAGGAATCTCTGTTGAATTTACAATTTAAACACTGCAACATAATCATAAAACTACTATCACTGTTTAAATCAGGAATAGTTACCACATAACACTGAGCTTGTGGACTGCCTGTATATAGAACTGAATCAGTCAGAAGCAACTGAACACTCATGTGCTGTGTACATAACAGGACAACCACAACTGACTGCTTCAGGCTAGAAAATGTAAAATCTCAGTCACAATTAAAATAAAGGAAAACGTTTGATTTTTTTTTGCCACAAAAGTGTTTAGTCCTAGCATAAAGTATAAACAAGCAAGTCTACAATGAGTGCAGATCTTCCCTCTGAAAAATATCACTTTCTCTTTACCTTAAAATTAAGAACAGGGTAGAAAAGAACACTCCTCGTAAGTGCATATTAGTTTATGAATGATGCATTATTGCAATTATATTATATTGTATTATAACATATTGCAATTATATTATAAAATATATGTTGAACGCTCTTACAAAGGAGAAATTACCATATAAACATATGGCACATTATTATGCACTATTTATTTATGCTGTATTAAATCTCATCAAAGCATATTATGAATTTTGGAATTGTTCATAATAATTACAATAATTTGTACAATAAAAGTACAGCAAAACCAAAGCAGCAACTCTCTGCTCTCTTAGACATCAAGACTTAAGAGTTAATAATATGCCTGCATACAGAAACTGACCCAGACACCCTGTTAAACCAGACAGACAAAAAAGTAGGTGTGTTATTTGTACGATCGGCGGCTGTACTCAGTATTCAGGAGCATCTTTATTGTTTACTCTCTGTTGTATTTACACATATGCCACCATGTGCGTGCATGTCTCTGAAGGAGAGAGAAACGGAGGATGAAGTGTGTGTGTGTGTGTATGCACGCAAGAGATAGAGTGTGTAAGGGGAGCATTAAAAAAAACAACTTTGAAGAAACAATTTCCTTGCAATCCATCAGAGAGCCCCCGTCGATCCAATTGATAAACTGCTAATTACAAAATCAATCGCTATGAATTTTCACAGCTGTCAGACAGAGACGCTCCCGCGAGAGCCTTCACACACATTCGCACACGCACACACTGCCCTCGCACGCACGCTCTCTCCTCTCTCTGTCTCTCCCACCCCTTCGCTCCCGACTCCACCTACCAGCAGAAGGACTGTCAACGGAAAGTAAAGCAAAGCCCACCCTCAGCATTTTTCAATTTTTACAGCGAACAAAGAGACAGAGTGAGAGAGAGAGAGAGAGAGATGACGGGTCTCTGTCCAGACATTGATCAGAGAGGGACAGAGCGTGCGTCTGAAAAGCAAGCTGTCGATACAGGCCCCTCGTCTTCTGCCCCGGAACAAACGAGGCCCATCACTCCCTGATACTCATTCCATTCGACTTAACACATTTTATTGACAGCCCCTGCGCTCCTAATGAAATGCTAAATTTATCTCCTGTGGCTGCAGGGGCCCCGTGGCCAGTGTTATGGAGATAGATAGAAAGAGAGAGAGAGAGAGAGAGAGAGAGAGAGAGAGAGAGAGAATAGAGGAATGCCACAACACGGAAGGCGTTCAATTAAAAGCTCAGTGCACCCTCCTCCCACTCGCTCCCTCCCTCTTTCTGTGTGTCCTTCATGTTTATCTGAACTGTATCAATTCAGAGGACCTGCATCAAGATCAAGCAGATTAAAGAATGTACAGGATGCCTTTAATTCTGTGGCTGTTTTTGTTCAGTGTGTTGGTTTGTAAATCTGAAACGCAGTAAAACAACTACTCAACTAGGGATGTGCATTTGGGCTAATTTTGATATTCCACTATCTGTAAGTGTCAATGAACTGCAGTCAGTTAAAGGAAATACAATGCAAAATAGATGCCGGACAATGTTAATATAAGCCCATTTTTTAGATGACTGTAAAGCTTTGAGTAGCACCCAGAGAAATACAGCTGGACCATGTTTGATTGTTCAAAAACAGTCATGAGATTTGGGTAGGCTTTCCTGCTGGGTGGGTAACAAAGGCTGCCTTTTCAGATGAGCTAAAAGACTTAACCGGTAAAGCGCTTGCCATCTTCTTCTTACAAGTGGTTTTCTCCTCAGTTAATGATGATGTGCCAACGGTAAGTTTGTCAGAGAAATGTACTGTCCCTGTTTGTGGATCTAGCTAACATTAGCAAGAGTAGTAGTAGTAGTCTAAACAGCAAAAACGGTACAGCAGAACTGGCCACACAAATTCTCCATTCTCAGTCATGCCGTTAACAATAAGCTCTTGTATTTCATAGCAGTAAAGCAGAAAGTAATATGCATACTTAAAAATACTAGCAAAACTGTAAATAATAAATAGTGTCATTGAGTAATCAATGAATTGAGTAATCAAGTACTTGTGCACAGCCCTATACACGACTGCTTTAAAGCTGCATAAAGGTGCATAACGCTGTTGTCTAAACAAAACTTTGTATCTCCAAAATGTAAACATTACAGGAGAAGGAAAAACATACTTTTATACTTTTAATGTAAGTGATTGTAATTTATGCACAGTGTAAAGGGAAACAGGCATTTTCAAAAACTGAAAAACAAAATGGAGATATGTTTTGTTCCAACAGCAGTGATATACATGATATTATAGTGATATATGCAATATATGATATTACATACATGAATACAAAATTGCTTCATTTAACCTGCAATGAGGACAATATTGTATAATATGTTTTTGGACATCTCATTTGTGAGTCTTTAAAGAACCATCCACTGTAAGGCTGCTTAGAGAATCAAACGTATCATGGCAAAGAACACCTTGGTTTTTAAGTGTGTGGTTTTAATAATATCACTTTTGTATAATGTACAGTGCTGTGGATTCTTCTGCAGGATAAATCTGAAGAGAGGTTCAGCTGTACCTGAGTTGGCGAGGGCGATGGCCTTAAGCGTGACAAACTCCTCCTTTTCCACCTTCAGCTTCTTGTACTTGCGGACGAGCTGCAGGATGGACACGTAGAGGTCCAGCAGGCCCGTGAGCCGTGAGTGCTCCTCGTCCATCACATAGTCCTCTGCATACACCAGCTCGTCCTCGTAGGGCAGCGAGCGGAAGACGATGCTCAGGATCAGAATCTCCATCCAGGCGCTCTGCAGTAGACTCATCTGATCTCCCAGAGACAAACTGGAGAAGCCTGAGACACAAAGAGAGAAATGGTGATGTTTAACCTTAGAGGTCACAGTTACGAACATTCAAAACAAAGGCAAAAATTTCATGCATTTCATGTTGATTATCTTATTATCTTATTTGTCACTCACTGAAGCAATGTACATCAAAAGAAGAGCAAATATATTATTATCAGTTGGATAAAATATATTTCTTGATGGCATGTTATCACTTCTTCTTTATTCAATATTCAAACCATCAGTATCAGTATAATTTTCCCTTTAAAAAATGCCACACATTAAATCAAGCTATGTTTAGTTGAAACAATCAGTTGAGGTCTAAAAGTAGGCTTCATGTCTACCTTTGCTTATTCATTCTTAAACCACCATTTTTCCTTGATGTCCATGTTTTTGTCTTTGACTTTCTGGACAAATGGATAAAGTCAAACAAAGAGGTGAATCACTGAGTGGACCCATATGATGGTAAAACACACTTTTGTACCTTTAAATAAAAAGTAGATATAACCACTGTTCAAGGTTCATTTACTCCTCAGTCAATATAGTCCATAGTAGAGCTCTGCACCTTTACATGGAACTTATAAGGAGAGTTTCAGCATGGACTGCTTTTTGAATTAAGTACAAAGGAGAAAACTGGAAAAGAGTTCATTTACATATACAGTAATATGCAGAAATTTGTGTGCCACTGGTCAAATGATGTTTTGATGTTTTGTTGAATTTCTAAGCTAATAGATGTCAACACAACCTCTACAAATGCAAACCTGTACATTTTAATCTAATTCAATTAGTGTTTATTTGCTACATTTAACCATAAATCATAAACCATAAATATGTAAAAATGAATTCTGATGATTTTGGTGCATAAAACTACATCAATGTCATCAGTGGATCTAGGGGTGAAAATAAAAGAATATGGGCCCTGCAAAGAATAAAATCAAATGTGAGTAACAGTGTAAAAACTACGTCATTACATTTAGGTAGTATTAGACAGTACAGGAAAATAACAACAAACAACAACAACTTACAAGTGAGGCAAGACTCACATGCTTTCTACAGCACGACTGTTCACACTTCAGGATAAGTGCATTAACAACAGTCCTTTGTCATGTGTCATTCTCTTCTGAACATTTGAGGGTCATATTTTCAGTTTACACCAGGGAGCCGTACAATGACACGAGAAGGTAGCCTACGAGTAAGGAGATCCAGGACGGTCAAAGAAGGTAAACAAAGCCTTAAGCCCCGGGCCTCTCTTTTTCCTTTGTGTAACATAAGTGGAGCCGGGTGGACAGGAATTAGCTGCCTGATGAGCAGTCACTTCCACAAACCCTCAGCATAAACAGCATAAAGAGCCGTGCTGCGGTTTAAACATTCCACAACAATGACTGGGTGAGGCAAATCACGAAGGCCCAGCGAGGTAAGTGATTTAAAAGCGGCCAAAGACACAGTGTGTCATGGGGATGCGCTGATAACCATCTCATCCTTTTTTTTTCCTCAGCTGTCGATAAACTCTTCACATCCTGCTGCCAGGCTCACGACACCCCCCCACCCCCTTTCAGTCCTTCCCCTTGCTCAGTGCCCACCGGGCGCCTCCCTTTTGACAGTATATTAGCCCCCCTCGCAGGCTCTGATGATTAAAATGATTGCTTTTACAAGTTTACCTTTGCAATCCTATCTGCCCCCTCATGATTAGGGAGGTGATAGATTACAGTATTGACTGGGTCACACGCCATACCTGCCTCCAATGTTTTCCCCCTTTCATATAAATGATCTCATTGAGGAAGAGTCGAAGGGGTGATGTTTATCTGTTTAACGCGTGACACTTTGGAGTGTTTGCAGGGGGGAGAGAGAGAGAAAGAGAGAGGATGGAGGAGAGAAAGAGAGAGAGAGGGGGAAGAAGAGGCAAAGGGAAAAAAGGGGGTACCTGAGTGTTTAATTTTCCTTATCAGAGGGGCGAACACTGGCTGCGCGTGCTGGGGGATACATTAATTAACAGATTGTGATCGGAGCTGCAGGGCCCCTCACAATGTGAAAGGGAATCAATAGGGCCAGAGTGGAGGTGGCAGAGAGAAAAGAAACGGAAGAAGACCAGGACAGCAGCCCAACAAACAAGGCTAGGCACAAATCTGAGCAGCAAACTCAAGACTAACCATCAAAACAGAACCGTCAGTCCAGTATATTAGTGATGGAGCAGTCTAGTGACCAATGAGTAATCAGAGTCATTCAAATGTTAGGAATCACTTGTCATATTAATAACTGTTATTGAATAATACAGTACCTCATATTGTGTAACGTTAGCAACTAGACACCAAAACACAAACTGATGGCTTATTCACAATGTAAAGTATTTTGGGAACAACTTAAACTTAGGACATGGTAAGTTAGTCACATCTTTTCCAATTAGAGGAATTCAGGCTAAAGACTTTATTATATGTTATTACAATGTTTATAATACGTATAATATATGTTTACACAGGACTTAACTACAACAGTAATTAACTGTGATATGCCTTTAAAAAAATACCAAAAAATATAAATGAACACACACACATATATATATATATATATATACTTACAGTTTCATACTGAAATTGAGGTGAGTAGGATAATTTAAAATATGAATTATCATATACAAATTAATCAAGACACTACATTTTAACTTACCACTTTTTAAAACTGCATTAGCAAATTTAATTGAGTAATTCAGTATATGATATTAAAACATGTAAAACCTCTTGTATTCTTTCCACTGAACATTTACTGAGCACCTGTTGTTCACACTGGTGTGTATAATATCTGAAATCTGCAGGTGACTGAATGCAGCATGACCTGTCTGTTTAATTGAGGTGTGTATGCATATTCAACACAGATTGATCAGCGCATGAACTTTGCATGACAATCACGGGCAGGGCTTAGGCTACCTGAAGAGATCACAGCTCCCCTCGGACCTCACAGGACATTCAGGGGCGAGGCACATGTTCAACATGCACACAGGACACACAGAAACATCCCCCGAGCAGCGCACACCCTCACACTCTAAACACCCATCACACTCGGCAGCCCGCAATTACGCGCCACGCTAAAAGGCCCGCCGGTTAATTGTCTGCTGTGGGTTGTTGTGAGATGGAAAAATGTGAAACGTTCTGTGCTGTCCACCCTCTCTCTCTTTCCTGCTGTCTCCTTTCGCAGTGCTGAATTATCACTCCAAATGGGATCTTGTGTTTTTTTCCTTCGCTTTTTTCCACTCAATTTAATCGAGTAATGAAGTGACTTCCCGGCTCCTCAGGTCAAACGGTGCTCAGGCCATGCTCCTGCTGCCGTGCGGCCTTGCTAAAAATGCTTTGAGGAGCGAATGATTCCCCCCTCTAATGAAATATCAATATTTACATCTTCATTTCCAACCAACTGCCTCTGCATGCTCTGACCAAACATGACACAATATTGACCAAGTTGGGCGGCCTGCCTGCTGTGCTTGCCCCTTGGCACTTTAGCAAATAGAGTGCCTAGTGTCAATGGGCATTAGCCTATCAGTGCATTAGCTTATGCCCTCAAAGCTGTAGAGATGTGTTTGTTCTGTTACTCCTCACTGTGCTAACAGTATTAGTAGTAATTTTATACTTGTAATTTCATACAGTACAATCATAACACACGGTAATAACTGTGTTTTTGGTACTGTGCATATCTGCAGACGGTAGGCACGCGACGGCAATCCCACCAAATTTTCTACATTTTTGCATAATTAAATGTTTAAAGGAAAAATATGTAAGGTGACACAATCTGTTGAAGTCATACTCAAACAATGGGGGGTAGAGTATCACCAGAAAGTGGTGGTGTCCATCCCTAGGAAATGCACAGTCTCTCTTCCTCCCTCTTCAATCTTTACCATTCTAAAAAACACGGTGCATGTTTAGCATCAAACTTCACGCCTTTACTTGCCAAAAGCGTCTCCAGTGGTGGAAAGTAACTCTAATGCTAACTCTTGTTTTGCTTCTATTTGCATTAGTTTTCGGAATTCAGTCTAGTATCCTTTAGTACGAGGTGATTAGAAGTACTGGTTTAAATTAAACATATTGTCGCTGTCCAAAGAAAAACAGCAAACTTTACAGGAGAGGCCTGTTGGTCCATTCTTCATGAAATTCCCACACAGTGTAAATAGCAGCTCATGTGATCAAATGAAGCATAAAAGTCAAAATCAACAAAAATGGAGATACATGTTTTTCTTTGGACAGCGACGAAATGTTGAACTGTAATTACTGCCATAAGGGTTAAAAAAGGCTTCTTCAAGAAATCATTCACTCTGAAGTCAGTCTGATTCCTCAGCAGATGCAGAAGAAGTGGAGTTACTGTTATTACATATGTCTTATAGGATGTGAGGATACCTTAAGTAGTGGAAGTTGGTTGTGTAGTACATGTATAAAACATGTTGTTGGGTGCATTAATCTCATGCGAAGCAAAACCGCTTAGAGTACAGAAATGTTGCACAAGTCGGATGAAGTAGCATCAGATCAAATTCAGATGCATATAATCAAATATAATCAAATGCAAATGAAATGTATGCTACTCTGCATTGTGCTTTCTGTCCAGAGCGTTCATTTACCTGTGCTGTCTTTAGGCTGTGAGTGGCTTTGTGAGGTAGGTTATTCGCTTCTGTGCTGTCTGATGTGGTCAAATCCACCCATACACTTATCGGAGAATTACAGAACCTGAACTGAAATGTTTTTAAAAACTCAATTTATCATTCCTGTGGAGAAAGCCCCAACACGGTCTGTCTTCAGCACTGGTATAAAATGTAATCAGTTTTTAGCTTGTTTTTATGCAGTTCAATAAAGTTCATCACTCGAAACAGCCACTATAACAAAGACTGGCTTGGCTGTCTCCTGGTGACATATTTCATGCCCGCTGAATCGAACATTTCTGAAGACGGGTAAAAGCCACAGCCCTCCGAAAAAGGCTTTTTACAGCCCCAGCAGTCCTTTATAAACAAAATAACCATAAAAAACAGCAAGGTTTAATCTGACCATATTTATGAGCTTATATTTGAAATTGTGTTTCTGGCACATTATTGTTGTCGTCGCCTCCTCCTTGACCTCGCGCCCGGTCTGATAGCTTAGTGTGGACTCCAGCATTGCTGATTTCTCTCTCATCTGAGCTGGGCTGTGGGCTCTGAGCTTCTGATTAAAAATGACTGCTTATTGTTACCTACTGTTAACATTACTGAACTACACAGCTGTTTCCTATGTAAGATGGAGAGAATAAATGCTATGATTTCTCATAATTTACTGAAAAAGTAAATCATTTAACCCTTTTATCTGACGTAAAGTCACCCCGTGGTACATCCCTCTCCTGTGATCAATCAGGACGATTTTTCTTTTTGTCGTTTCGTCCACCAGAGGGGCTGAAAATAAGCGTAGTGCATTTCTGTTGAGCNGAGAGAGAAAGAGAGAAAAGATAAGAGAGAGAAAAGAGAGAGGGAGAGAAAGGCAAAGAGAGACAAAAATACGGAAAGAGGCAGATATATGGAAAATGAGGGAGGAAAAGAGCAAATGCAAGGGAGAGACAGAGAGAAAGAGAAAGCAACAGAGAAAGAGAGAGAGACAGAGGGAGAGAGAAAGAGAGGGAGAAAAAGAAAGAGAGCACAAGAAAAGAAAAAACAGAGAAAGGCAAAGAGGGAGAGAAAGTAAAAAAGAAAAAAGAGAGAGAGAAAGGGGGACAGGGAAGAAGCCTTGCATCCTCACTTCACTCCAGACACTTCAGGTCCAACACTGATCTACCACAGCCTCTAATCAAGGACAGAAGCTCTACAGACTGTTGGTCAGCAGTGATGTGAGCCCTGACCAGAGGGTCCTTCCCACTGCCCTGATTCTTTAAGCAGCCAGTCTGTGTGTGCTGAGCTGTGTGGCTTGGTGTTCTTCTTCTCACTGCATCCCAACAGCTTCTTTATATCTGAACCTTTTCTCACTCAAAGGAGCCGCCTGTGTTCCCACCGACTCCGACCTAAGGTCACACTCTAAATAGACCTATATGATAGAGGAGCAGTGTGTGTGTGTGTGTGAGTAGGCTGGATAAAAGTACTTGTCTGAGCGAGAGTCAAAAAAAAAGGAGAGGAAGAAGATATGGATTATCAGAGAAAGTGAGCATAATAGAGAAAATATAAAGACTGCAGTTACTCCAAACACAGAAATCCATTACAAATTACCAGTTACCTCTCTCTAACTCTGATGGGATTATGTCACTCATTACCTCCTGAAAAACATGATTGCATTGCTAACAACATAATTACTCATTACTCTACTGTGTTTCCTGTAAAACCTGTTTGTACCAAGTACACAAGGGAGAACACAAGGAGTATCGCAAGTAAGGCAATGCTTATTAAGAAGCTAAGTGTGATGTGCTAAGAAGTTAAACTGTTTTACACTTCTTTGTTACAGGGGAAAAAACAGAATTCACACTACTGTAACACTACATCATACCATGTTAACTCCAACACTGTAAACAAAGAGATCAAGAAATCACAAATCATCCTGTTATGATCAATATGCTTTCTGCTTGTGTTTCCATTTTCCAGACAATTGTCTGACGTTTACAAAACATGGAAAAACAAGTAAAATTGCAAAATAGCAAAACAGCAGCAAGAAAGCACAAAAACTGCTAAAATAACATCCACTTCACTAAATAACTGACAGTTAAAATACACTACGCAAGTCTAGTAAAGACAAAAACAGTTTTATAGTGGTGTTTGAATTTTTAGGTTTTATTATTTTTAGGTCATATTTCTGTTGCATGATGCTAAAACACAAGCCACCATTATACTGTAATATTCTTAAAACAAGTAACTTAAAACAAGTCATCTAAAATGACAATCTTGTGAGCTTTTCCACCACTACTGCTGTGTGATCGAGTTCTGAATCTCTGCATGAGGCTTGATTATGGATGTGACACAACCGAACACAGTGCTACATATCAACAATACAACTGAATGTCCTTCAGATCATTTGTATAAAGTTCATTCAGAAAGTGTTAGTTATGTCTTGTCACATTACAGCACGTTATAACGCATCATGTTTGAAATTTAGAGGAAAAAAACGTCTGGCATATTATTGTTGCCATATAAACATACAAACTTTAAAACTCCTGTTTTCCATTTTCTAAGAATGCAAATTCAAAGCCATTTTGTTTGTTTTGGCACTGAGGTTAAGATTAGGATTAGGTTTAGGGTTAGGTAAAAAACTAATGTGTGTAGCTCACAGCTGCTGCCCCTCAAGAATTTACATGACCGCATCAGGAGGACCCAATCAATACCTGTCTGGTCATAAACTAAGCTGCTTGACATGAATAATTTGACCTAGGTCTTGTCACACATTCAGCAGAGCTCCTGGACTCTCACATTAGCCTTGCTCTTTCACCTGTCCACTAAAGGCAACACATGACGTGTAGCGGTGACATAAGAATAGCTTTCCAACCTGATAAGGAAATTTCCCCACTTATTTCTTTAGAGTTTAATGGGATCCTGTAAGTTTAGATACTCACTGACTACAAGAAATACTTACTGACTACAAGTAAAACAATCAGCAGTCAGATAAAAATCTAAGACATTCCTAAAAACATTTAAAATCCAGTTTTTAACCCAGCACATCTCCATTTGAATAGGAAGGATAATAAAGCAGAGGGCCTCCTCCAGCTGAGATCTGGAGTATCGGTGCTTTTAAAATGATAAGAGGCCCATTAGGCATGAGCACATGGCAGGGAGATGGGTCATTTGGCCAGCGGAGTGTGAACGATATGAAGTTTTGTAACGTTAAATACAGTAATCCCCTTGTCTTAATCTGCTTTTCCTGACCTTCTGACCTGACTCCACTGCTACTTAGTCCTCCCCAGGGAGCCACAGCCTCTATTGGACATTATATATCTCTGTTTAGCTCAGTGACGAGGAAGAGACGAACCTTAATCAGTCGTGTAATTACACTTCATTTATTTCTGCTGCCAAGCAGATCCAGCGGTTAATGAATAACCATGTCCTATTGACTACTCCTTAAAGGGGGATGGCCAAAAATAAGACCCTCAGGGGAATGGGAAGACATTTGGGTACATCACAAGTGTTAACTGAAGTCCTTCAAATTCAGGAAGTTATACTAAATAAAAATAATAGGAATGAGGAATATAAATATTTTGGCCATGCAAAATTTTGGCTAATCTGATTGAATTCATTCTGATTATAGATTAAGATTGAGGTACACACTCCACTTAACAATCTGGTGAAAATCTGTGTTTACATGTACACCACATGTACTCAGGTCCAAAACCACAGTTTAACATTAACACTGCAACGTTATAAACTTCTGCTATGTCACAAATGCATGTACTGAACCTTTCCAACTGGGAATGTAATCAGATACAGCCGTTTGGAAGGCTGTTATTCTTCTATTTAACAGATTATTTACAGGACTAGCCAAATGGTTCAATCTGATAATAATTGTATTTGGAATCACCTAGTCTATAGTCTATAGTCTATTCCGACTTTAGGGTTTATACAAGGACGTGTTGTATTCTTTTTTATAAATTCATATATAAAACACTACTCCATTATTGAGTTTTATCACTGACTCTAGGAAAAAGAATGAAACACACACAAGTTTTAGGGTATTATTGTAAAATAAAAAGATTTCACTGAATCATTAGCCTATATTCTCTGTTCTCCCATCAAAAATCGTATAACTAAAGGCTGATTTCAGTATTCAAATACTGGCACCTTAAATGGTTAACACACCATTACTGGTTGTGAGCACCAGCACCCATGGGTGTTTTCTGTGGGTGTTTGGATCATCCAAGGTACACACGCTCATCTCCCCGTCGCACAGATCTCCCCCTTTCTCTATGTGTATGTACCCGCCCGGAGCAGCAGATGTCTTCTGCATGGTCCTGCACCCCCACCCCTCAAATCTCCATCCCTGCATTCTGCATCTCAGGCTTGGGGTATCAGGCCTGGGTCTCCACCTGATTGCTCCATCCATCTTGATCTGCGCTGCTAAAGCCTCCGTCAGTGGGTAAATTGAATATACTAAGGCCTGTCTGTTGGTGTCTATATTTAATAAAGGCCGCTGATGAGGTGCTGATTTATCGGCCGGCAGTATTCACACTCCATTACAAGGAGATTACACAGCTCGAGAGGGATCAGCCCCGGCAACACAGTAAGGAGATTTCACAATTTAATGGCAAAGAGAAAACAGCAAGCTTCAGCGCGAGAAGGGGCGGGGGGTAATCTCGTGCCATGAGGTATGTGCTGTGATGTGATGGCTCTGAGCTTTGAGAGGAGATCAATTTCCATACCTGAAGTAACTAGGAAGACTATAGTCAGTGGATTTAAGTAAAGGGTTACTTAAGAGACCAGTCATCTTCAGCCCTTCCTTAGAAAAAAACATAAAAACCATAAGCACCATAAAACCATAAAAAAAACTATTAAATTGTTAAAAATCAAATTGTTTAGGTTGCAAAAATATGAGGCTTGAAATGTGGCTTTATGTGAACACTGTAAAAAAGAAATGCATTGAATTTACTTGAAATAACTTTATAACTAGACACGCATTTCTGTGCTTACTATTGACAATAATTAAGTAATATACAGTAATTATGTAATATACAACTGTATGCCAAAGTTTCACCGCTGCAAATATTACATACATAACTGCATATTATGTATATTTTATGTTTTTGTTTTTTCCCCAATATGTTAAATTCAGTAAATAAATGGTAACTGAGCATTAAAATATGCAGAATGATGTTCTCTAAAGACAAAATGCATTCAACATCCTCTAAAATCAGCCAAACATCTGAGCAAGGGTGCTCAACCTTTTACATACGACTGTAATTTTTCACATAGACACCGTGATCGTATTTTAATCATGCAAATTCAATGCTTTCCAGTTGTTTTCAGTGAAACTTATATACAATATCAAATGGACGTCTTTTATAACAAGAGATCATAACAGGACGAGAATAGCTTCAGTGCGGCAGCGGAGAGATCATGTGGGAAACAATTCGGCGGACTCTCTCAGCCCAGAATTCCCTAGTGGAAAAATCCTGCCCTGTGAATCCGGAGCTTGGAGGCAGGTGACTAGCAGCTGCCTAATGTGATGAAGCAACTGTGTTGCACTAGATGTGGAATGTAAAGCCTTATTCCAAACCACGACATATGACATTCACACAGACACCACAAAGTGCGCTCAGTGTACTGGCTCAGTTCTCGCTGTTAAAACGTATGACTACTGACAGACAGATTTGACCTATTCGAGCTCCAGCCTCAAATGTGTTCTGTTGTAGCAACTGCTGTGAGGTTCCACAGCCTTTATAGAACCCATGTAAAAACCACATTCAACATAAAGAATTTAGGTTGGAGATTAAACTCGCTCTGTAACATTTCCAGTTTCAAAAGTTACTGAGCTGGCCAATGTGGTAGCTAATCAAAACTTCAGTGGCAATCTGTGACTATTAGAGCTAGGTCTGCAGCTTGGGCTATAAATGTCGGTCAAAATCATTCAAAATGAGGAAAAAAAAAAAATCTCCACGAAAATGCTCATGTTTGCTAGCACCCTTATGGGGTTCTGGTAGTTATTTAGCTCTAAGCTAATTTTATAAATTCTTATAAACTTGTTTTTGGACACAAACATAAAACCTTTGGTGTTTTATTTTAAGCTTGTAACCTACATTAATATACATTTTACATTGCAGTATATATCGCTACTTAAAAACCTTATATATCCATATTTGTTATGTTTGACAAAATCTGAAATATCCCATTGCCTTATACTATGCTTTTTGTGATGTAATGGCTTAAAATGAAGAAATGGCTTAAAATTACTTGGGAAAAAGGCTGGTTCAACTGATGTACATTAAATTTAATTAATATTTTTTTTCTTTCCCCTGTAAAGTCTGAAATTTGCTTTGTTTTGACAGTACAGTGAGAAAAAAAGCTAGTCTGAGAAAAAGGTAGCAAATGAATACCTAGCAATGATATGTGATGTTAAAAGCTTTTTCATTTAGTTTATGCAAGTACAGCATGAAGATAAACTTGAACCTGATGTTTATCTGCGCTCTCTGCTGGTATTCTACAGTGCTTCTCTCGTATGCGATGGTACATGATGCGATGCGTCCAGAGTGCAGTGACCTTAAGAGTCAGCCGTGTATCAAGAAACTCCAGAAGGCTTACAATGTACACTTTCTCTCTAAACTGGCCCCTCCTCTTCAAAATCAAAATGTGATTGATTTGACTGTCAGTTCCTACACATTTGTGGTTAATCTGACACATTAGGTCTTTAGTTAGTATGAGAAAAAGCACAACTACAATTCATGCAGAGTTTAAATACAAAAACATAAAAAACTGCAAAGAATTACAATTACACAGTTACAGACTTGTATTTTTTATTTCCCAGAAATCAGTAGGTCTTCTTTAAAGGCACAGAAAGCAGAGAAGGTTCCATGCTGAATTTATTCTTAGGGTTTCTGCCAACGTTCTACAGTGTTTGTCCAGCCCAGCAACAGTCGCTATGTAAGAATACATTTGTGGGCAGAGCATGGATAGATCAGCTGCCCAAAATTTTACCTGGTGAATCTACAACCGCTTTCAAAGCTGCAGAACTGAGAAGAAATGTAGTTCTCTTTTTTGGGTTATTACTTTATTCACTTTCCAGTATACCAGTAGTTCGTGAAGAGATTGGATTGTATTGTGCATAAGGCTGTGAGTAACTACAGTAGAGCCTGTGTCACTTGGACACAGTGAAATGTGAGATGGAGGAGAACAAGCAGCTACCGTATGTATGTCAAAGGTCTTTAGCACCTCAGGAGCAAAAAAGCCATGTGTCAACATTTCCCACACATCGGCCTTAATAAGCGCGCCAATGCCAGGCGTCACTCAAACTATTTACAGAGTGTGCTCTCGTGCTGCCAGGCCAGGCCATGCTGAGCTGTTCAACTCCAGGATTAATTATCAATTAATCAACAGGCAGAATGGAGCTGACCATACATACGAGCCATCATGGATAGTTAGGCAATGCTGTGTCCTTACTTAGTACAACACAGTAAATGACTTACACAGAGATTACAATGCGTAAAAGCCCAAATACATGATTAACACTCTGTATCTTACTGTGTATCTCACTCTGTATCTTAATACCTGTGTTTCCTAATAAATGCAAAAAAGCATAAATACAGTAAATAATAATATATATAGCACTGTTAATGAGATAAATATTTACCAGATAAACAGCTATTTACATATTAATTTGTGGTGAAGCAGGTAAAGAAATAGACAGAATATAGAGAATAAATACAGAAAGTAAGAAATAAAGTATAGTTATTGCCATCTTCTTCAGAATCTTAACTGAGCCTTGGAGTATTGGTTCTTTCTCTTAGTCAGAAAGCAACAAGAACTAGTGAGAATATGATTTAATGTCCATAAGCCCAAAAGGGTCTTAATATAATGTTTTACTTTCTAGTTCATTATTTCAAAGCTTAATTCAAAACCATGCATACATGTAAAGAAACTATGTGAATTTCTAATTAAAATTAAAGGTAAATCTTTAGATTTAGATAATAGAAATACCAAAACAGTGTGTTTCATTTTTAACATATTTAGTACTATAAAGATATTTTTTATGGGTAACTTGAAATTAATAAACATTCTTGGTTTTGCAGTATGATTTACTCATAGACATATTGCTAATACTTCTATTGTATTTCCCCATCAACCCTGACCAAATTAAGCTTCTTACCGGTAATCCATTTTGAGAACTTGGTGAATTTGGCCCCTTTAACTTGTTTACTTCTGCTATAAGAGGAGTTATGGAATTTTTTTGCATGTGCAAGTTGGCCAGATTGCAATAGTAAGAAATAGACAGAATATAGAGTATAAATGCAGAGAGTAATAGACGATGTAGAAATAGAGTATGATGCTGGGTGTTTTTCTTTGAATTTTTAACAACACACCGCATTACAGGGTTATTATTAATGTCATCAGTTTCGAGAGTCATGTTGCAGACCCACTCAGAGCCAGTATATGGATGAGAATAAACACAGCCAGTCATAGCCTGTCTCTCCATCACTCTCAGATTAGTGCTGAAAAGGACCACTCCACTGCAAATTACCGCTCTTTCATAACCTGCTTTCTCAAATGTTATCCTTCCAAAAGGGGCAATGAAAAATCAATTGGGGAAGTTAAGTGCCAATTTTCTTGACATATAAATTGTTACCTTTGGACTTTGGTCATTGGCCATCTGTCAATGTCCTAATCAATGTTCCCCACTTCATAATGAACTGTTAATCTTTTTTAATTCCATTGCCAAAGGGCTGAAAATCTATCAGAATGTAATCAGCGGTCTCACAGTGGGGATGACAGTGCCATGGCCTGAGCACTGTGTTGGGGTGTGCTAATATCTAATACACTGATATACAAACTGTGCAGCACAACAATGAAACTGAAGAGATCACTAAGACTTATTGTGTAACAAACTACAACATCTATAGTTACAAGAAGTGTGAAGTGCGGGCTCACATTTAAGCCCTTCGAGTTTAAAGGCCAAACCATTTTTATTTGGCAAGTTCAGTTACACAACAAGCATATCATAACAAAAAGACCGGGATCTGTGCTAAAGATATTTACACAAGACTTCAGTCTCCTAAAAAGAATGGAAGTTGTGGTAAATGCAAAGAGTGGACACACTAAATACTGGAAATATTTATTTAAAATTTTGTTGTTGATTTCAGGGTTATTTTAGTGTCATTTTTAATTGTGTTTTTTTCTGACACAACAAAATAATAAAGGCATGATGGTCTCAAGATTTACTGATTTTTGCACAGTAAAGCTGCACGCTCTACTTCTGTAAAATGTGTAATAAGTGATGATGACAAACCTATTGGTAAAGGTTTATAGGATGTTTTTTGCCACTAAATTAATAATTGATTGAAAGATTAAATGATTGCAACTTTGTATGAATAATGAATTTATTGATTAATTAATTAATGGTGAAAATAAATGGAGTAATGACGTTTTTGATACAACATAATTTGTAGTTTCCGTGATTTAAGCACTGCAGGAACTTGTCTAAAACTAATTGCCATTTCCGCTACAATCCTGTAACATTTCAGGCTGTATGAAAGAAGGAATGCAGATGCAAGACAAAGAGAGGTGTGCGGCAGGTTGAAGGGACTGTGTTATTGGGTCATTAGTGATCCAGCCATAGCTAAGCTCCTTGCTTAAACTCTCTCTGCGCTGACACAGCACTGCACAGTGTGTGTGTGGATGCATGGGGGTTAACATCCCCTTAATCTCCTTACTAGATAACACTTCACCCAGCTTCTGATTACCATCTTCTTCAAAATCTTAACTGAGCCCTGGGGCATTGGTTCTTTCTCTTGGTCAGAAAGCAACAAGAACTAGTGAGAATACGCTGTAATGTCCATAAGACCAAAAGGGTCTTAATATGACTTTATGGTTTCTAGTTTATTACTTCAAAGCTTATTCAATAACTGTGCATACATGAAATAAGTATTTGAAAATCGAATTAAAACTGAGGTAAATCTATATATATAATAAGAGAAATACCAAAATAGTACTAAATAACATATTTAGTATCGCAAAGATATTCACAGTTACGTTAATGCACAAACATTCTTGCTTTTGCAGTATGATTTACTCATAGACATTATGCTAATACTTCTATTATATTTCCCAATCAATCCATTCTGAGAATTTGGTAGATTCGGCCACTTTAACTTGTTTACCTCTGCTGCAAGAGGAGTTATGGAATGTGCATGTACGCCTTGTCCATAATGCAACGTATCAGCATGCAGAATCAGAGCTTTTTGTGTGCCGTTATGTTTTCTATATCTGTATAAAAAATGCACAAGCCTTACTTTACACACAGCATCCAGTGTCATTAAGATCAGTAAGAGCTTAGTTATAGTTTTGTTTACTCAGAGTAATAATAATACATGACTGGTGAATGACATCTTACTATTTCTTTTACTAAAAGCAGTGTGTGAGACAAACTAACTAAGCTTGACTTAGTGAAAATTTTTTATTGCATAGCAAATAAATGCAGCATTAGAATTGAGAATAGTATATTGAGAAAAAGCAGTTTAACCAGCAGAAATAGTCACATTTTTACATCAGAAAGGTTAAAATGAGTACTGAAGCATAAACTAGAGCACTTGTGCATTTTCTCTGTCCTAAAACAATATGACAGTCACAAAGACCATCTAGACGTGGTGGACTGACCTGGGATATGTTTGGCCCAGCCGATGATGACCACCAGCTCGCGGTCAGCCAGGTCACATAGGGTGGTCAGCGCCTTGATGTCACTCTCAGGCATGGTGGGGTCTGGCATGGCATAGATTTTCTCTGGCTCTGCTACTAGCAGGTGGGACACGATCTTTGTCACTAAGGAAGAAGAGTAGGATGGAGGTAAATATTATGTATTAATAACCACATAATTCTCTAAAGAGTACAAAGAAATAATAAAAAAAAACACTTCTGTTTTATAATCACCTCATATTTTACAAAGCCAATCAGCCTGCACAGGCCTGTGTGTAATTTAATACAGGGATACTTTTATCCAGAAATTTTATGAACTATACTGCCATCATGTGTGTTATTTGGTAATAATGACAGGGGCAGAACTGTAATGCAATGAATTTTTTTCTAAAATATGCTATAATATCATAGTGACAATTTCTTTATTATTCACTATTTATTGCTAAAATAATATTTTAGCATTAGATGAATGTACAACACTGTTCAAAAGTCAGAGACCACCATTCATTTATGTACTTATTTATTTATTAATTTATTTATTTATTTATTCATTCCAGTAAACAAAACTAAAATAGACATTAAGTAGAAGCTATTAATTTTTCAGTGTTGTCATTCTACCAAACTGGTCAGAGGTGAAAACACATTTTAAACTTTTAACTCTAGACTTGGACTTCAGACTACAGTCCTTTCGCTTTGAGTGAGCCTATAATGTCATTACGTTTACTGTATTAAAATAAAAGACTGAACTTTTCATTTCACTAACAAAACAATCATGACATCACAGAAACGGAAAAAGTTTTAGTATTGACTTTTGACAGTGACAATTTTAGCTAATTTTCAGAACTTAAAAACAGCAGCCAGTACATGACTAACAGACACAGCTTTGAACAGCACACACATAATATCATTACCTTTTTTCATTAAAACACACAAAAAGATTTATTAAAATGTATAAAATATGTGTTTCAGTAGTGACAATTCTTGATATTATACACAGATTTTCAGATTTTGGGACATAGTTACTTCAAAACAATGGATTCTAATAATTCAACATGTGGTCATTAGGGACTGGGATGCAGTCTCACTTCCTGAAGTAAGCATAGAGCTGGATATTCTCCTCTATCTTAAAAATGAACACTAAGTACTTTTCATCTGATAGGGTCAGTTTTGGTGATCTACCAAGTCTTCCTCGCTTGGCAGCACTTCTGTCATGTTTTAAAATAGTTTTTTCATGTTTTGGAAGCTCCTGTCTTTTTCACTTATTGTCGTTTGACTTCTTCCTTCTTTACACAAGTAGGTTATTTTATATCTACTATCTTCAGAAAAGTCTACTGTCTTGCACACACAATAAATAAAAAGTGGTATCTGATTTTTTTCACAGTCCTGTGCATCAATAAACTTAAAGGCTTCATTCCAACAGATAAGTACTTGACGTGGATGTCAAAGGCAAGAGTAGGAGCCGAATATGAACTGACGTGTTGTGTTGTGTTATAGTACAGTATAGTATAGTATAGTATAGTATAGTATAGTATAGTAGTTATATAGATAATTGATAAGCAGCCCTTTAGAGATCGGGCAGGAGAGAGAGCAGAACAGACTGAGTATTGATTCAGACAGACTTGTGACTGGAACATTGTTTGGTGCATATTTGCCCTGTGAGTCTCCTCTGATGGGAATAGAGGCAGTAAAACAGAACAAAATCACCTGCTGCAGATTCTGTGTTTTGCTGGGTACACACCATTCAGTAGAAAGTGTGTGTGTATGTGCTGCTCTGTTTGTGAAACGTGTGTAAGCAGTGTCATATAAAGCTGGTGATTATATTAGTAATCAAGTAATCTACCAACTACTCTGGCAATTAACTGACTGTTAGATAAAAAATAGATGTACTGTAAAATTGGGTATAACTGGGTATAAATACTCTACTGGCTAAAGAAGAACAAGTTCAATTTTAAGTTTTTTGATCATTTCAAATTTTAAGATGTCCTTTAAATTCATACTAGAGCTCAATTCTTCGTAACCTGTCATTTTCAACAAATTAAAACCCAGTTGGCTGCAGATAGGTATGATTTTAATGTGCCCATCCTGTTATACTTAACAGCATTCAAGTAATTATTACAACAGATGTAGATAAAAGATGTAAATATGATTAAATGGTTAAAAAGATGATCTTAAGGCAAATAAAACAATCAAATATAAAAATAAAATATAGTTTATACAGATCTTATTCAAAGAATATTTGAAATTAAGAATGAAGCACCTAAAATATCTGTCTGCAAAATATCTGTCCGCAAAATATCTGTTTACATTAACATTATATAACTATGATATGTTTTACAATAAAAAAAAAAATCTGTTTTTGAGGTTTTGAATGCTATTTTATATAAATACTTCATGGCAAAACAGCACTTATATATACGGGTGTCTTCTCACTCCTTTATCTCTTACTGTAAAAGAAATGTATAAACATGTACTATCATCATACAAACTGCCATTTAATTGTTGCAGATTGTTTAAGAAGTTACTTTTGATCTGATGTTATTGTCTTTAATGAAGTAAATATGTCTGTGCTAGAGAGCTTACATGGTTTCTTTGCTGGAGGTGGCAGTGTGAGGCCCAGGTAAGCACTGTTCTCTGTGTCAATCCTCCTCTTATACTTCTGCCTGCCTCCTCGCACACGATCCAGGCGAACACCTGAAAAAACACACAACAGTGGGTCACACACATGCGCACATACTGTATGAACAAACATACAACGCCGCTACCAAAAACACACAACATGCTTTTTCCCCTGCTCCGCTACTGTGCTATGTCCCTCACCTGTGTCTGATCTGCTGCCCAGCCCTGTAACTGTTGAAGGTGTTTCTTGTTCATTTTCCTCTGTATTTAGATTGCTTCTGTCTACGCTCTTCCCTGCTTGGCTTTGTTTACTGTGTCCTCAGATTTGGTTTAACGTATTTATTCCCAATATTTTGTGCTTTGTTTGTTCCTTGTTTCATAGTTCCTGTAGTTTCTCAGTTAGGTTTCTGGTCTAGTTTAGTTGTTTCAGTTTTTTCCTTGTTGTTTTTGTTATGGACACCAATAAAACCTCCAGCTCGCACTTGCATCCTGCTTCCTCGTCTCCTTTGCCTTCTACAATGTTACACATAAGCTTGATACCCGCACATGTGATATTGCTAACAATCAGATATTTTGCCTAAATTGTTCAACCCTATATAAAGTTTAAGGGATTCATTTAAAATCATCTACTTCATTTAATTTAAGAAAAACACTTGGAGCTCTGCTATAGGTATTCTCTCTCTCTTTCTGCACACACAATAGGGCTTAACAGTTAATCATTTTATATAAAAACCCATAACGTGAAAGAGTGCAATTTTCAGATCGCAAGACCTGCAATTTTCTTTATATCCTACATTATTCAACGTTGTTGTACCAAATGGGAAAAGTGGCATAATGTAATCTAATAACACAGACAATCTGGCACACTACATTCAGCGTTCAAGCATCAAGCCTGAAAAAAGTGATGCGTTGGACTTGGCAAAAAAAGCTTAGAGCTCAGTTCTACAGAATAATCACATTTAAATTACAATACTGCTCAGACACATACACAGCCCAACAAACACACACACATTTAAAATCCTCTAGGTAACAGTATCAGAGTGTAAATAAATTATTTCATCTCCTCAATGGATATTTAAAACCAAAGATAGATAAAGAAGCAGACATACGAACAACTCGCACAAACATGCGCTGACTGCTTTATGAGAGGGAGAAGGGCGATAGAGAGAGAGAGAGAGAGAGAGAGCAGATAGAGGAGGTGTCCAGTAGAGGCAGCTTGTGTCAGTGTATGTCACAGCGGTGGCAGTGCTCCATATGTGAGAACTGAGCTATGTGCTGCTTCTGCTCCACTGTCACACTACAGAGCCTGCACCTCAGCCTGCTGCACAACAAACACATGAATATTTAAACTGGGGTCAATGATCTCACAGACTGGCCCTCTAATTATTTAGCTTTTCAGCAGAGCCGCTGAGCATGCTAACCAGACACTCACTCATTTCATATACACACTGCAGCAGCAGCAGCAGCAGCAGCAGCAGAAGCCCATATACACCAGAGCATGACCAGCCATGAAATTTACCACACTGTGCTGTAACAGACCACACACACATACACTCCAATAAATCAGCTTGGTTTTATTTAAGCAACTCCAGCAGGACGAGTATAGAAGCTTATCAGTGTATTTCTGCCGCTAAGCCTACTGCGTTCACTCCTGAGCTAATACAGTGCAATAAATGCCACCCAGCTCATCACAACATCTGTTATTTATTAGCCAATTATTTGATAAGAATGCTTTTACATTTCACACAATGCAATGCATAACCTCTAATATCTGGATTATTCATATTTACTATTTACTGTAATTTCATTTCGTAGAAAGAGAATATCTTCGGTTGACGTAGATGAAATATGAAGCTAAAAGCTTAAATAAATCGGTGAAAGTTACATTTAACCCCTCACTGCTTGGTGTTGCCATATGGCAACAATGACTTTTTTTTACTATTTACTGGACTATAACATCATTTCTTAAACCAAAGGTTTCACAGTGTACTTGTTTTTGATCACAGACGTTTCTGTTGCAGTTTGTATCCTTTATAGGGTTGTACCATGATATGGGAAGAACATCTGTATCAGTATATCCCTAAAAATAGCAATATCAGCATCGGACAGATACCTGATTATATATTTTTTGTATTCCAGAAGAGCAGAACATTAAGGTGGCACTGGGCTACTATGCTAAAACATCTGCATTTTAATGATTTTACTTATTATTTAATGTCATATTTCTCTGTAATACTAATCCAGGTGGCCGCTGTTGCTCATTGTATTAGTATCGGCAGATACACAAATATCAAATAATGGCTCACAATTCCCAATTCGGAGCATTCCTTCTTTTTTCATAAACACTGTAACACAATCTCTGGGAAACTACAGTTTTGTTTTCACAAGTAAATCCAGTTTAGACACTATAAATTTAAATAAATAGGAACAATATTATTGTTGCCATATGGCAACACCATACGAGAACTGCAATCTGCAACGTATACTATGGTAGTAAAACATTGCCACTGGACAAAGTTTCTTTTTTTTTGCCTATGCCATTTTCAGTGATAAAAATCAAGATAATAAATCATGTGTATTCCATAATTTAGGCAGTAAATGGTTAAATATAAGAAAATATATATAGTCAAATCCACCTGCAGGATGCTGAAGAGACACAGCTCACTGCTTTAAAGCACATCCATCCTAGTTGACATTCTCAGCTGTCGAACGAGGGAGCACTCGCTAAATGGTTTCATCATGTTAGAACCGTAGAGGCTAAGGCAAATGAAGCTGGAGTGTTACTACTGAAAATTATGCTAATTTCATTACCACCTTCCCTTTAAAAATATGAAACCATGGAAGGACGGAAGAAGAGAGGTGGAATATGATGAGAATAGAGGAAACCAAAAAAAAAAAAAAGCACAGACTGACTTTATTACACTGACGTCTGAAATCTGTAGCAGACTACATTAAGCTGAATGATTTACTGTTAACCTCTAGTGCCTGCAGTTTTGAATAAAGAGTCACGGGCATGCAGATTCAAAAGATCAAAAACCTGTAAGTGTTCTTCAGAGCATTTCAAATTCATTCACAAATGCACATTTTCCCCAACCCACCTTTAGCTTTCCTTCGAGGGCCAAATTAATTCAAAATAATCATGCACACAACAAAAGGCCGCTCAAACAAACTGCATTATCGTTTTACCGGAGGAATGAGGAGATTTCTGCTACTTATATAAATTATTTGATTCCCTAGAAACAGAAATCTGATTAGGATTGTCTTTCAATTTCCTGACACTGACAACCCACTAACCTAATTACCCACTGGTCCCTGTGGTCCCTTCCTTCCTAGCAAACACTGGGAGATCATTTGATGGTTGTTAAATCGCAGTAAAAATCTCATTTCTCATAACTGCAACTTTAATTTCACCACTGATAATCATGGAGACGAGAGCCCACAGAGATAAAAGTATGTGAATAACACGGTAACATTTTTTTCACGTGTGAATATGGCAGTCGATTATTATACTAATGCTATAATCTGATATCTCACACTGCATTCCTGCTATATTACATAATGTATGTAATGAATGTTTTAACAAACAAGCTGCAACCTCATACAGTCATTTATTCAGCTTCATCAGCGGTGTAATTAAATGCTCTGGGCCTTCTGACAGAGATGGAAAATTCTAGTGCGTCCATTTTGATGTCATTACTTTCTGCTGTTATTCTCCGAAGTTCTTGTCTCATCAAGCGAGGGGTGCATTGTGAACCCATCTCTCTCTGTGTCACATGCTAGTGTCAGCTATGGCAAAGCCGGTGTGAAGATTCCGAGGTACATGGGTGCCTGTTTTAATTAGAACAGTGCCCGCCATAATTAACAGATGCTGACAGGAATTAAAGCTTGGCAATAGCCAGTCTCCCTTACACTCTGAGAGGGTCAGAGAGAGAAAAAGAGAAAGAGAGAAAGAGAGAGAGAGGAGCTCTCTAATGCAGCTAATGGAAAAATAGGGACTTATCACAGGACTACCATAATGTCACCAACACCTCTGAAGTAAAGTAATGAAAGATAAGGAGAAGGGGACACTGCAGCTCTAGTGCCAAACAATGATGTAAATAAGAACTTTTTTTGTTCTTGGTTGCTCTAAGCTTCCAGTCAATCTATAAAGAACTGCAATAACCAAATCAGAAATGCCAGAACTAACAATGCAGCCCCCTAGAACCCAGCAAAACGGCATGATGCGATAACAAAACTGAATGGCTTTTTGCTTGCTTATTACAGACATAACAATACAAAGTATCATACTGTGTTGCATCATTCACTGTCAGAAAAATGCACAGGTATATTTTTGTTCATTAGGTGCAAGCAACGTAATCCAATTTAACAAATATATATACAGATTTGTTTTTGTACCTTTTCTTAGCCGGTTTTAAAGAGATTTCTTACCAGAGATGTACACTTCAGGGTACCAACCAGGTATCACCCCAGTGACAGTTAAAACTTGTTCTAGGAGTACTGTTGCAGAATACAGTGTAGGTAATGTGTCAGCTTTGAGCCGGCATACTAGCTTGTAGATAGAGTATTCAATTGAGACACCTTAAAGCACTTCTGTTATTTCAACTATAGTATTTTTTTCCATTTTGAAATGAAAATTGGCATATTTATACAGTGCACATTTTCAGCCACTCCTTATTTTTGCTAGATTAAAAAATATTAAATAGTTACGCCCCTATTACTTAACTGCATATAGTGTTTATATTGTGACTGATACACCCCAAGATCCAAGTGACCGGTTTCACCTGTATTCATCTCTCGCCATTCAAAAGCAAGACAGTGGAAAGCCACGAGCTGAACATTTGTGACTTTAGCCAATTGTACGTAGTTACCACAACCCAAATACAGCAAGTGAAAGAGAATGGTGGTGAGGTCCTTGATGACATACTAAAATCCAAATGAGGAACTGAGTATGACATACTCTGTGTGCTTCTGAAGTTCACTTCCAAGAGTTCCTCAAGCATTGCTTCACTGGGATGAAGCCGCGGTCACTATCAGCCTAATCAACAGACATATGCATCTGTGTGTGCGTGAGTGTGTTTTACGGCTCTGACCGCTGCTGCTGGTGCGAAGAAGATAGCGGCTGGCTCTCGGGTGTCAGCTCTTCAAAGCAAATGGGGTGCCGGTGGAGAGAGGGAGGGCTCAGGGCCAAAGCGGCTGGCATTTGCGTGGGGATTAGCCCCGGGCCTGAGGCTGCACGGGGGCCAGCTGACCCCGGGCTCCTCTTTCTCTCCAAAAACAATAATAATCCCTCTCCGAGCACGGCCCCTACAAAAGGGCCTGTCCCCACTCACTTTGTGAGGGCCGGGCTGGGAAGGCCAGAGAGGGCTGGCGGGGACCCTTATTTTTGGGTCTCTCACCTGTTCTGGGTGCATGTCCCTTGGGAGAGGGGAAAGTGTCAGCATGGCTGGGATGGTTGGCAATGCCAAGGGGAGCTTAGGCGGACTTGTTTTTAGCTGGGAAAAGCACAGGGCCATGTCCCGGGGCCACGGCGAACCCTGCCTTTCATGGTTGCCGCCGCTAACCCCCCCGTCAGCACTATTTCACAGGGCCTCTGGCTGGCAGCGCCTCATGCCTGCAACTGTGTCGTGGCATTCATCCTCACGAGTAGCGATGAGAGAAGGTGCAGGAGGAAGAGGGCAGAACTGAGACGACAGCCAACAGTACTCCCACTGAACCCTGAAAGACCCAAGCCACAGAGGATTCAATCTTGTCCACATACAGCTGGTGTGGCTGCAGGTTTTTCACCCAAACAGTGACATGCCTGATCTGTTTAAGACTGAGACAGACTGATTAAACAAGCAGAATGTGCTCCTGCTTGACTGCACTGAAAAACCTCTACTAATCCAGTCATTTGCAGATAAGACTGGACATCCCTGCTCTAGTGGGTCAGTGGTACTTCAGTAGCCTTTCAACAATCTGCAGGTGCATTTTCCAGCCACTGGTCTGAGTGCAGCTCCATCCAAGACGGTATTCATACTTCACAGTCCTGAATAACACTGAGCCCACACTGAGCACACTTTTGCTGCTCTGTGAATACGTACTAATATTACTTGATCACTCTGTACTGAAATCAAAGTACCCCCATACGTTGTCTCTTCAGTCCATGCTTGATTATGAGTCATTCAGAGCTCGTACGGGTTGTGGTGGGGTAGTCCTTTATATATCTGTCTCCCAGTAGAGATGATATACAATGTGTAAGGCCGCAGAAAGAAGTGGGCCACCCAGCCTGCCCCTCTACCCACCTCGGTGGAAAACACGTGTTCTTGCCTGTTGTAATCCTCTCACCTGTTATGCTGAGGAACAGGCTGGCCTCGGGGGAACTGACTGCCAGACAGACAGTTCACACACTCAGCCACCTCCCTAAAGCACAGGGAGAAGGTGCTGCTGAAGTACCTTCTGAAAAGCTCTTGTGAACAGGATTGCTTATTTAGTGCAGGCTCTAAACTGGCATAAACCTGACAACAGAATGGGAATCCAGAGTCAGACTCATGTCTCTGCTACAGAATGTAGTTCAGATGAGTGAAGACGTATTTCAGTAATATCAACATATTAACACTCCTCTCAGTTTGGTCACTATATTGTTGCAGGACAGAACAAAGCAAACCTTGTATCTTTAGAAAAGTAGCCTCACAGGAGAAGGAAAGAATGTTCTTTCAATGTAAGTTAATGTAAGAAGATAGCTTTCTCAAATCATTTGGACCATGTTTATTGGTCCATTATGAAATATTGATGTAATGTATAGTGCAGCTGCAATTTCCAAATTATGTCAAAAAATGAAAAACGAAAAGGTGGAGATATCTTGGTTGCTTTCTGATAGTGATGATGTAATATGTAAAGTGCTGAGGTCATGTTTAATGATGAAGTCAAGCTTGTGCAACATGCCCCTCTCTGAGTACACCAATCACTATTCAGTGAAAGTGGCTCTCTACTATTGCTAGTAGTTGGTGAAATGGGTCAGCTTTGATAACTGCCTTCTGGTGCCGACTAAATTTGAAATTATGTACAGAGCTTGCCTGCATAGATAATGCTGGATATATGCCTGGATGCAGTAAATTATTAGGGTGGACAATTTACTCCACAAGTGCCATAAAACTCCTTGCCTCACTAAGCAGCTTTCTATGGTTTTCAGAGAACTGCTGGATAAAGTGGACCTCATACAGCTGGGCAGAACGTGCCTCTTAGCCACAGTTTTCAGCCACAGAGAGGAAATCAGTCAATATACTATAAGAAGAAATGTCTTAGATTCTTGTTCTGTTTGCCCATAAGGAATGTTCTACTCTTCCAAACAATGCATGAACCAAGGCTTGTGTGTTGACTCAATTTCAGAGTATAAAGTAGAACATCATTTTGTTTCACAAAATTTCCAGACAGATCCCTTCTCCTCTTTGTGTGCAGGCACTGGATTGTCAATTGACAGTGACGTGACTGGAATCTTCTCAAATCACCTGTACACTCCCCCACCTTAAGGGGTATATCCAGGATGTCTTAGAGTAGGGCTTTTGGGAATGATGGCCTTAATGTCAGCATGGATGAGTACAACTATCAATTTCCTTGATTGAATAATCATCTACAGCAGAATCATGAATGACATCTTCTATAAGATCTCAATGAGATTTTCCTCCATTAAACTACTCAAGAAGACCATATTACCCACCGCGAAATCACCATTGAAAGCTCATGAACTTATCAACTGCTATGTGAGCAGAACTGGTAGCTCTCCATGTCCAATGATATTAGAGCTTATGTCTAGTCCTACCACAACAGTCCCATCATTTCACTTTCCAAGTGATTTAATCCTACTGGACAACTACACCACCATTCTGGTTATTGTGGATAGATTTACAAAATAATGTCAACTAATCCCACTGACATTTCTCCCCATAGCCATCCAGACCACAGAGGGCCTGTTTTCCTATTGTTCAGCATTTCAGCCACAGCCAGATTGATGCTCCTGTAACGGATGCTCGGGTCCAGTGTAGTGACCAAGGTTCCATCCTCTTTTATGTCCACCTCTAGAGGGCAGTTTTCCATCAGGGGGTCGATCATCATCATCATCATCATCATCATCATTGTGAGCTCCCTGAATACTAACTAACAGGCTATCACCCTGAGATCTGAACCTGTCATGTCCTAATTTCAGTTCCAAGCATGTGGGGCTCTTCTCAGGACAACATTCTCAGGACAATTAGTCAAGAAACCAAAGCATGTCTTGGATCCCACAAACTACACTGAGGATTCCCTACTGCCAACACATTTTTTTTTAAAACTTATATATGTGTATGTGTGTTCTGGCTGTTTTTTACTTACAATGTTGGATTTTATGGCTTGCACAAACACATATTAGTAAATACTGCACATATATTTTATATATTTCTGCTGTTTTATATTGTTGTGTATATTTCATTCTCTGAATGTCCACTGTCTGTGTGGATAAAGGAGTCTGCTAGTGAGTTAAAGGGCAGTAGCCATTGGATTACATCAGTGTAATCTCTCAATAGTATCTGTTCCTATCCTCTCAGCTCCGATCCTCTTCCATTGATCAGAGGAAAAAAACCTGTAGTCCCTGACATTTGAGTCCCTCTATTGATCACTTCCTCTTTTATACAGACGGAGGGAAATGAAGCAATTTCACAGGAGTTTCAGGCCAACTTCTGCTGGATATCTCTCATCTGAGAACAGCGGGCCCATTACACTGTCTGGCATATCTGAGAATGCTCGAAAACATAGCCAAATATGGATACATCACATATTCAGGAAAATTGTCGCATTACCATTTTGAAGAGTGTGCAAACTGATTTCTGATAAATTAGTTCCTTATTGTTTTTAATTCAAACTATTTGCAGCTTGTCTCCAAGAAAAATGATGATATAGCTCTGTGCCTTCAATGCAGATGATGAAATCAGGTGCCATCAAAAAGACTGTAGAATCCCACTAAAACATACTTTTGCCAGAGTCTGTGACATAATCCTTGGCATCAGAGACATGTTCATGTTACGAGGACAATTAAGTAGAATGGAAAGTTTGCGATGGTCTACGCTGCACCTTCCCCAAGCAGTAAAGCTATAATTAGGGTGGATGGTTTCCATTCACTGCATGACCTTTCTTCTTCTAACCCTGCCCAAAGGCTGGCCTTGGCTTGAGTGTGACTGGAGGCGGCCTTCTCCTGAGCTGAGACACAGTTACGAGCTCAGCTTGAGAGAGATGGACACGGCTCTCTGTGTTTTGTTCTCGTCTCCTTGAAAAGCCTGATTGATTTCGCGCTCACGTAGCGTAGGCAGGGAGACAGACGCCCGACCTTGCGTTGAGGAGAGATACCAAATGCAGACCAAGATGCCTTTCACGTCTTCATATTCATTTGCAAAATGTATTGACTTATTTTGATAGTGTTTGGAAATGGTAGGTGAAGGTGAGAGTGTGGGGGCTGGGTTAGTACTGACATGGAGCTTAAGAGCCTCATGTGTTAAATGCTAAGTGGTACGTGTTACTGGTCACATTCATAACTAATAAAGGATACGCTGAGGACACCTCATAAGTGAAGACACATCAAAGGAGGACATAGGTATATGCAACCAGACTGAAGTAGGGAAGAGGGAAATGACCTTTTCGAAACAGTGTAAGACTAGGGGAAAATTAGAGAGGTGTGCTGTGTTCCATATTGCAATGTTCTCTGGCACAGCACCTTGTGTCATATAAATCACCCACTTAAAAAGCTTCTATTAGCTCATGTGGTAATGTCTGACACATTTAGACATTCAAGTCCAAGTGGGTAATAAACTATTCTGAGCAATGTTTGGGATTCACTTATACAGTAATCTTAGGAAGAAATAATTTTCAACTGAAACTTATCAATTGCTGATTTATAAGCTCATGCATGATCATGTCCTTGTCCATTGTTCTCATTATATTCAACTGGCATATTATTATAATATAAAGGGTAACTAACAATAACATTTATTTTAAGTCTTAAAAATTGATCTCTGTCAGTATGTTTTTTAAGACCTTGTTATGCAAACATGAAATGAACGTATATTTTATGCACAGTGTATAACTGGCAGCATTTCCTTGCTATAGCATTAAAGTAGTGTCAAGCAACTTCTGGAGTTTATTACTTTAGAGCTAATCATGGTTTAATAAATCACTAATACAAACAAATGCAAGTTTTTAGTAAATCTGTTTGCAGCCCTATATTCCAAAGTCAAGATTATTAGCCACAAACATGATATGCTTTACGTTTCAACATTAACACCCAAATTTAGTTTGATTTTTATGGACGTGAATTAAATCCCAGTATGTGTTCCTTAAACACTTTTGAAATAACTAATTACTAAATAATATTTTCTAATATTTTAGCAGAATTTTAATGTGGCCAGAAAACCCACATCCAAAATGTTTCACAATCTAGGAATTATTACTGAAATTCTTTGTGGTTTGCTCTCAGTGAAATTACAGTGCTGAATATGCCTTCTCTTTGTCCTGTCTTTACGGTCCGCATGCCGTGATTTGCAGTACACGACTATGGCGGTGTAGTCGACTGGCCCCTACTCTCTTGTTTAAGCAAAGCTTCATTTTTGCCCTGACACTGGTGATTCATTTATGACCATCTCTTCCTATTTTCTAGTCTCTTATTCCTCTAGATAATATATTTCCATTAATTTTTCATCAGCTAGTAATGCGATTACTCCCTCATTCTCCCTCTCTCTCACTCTCCCTCCCTCTATCTCAACATGCAGTTGAGAGATTCCGTTACCTCACTTAGCTCCATATAGATTGCTCTCTGCTGCTTGGAGGAAGAGCCTTTTAGAGACACTAAATGGATGGATTGGGTGTACTATAGACCACTACAGATATTCTGTTCACCTGTTCTAAATGTATGCATGTAGCACTTCCTATATATAGATTTGTAGAGCAGATTCTACAGTCTTCTTTTTGCACCTCGCTACTGTACAAAAGGCAGGACATGAACACAGGCATAGGTACAAAGGCACGGTTGCACCAGAATCGACAGACATGTGATTTGCGTTCCATTCGAAAGAGTGTTGTGAATGTTACTTCTAAAAAATGATACACATCGCTGGTAAAGCAAGGGCCAAAGGAAGAGCTAGCAAGCACAGAGGCCCTTCAGAGAGCTCAGACGAAGCAGGAGAGAGAGAAACCCATCCAAGAGAAGAAGAAGAAAAAAATCCATGGCCAGCATGTTTAATTGTCACTGAATTCCCAGCTGGCGTGACTTTAAAAAAGCATCCACAGGAAGGGAGCTGAGATGTTCGGAAAACATTTAGCGGATCAATATGCCGGGGAGAGCTGAGAGCGGCTGGAGTGTGTGCTCAGGGACCGCGCCGAAGCCTTTCCAGTCGGAATACTGTTACACTTCTATTAGTCAGATGCAGGGATCGACCTATTCAGCATATTTCTGTCCCTCTGCCCAACAGGCGCATTATTTACTGCTCCGTGGCTGGGACATGGGGGTGGACAGCCGGGCCATGCCAACAGCCCCTCAAGCTCTGCTCTGGCCTGGCGTCTGCCCACTGGTACGCCAGCCAGCCATGTTTATGACACCAGCATCAGATGTGCGTCTTCAACAAACACAGGCCTTCATCTGCCGCACCCATGCACTATTGCTGTGCTGCTCTGTGATTGACGTGTGCTTGACAGGCTGTGAGGATCACAGCATTCGGTTACAAATGACCCTTGAGACAGCTGATTGTTTTAAAGGTACAGCTGTACATTATTAAGTGAAAATGAGATCTAATAAAAGGCGTTTACCACTGGGGGGCTGGTAAAGCTGTGAAAGGAGGAACCGTAAGCTACACACAATGTCAGGTCACAGAAATAGTATCCTTAGTCTTAAGCATTACTGTTATTAGCAGGTTGGGATCCTAGTCATGTGCTACATGGTCACGATTTACATGTTAGGCCTTACGATGCCGAACTAGCCAACTAAACAGTCTGGCAAACAGCAAGGGTGAGGACAGAGATGTGTGAGGAGCTCCTTACCTTCCTTCAGCATGCCCACTTTCAGACATTTCATGAAGCGGCAGGCTTGACAGGACTTGCGTCTCCGCTTCGTGATCTCACACTCGTTGGTGGCTGGACAGCTGTACTCTATGTTACCTGGGCAGAAGAAGAGACAGAGAGGATCAGAATTTTGTTCTCCTCCTGTTTCTTACACATAAAGGCACATTATCTGCATTACCTCCCAAAACATTTATATCTATTGACCATATATTGAATATATTGTTTTGCTTCCCAAGATTATTTCGCAGTCTATCTATATATACATCATACATACATCACTGTGTATTTGTTTGTTATATGTCCGATAATAATCACTATTTGTGGAATTATCTCTTTTAATGTACTACATATACTTTGGCCATAGAAGTGATAATAAAACACAGCTGACATATTTAAGAAACAAATCAGAAAAAAGAGCTCAAATAAGTGCCTCTGTCTTGTAGTATCTCTGCACAGACTGCATCTAAAAGCCATGTCTCTAAATTGATCTCATAAATTGTGAGCATCCCCGAGATAAGCGGCATCCCTCAGCATTCCCCAAACCCCTCCACCCTGGCCAGCATGCGCCGGCCAGCCACTTTACATTATGCCCCACCGAGCCTGAACCCCGTCTGCACAGCCTTTCACTATTTACATACAGTGCGACTAAAGCACTGATACATTATTCAAGTCAAGCACTTCAGTGCTTGATTCCAATGAATAGGAGTTTCATTGGAACACAATAAAAGAGCTGTTTCTGCTGTACTGTGCGACTAACAATAGGTAGAGCGCTTGATATACGATCCCATTCTGCTTGTGTCCATGTAGGTACATTTAACTGCAGGGAAGCATTTCAATTAGAATGTGTATAGGTAATGGCAAGGAGGAGAACTGAATGCAGAATGACAGTCCACTATAAATGGGGAATGATGAGAAGGCACACCTACAATACCAGACAGCCCTCACTCTCATGCACAGGCATGTTTTGAATATCTATACCTGGGCTTCTCGGTCTGAATTCATTTATGCTTCTGTTGCTATTGTGTACACCATGTGGTCATCGAAAGTGTTCTACAGGTCTGAGAGCTTTCCGAGTGACCAGGCTGAGATTGAATGCAACAGTATACCTACACTCTGCATATCCAAAATAGTGGAGTAAATATCTTCACTGCAATTAGATACCATCTTGTACGAAAAACTGCACTGCATGCATTATCATTTACTAAACCTACTCTCAGACATTACTCAATATGCTGCTCGGATTTCTGAAATAAATACGTAAGAGGTAACCTGATATATTCAGCTGATAGCTCCACATTTACATTCCATTCCTTTGACCCTGGCTCCGCTTTTGCCGAGTACTCCTTCATCCTCATCCCTCTATGTGCCATTCCCAACTTGGGCAATTATGTTAACATTATTGCACAGATCAAGCGGAGGGTCCCTAGATATATTAAATAATTAGAAACCCTGCCTTTTATCTGGGTTCTACAAATCATTATGCAAATTCCGCCAATCTCATTGGGTTTGGGGTAAATAAAGGTGTGAAAATGAATGTGATGAAGTCTGATTGCTCTTCTTCCTGTTTTCCCTTTTGTTGATATGAAAAAACAAAACAGTTATAATCAAATATATTTCCTATCTGCCTCTGAGTTGAGGAGGTGGCACAAATGAATTTCAGCAGCTGCTGAGCCTCAAACATGCATGGGTTTATTTACTCATGTATTTGTTTATTTATTTACATTTCCAATGGAAACTTATATCTATGGTCTAAAATTCTACACAGTTCTCTTTACACTTAAATATGCCCCTGGATTTGTTTTAAACAGCTCACTTAAGGTAAAGGAAAGCTTAAAGGGGAATTCCACCCATTTTTTCAAAATTTTAGTATAATTCAGTGGTTGAGATCAGTCATTCAGAGTGGTTTGGCGTGATGTAATTCCTTCTAGAAAAACTTTAGACCGTAGATTTCTTTACAATGGTGGTGATGAGAATCACGGCTCATGATGTTTAAAACACAAACACAACCATTTTGTTTACTATCCAGAAAATACATGTGTCTTTTACATTTTTATATGATAATTTCTATGCTGATGATGCTAAATCAGTGGTAGTGAGGGAGTTTTCTTTTTTCTCCCACTCACAGCAACCTGCACGTACCTTTGCACCATAAATACATTAAAATACATACATTTGCCTGAGCACATCTCAGAACTATCATAGAACAATGTTTTATGTATGAGGCAACATATTTACTATTTTGTGTTTGCTTTGCTTGAAGAGGCATTAAACTCTTCATACGTCTGCTTCTTCTCATTGCCACTGTGAAAAATTCAGACTCTATACGTTTCCCTAGACCTGAGTATTTCACAACAAGCCACTTTTCATCTTACTGATTTGATTATGCAGAAATTTTGACTAACGCTGACATTAATTTAAGTTGGCTCATGCACTTGACCACAGCTCTGATTCTGCGTGTGGTGTTCAGGGATGCCTGAGAACTTTGTTCTACTGTTTCTGTATCTGATGGTTATTATTGAATGGCTCTTGAATTGTGCTGTTGGTAAACGTAACTGGTATCCTGGCTGTATAACTGGCACGCTCTGTCAGCAGAAGAGCAGACCTTGCAGGTCCCGCAGGACACTCATGTTTACGGGCCGCCAGCAGGCCGTAGGGACAGGATACATGTGCACCCGTTACCCCTGTGTGCTCAGCAACAGTAGCAGGGCAGATGCAGATGAATGCATGGATACATACACTCACATTCACAAGCAGCAGAGCTAACAACGGGCAACACACAGCGGTCAGCAGACAGAGTTTAGTCTCCAGCCTTCTTTTTTTCTTTCAGCTAAAAAAAGTTCATCCAGACGACTGTTCAAAACTCTGGCACTTTCTGTTGATCTGGTTCAACATTAAAGGTTACTTTATTAAACATAAAAAAGAATTGGAGTGGAAAACACATATAAAGCAAGGAGTTTTATCTTCTCAATATTTATCTGTCTCAATTTCTTTTATGGCTTTTCAGGACCTGTGCCAGGGCACGGTGTGGGGCAGACTCGGGGCGAGTAAGTAAATTACAGTAAAATGGCAGGTATTTCTCATCAAAATCTAAACTGACTTTTACAGGCTTACTGTCAAGCTCTATTACTCCATAGGAGAAAGAGAGGGCCAGTCGATATGGTTTAGCTTTCATACAATTCCACACTTGTGTTCAAAATGACAGGAAAATAGGGCTCAGTAGGAGATGTATGGGGTTTGATTGGTGGTGCACGCGAGGTGTTTGGGGCAAGGCGGGGATGAAGATGGTGGTGGTCCTGGATGGATGGTGATCAGACATGACGTTAATTTGGGACTTGGCTTTGACTGATGTAACTATCTCCATGTGCAAGTTCAAAAGGGCTTTACAGCGGATGAATAGGTGACAGGAGATGGATTTGCCGTCCACCTCTGTGTTGAAAAGGTAAGGCCAGTGGGGTCTTTGTCTGTAGGGAGGTGGAGGGTAGGGGGGAACTGAACCGAAAAAGAAAGCTAAATGAAGCTAGGACAGAGGGGGGTGGAAGAGGAGAATAAAAAATAGAGAGAAATGTCTGCTGCACACTTCAGGCAACGTTCTCTCAATTTGACAACACATTCTAAGATAATCTCAATAATTAGACAGAACACTGCAGCTCTTATTACTAGACTAGATATCTGCTTCAACCTTTTTTGGCTCAGGCTGCTAGCAGCAGAGCTACGCTGGGTTGAATCACAGGCACAGTGACAGAAAGTCATGGCTCAGTTGCAGAAGGTGTGGAAAGAGATAAAGCTTATGAAATATTGAACAATAAAAAGTTTAGTGTTGGTTTAGATATACAACATGCATCAATGCCTTTCAGTAGCTGAAAACCTGGTGATGTCCGGGGAAAGAAAAAAAAAAGACAGAATTATATATTGAATATTTTTCCAAGTCTGGCTTCTTGAGCGTTTAAATGCCTGCAGTTCACCTACTGTTCATCGAGAGGCTTTAGATCACTCTCTTTTAACAATGTTGTCTGGGTGATAAAGAGGCAAAAGCAGCGTGTGCAGCTGTGACAACTCATTTTTCAATAAGACGCGTGAATGGGGAGAAGGTATTACATGTTTGGCAGTAAAAAAGCCATTTTGCAGTGGCGTTAAGGCTGAATGGAACTGATTAAAATGACGAGGCAAATTAAATGCCACCTCTCCTGCTTTGTCCTCATTAAAGGGACGCTGGCTCACACTTACAACCCTCGTCAGCCTCGTTATTTACTTAATTAATCACGTCTAATTCACATCACTTATCCTGTTTTTCCTTCAAGAGCTCTTTGTCTGCCCATTCTCTTCCCCACTCATCCAGCCTTTCTGTTTTTTTTTTTCACTTTCTTCCCCCCCCCCAAAAAAAATCCTCCCCTGTTCAGCCGGGGACCCGCGTCTGCTTATTATGCCATTAGCCCGCCCCTCTCCCACTCTTTCAAAAGAGCAGACGGGTCCCTCTCCAATCTAAAGAAAGTCTGCAGGTTTTTTCTCTTTCCTCTTTTTTTTCCCCATCCCTTCTTCCTTCCCTTCGCCGAAATTACCCAGCGACGCGTGCCTGCGTTTCTAATTGCGGCGGTCGTCCCCGGAGACAGCCCCCTCCCCTTGGCCTAATGAAAAGCCTCGGCCTTAATTACTCCTTCTGAACGCTGATTGTTATTGACAAAACTCCTGTGGCTCGGACAAACGGCACAAGATTAGGTCCATTACAGGCAGCCCTCCAAGAGGAAGAAAGGAGCAAAAGAGAGGGAGAGATAGAGGGAAATTTCAACCTGACAACGCACGCAGAGAGGAGAGGAATAAAGGAAGAGGTCTTTGACATTCTCTTTTCTTTTTTCTTCCATGTAACTCTCCTCCTCTTAATTGTTCAGGCCGTCACTCCACTTAAGATGGCTCGTTCTTTTCAAGAGTCCTCCTTTTTGTCTCTCCATTGTAATGGCTTTTGTGCTTCTCTCTGTGGCTTTAAGCATGGGGTTAAAAGCCTGCGTCTAAATATGTGACTTGAGGGAAAATGCTCATCTTTTGTCAACAGAGGAGACTGCTGGCGGAACTGAGTGTAAATAGCAGGGTTTGGACAAAAGCAATTGTTTGTCTGCAAAAAAGGTACACAGACTGTTTAAAGCCGATAGGGCCTCCGGGCCAATATCAACAGCCCCGACAGGGCAGTATTCAAACACCTGAGTAACACGAGACTGTGGAAACTGAGTAAAATAACTTTTTAGGGCCTTTTGTGAAAATACACTGACACCATCCCGCTGCGCCATTTAGTATGTTGAAGCGCAGCTCACATCTGCTTAAGGGCGGTCAGTCCTTGAGATATGCATTAGCGTTAGCATGTTGTTAAAAGTTTACGATGACGGAGCAATGGGATCAGGTCATAATTGCTGGTGGTCACCCTTCCTTTCTTTTTTCTCTCTCTCTGTCTCTGTTACTCTCTCTCACACACATACACACCTGTGTGGCTCCATCTGATTAATATCTGGGTCATCACACACTGACTGTTCTGCCTGTGCCAATCCAATGTGACCCTGTTGTACCTGCACACTCTGTACCAGGCAGCAGCACAGTGCATACGCCTACATTCACTGCAGACCTCTGCTACTATAAATCCCTGTTATCATGCCCTGTGGTAAACATGAATGCTCCTAACCTGACATGCTTAGCTGTATGGAGATTCTTTTCCCTGTATGCCACTGGATCCTCTGAATTATGAGATCATTAAGGGGATAAAATATGAATAGTGCTTCATGCAATAATACACTAATGCTCAGTTTGCTTATAGCTCGTAAATAACTACAGCTATATGTTCATTTCAACAGCAAAACAAAAGTGTAATTCTGAGGTCCCAGTGAGAATCTGGGGAAAAATCTACAGGATAGAAAAATGTATCTGGTTTGGAACCATTTTTGAGCTTAATAGTGCTGACTTTCAAAAATGCCATTCATTTCTCCTTTAGAGAAACTGGATAAACACACAGCTGAAAAAACTAACTAACTAAAATCACCCACTTAAATTAGATGAATGTATGTTTTGTATTGGCTAGTATTTGTCTACAAACGCACAAATACAGTCATCTGCTCTGTCAGAATTGCTGGAATGTAGTGCCTTTGATCTGCAGCGTTGTAGGCCAGAAAGCAGCAAATGCTGTCCATCCTGTCTTTCTATTCCTGTCTGGTCAGTGTGGTCATCTGATCATGTGTCAGTGTAACAATATACGCCTTTTAGGCAATCAAATGAATTGATCCCAATGATGATGTCACCACTGGCGCCAAACAGTACACTGCCCAATGTGTGTCCACTGTGACAGAATTGCAATTGGAGTTATCACCTGTGGGGCAGGACAAATTCAGGTAGCGCTTCTTCACATGTTCCTCCCAGCATATGTCACCATTGCCATTAGAGAATGGCACAAGATGATATATACTGTTATTGTGATAAATGACATCACATTATGCCACATGCTTTTTTAACATATTGTGGGTACTGCTAGCGTACTTAAAGAACACTGAATGACTGCATTACAAAGTGAGCATATTTAAGCATGTTCAACTGAATTTAGTACAGTATGTAAACCACTCAATGTATCATCATTGTTTTAATAGTTTTTGAAAGTAAGTTTGAAATATGTCAATGCTTTTGTTCAGTTTCAGCAAGCCCAGAAAAACTAAATATTGCAATGAATATCTGCATATTGGATATCAGGAAAATCTTTGCAAGCATGACTCTAAGCAAAGAAACTCCACAGGGGTTGCTGCCTCAGTCCCCTGTTATACTGCTTTTTCACCCATGACTGTGTAGTCACAACAACAACAAAATAATTAAGCTTGCAGAAGACACCATCGTGATTGGACCAATAAGCAATAATGATGAGTCTGCCCACAGGAGAGAGGCACAAGATCTGTCGGTTTGGTGTCACAATGATGATCTAGCCCTGGATGTCACCAAAACCAAGGAGCCCACTGTGTAATTCAGAAAAAATTGAAAGGATTTTTCTGAATCCCATCAGTATCAATGGGCTGCCTGTTGAAACAGCAGTTTCCTGGCTTTTTTTAATTGTAGGAACATGCAGCTGTGGTACAAGAATGTCATTGTATTCTTATAGAATACCCTGCAATCCGGATACATATATATCAGTCTTGAATCTTGAAGTATCCTGGTGTTTTATTTTTGTCATATTATTCACCCCTGTAGCTATACTACACTCAAGTATCACATTAATGCATATGTGTTTGTAAAAGACACTACAGCCACTGTATTCCCACAGTAGAACTAAACCATTCAGTTTCTTGAATGATTTTGGTTTCTTTTTTCCATCTGTCCTGATGTTCAATCAAGATTGTGAAATATTTAAGAAAAGGCTACAGCGAGTCTTTCCAATTTGGTCTTGAATCAGACCATATGCCAATTAGCATAAGTATCTTCCACTGACCGCTACACTGTCTCTTAATCGTGACTATGGTTGCTCTCCATACTCAGAATAAGGGTGAAATATTATTATTATTACTATTATTTCAGCAATTACAAACAAAGGTTGTTTTTTTTTGCAATCAATTGAAAAAAATTAATTCATAAAATAAGCTAATGGCATAACAAACAGGTGTTCAGTCAGCTCCTCTTCACTATGCAGTTTGTGTCATTACGATGGCCACAATATACTAACAAAAGATTACTGTGGTATAACTTATCACAATACCAATAATCTACAGTCATACTGGCCACTCTCACTCAAAACTCTCTGACCCTACAGTGAAAACAAGGTTAAAGTATGGATGTGTCAGTACCTTGTATCGTCCTCTTGAAGAAGGCCTTGCAGGCCTCGCAGGAGGCCACGCCATAGTGGTAGCCCGATGCGATGTCTCCGCAGACCAGACACAGGCGTTTGGGGATGGAGTTGAGCATGTATTCGCACTTGATGGGGCCCGAATCCTCCAGCAGCGTGCTGGAGCAGTCCTCGTAGCGCTTGCGGCAGGCGCTGCCCGCGGCCCCCAGGGGCCCGGCCGGCGTGAACATGGGCGGAGAGTCCAGGCCGTTGGAGTGGCTGTTGATTGCACTGGCGTAACCGCCGCTGGCGTCCGAGTGGGCTCCGGGACTTGGGTGGCTTGCCGTGTCCACCAACGAGGACGGACTGGACGGCTCCGTCTTTATGTACGAGCCACAGCTGGACGGCAGGTGCCGCTCCTCAGCGGCCATCCTGTTCAACAGCCTGAGAGAGAGACAGTAAAGAAGAAAGAGAGAGAGAGAAAGAGAGAGAGAGAGAGAGAGCAAGCAAGTGAGAATGAGATATATTAAATATGCAACAGTGATATAATATGAACAGAACTGCCTAAAAACTCTAAAAAAGGTACACAGCATTTTTAATCTCTCAGCTGAAACATCTGATAGAAGAGACAGATTTCATGCCTTATTCTGTGATCTGTAGAAGGACAAATATTCACTGTTGTGAAACTTGAATATAATTATCAGATTTCAGATACCAGCTGCTTTAAGTCTGACATATACATAGAATATTATCGCTTCACTCGCAAAACTGTCCTTCCATTTCACTTTGCGATAGACTCACTATTTTTGACACAACTATTTTTCAGCCTGTTGTTTGTTTAGTTACTGTTCCTTTAAGACTGATACATAACTGTAACTAGCTCAGTTCTGATTGGCAGCCTTGTTCTGTGCTGAGCTGAAAAAAGCAATCAAGGCTGAAACACCTGAATGTGAATGGGTGAGGCTGAAGTGCTCTAAGCTGAACAGGTGAACATATGTGACATCGCAGAAACACTGAACTCAGAACAGGTTGTTTTTGCAACCTGCGTTTTACATTTGGACTGTATGTAATGAGGAGTAAACGCTATGTTTCAAAGCTTTAACGAGATTTACATTCAACATCAAACTTGCTTTAAAAAGATACATTTTCAGTTATATGGGCCCTTTAACACTGACTTAATCAACAGGCTCAGATTCTGGGACAAATGACAGCAGAGCAACAGTATGATAAAATGATCAGGATTAAAAACATGCTGAAATTGTTCTGTAAGCATGGGAAACATCTATATCATGGAAACTCAAAGTGAGACAAAACAGAGATGACGATGTAAGACATATCTGAGGCTGTTCTAGAGCAGAGGTGAAGTAGACTATATGTTAAACTCTCTAAGCACAGGCAGATACTTGTGTTAATGGGTTAACATGTTCCTCTGCTGACAAGAATGAAGAGTACGAAGAATATTCTGGTGAGAAAAATGCAAAACAGACACATTTAGAAAGCACAGTGATCCATAAGGAGTAAAGGGCTGCTGGGTGCATGCTGTAGCTGAGAGAGATGCACCCTGTATTATCAGCTAATAATCCTACAGCCATACCAAACATGCTAAATACTAGAAGAGAGCGGACCCAGTGACACTGACCATGCAATGTTGAAATGTTGTTATGGTCGGGCAATATCATAATGAATAAGAAGAATATCAGAGTAGGTTTTGACCACTGGATTCGATTTGTTTTCCTGGCTCTCTGTCTCTTACATATACAATGAAGAGCGCTCTTAGCAGCTCTGCTGCAGGTTCACTAATCTAATCTGTGTAGGCACAAGAGAGATACTCTTAGCAGCACTTCAACAGCATGTGTCTGAATTTAGTTCAAGAAGGCAGAGGGTAAAAAAACACAATATTTTATATACTGCTGCTGTCAGAAGCCTCGCACCTTCAGAACTGTAACTTTCCTGAAGAAGAAAAAAAAACCTTGTTGTACTGGGAGTTAAATGTGTATGTTCATCATGAACATTTCACACTACGTAAAGGGCAGCTGGAACCTTCAAATTATGTAAAAACTTTTAGCATTGCTATGTAGCCATTGTATGAGCATATAGGTGCAGGCGACAGGGGTGATAGGTCAGACGCATTCGCTCACATTAATGAAATTGAGCTTTGCCTAGCTTTATGTAAATCAAGCTGCTGGGGTTACACTTTGAGTGGCAGGCCCACACCCCAAGCGTTTTGCTTTAATTAGCATACTGCTAACTAATGGCAAACATTGACATACAGGAGCTTACATGTCACCGCCAGATTTCCCCATAATCAGCAAAGCAAAGGAGCTGCTATTCCCCCTCACCCAATATGAAACATGAAGAACGTGAAGAGCGGAGAGGGAAAGAGCTAAAACTCAAATCTGCTAGATGGAACTGAGACATATACCCTCCCTTTCTGTCCCTAGGCTGCCTCTCTCTCCCTCTCTGGCTGATTTAATTGTAAGTGTGGGTGACCGTAGGGTTCAGGCCCAGGGGTCGTGAGGTCAACCTTATTTTCTCACCCCGGCTTCCTGTGCCCGCGGAGACAGGGTCAACGTGTCAAATTAAATCTCATTGCTTGGTTTCCCTCTCTATCGCCCGCCATGTATATTCATCGCAGCGCCAGCTGCCACCACCTCTGGAAATTCACAAAAAGGTTAACTGCTAAAATAAATAATAAAAAACGCCCCCTGTTAAAACCGTTGACCTTGTAGAATACGGCCGCACTCAAGGGCTTCTTTCAGGCCACTATAGTAAGACTGGACACATTTACATCAAGAATAATAGTATATTTTCCATTGAAAGTTTTGCACTGGAGTCAGCAACAGTGAGACAAAATATTAAAAATCCGCCGCACTGAGGCTGAGAAAAAGTCTTTACATAAGAAAAAAGGAACACAAAAACCTGAAACTGCTCGGACCCCTCTCTGCAAGCGAGTGCAAGAACTGGACGTCATTGGCTAGCGGCTTCTGAATACAGATGCGTGTGTGTGCACCTTTCTGCACCTTCACTTGACTTATTAAAAGCTATATATTAGAAACGTCAGCATACACGACAGTTCCATTTAGCCTTTATTTCTCAAATTCAGCGAGAGCTTAACCCCAGTTCAAAGGTTACGGAGGAGGTGACACTTAGCATAATTGCATAAGTGTGTTAACTGTTGTCCTCCTAGCACTGCGTTCATATATAATAAATACATGCTCAAGAAATCCCACCAGCCGCAGTGAGGCATTGCTTCAGACTGGCCCTCTATACTATTTTAATAAAAGCAGTGCACACATCTCACACTGCCAACATCACACATCTATTCAAATCAATCTCCTTGAAACTCTTCTATTCAAATGAACCACCAAAAAAAAAAAAAGATATGAAAATGATTTTGAATTGCACAGAAATAGAGTTTGGCTGGGATGATAATCTTTTAGGAGGCACTTTGATCATTATTAACCCAAAGTCATTTAACCACAAATAAATAACAGTAAAATAACAGTCCAATATTGGCCCAGTGCTTTATTCGGGCTGCTTCTTTCTGTGCCAGATAGCACTAGCACATCAAAGACTCCCCCCACACACCTTCTTCTTTTGTTCCCTTGTGCACCAATCGAAATTCATGCTGAGTGTTGCTCACCAAGCATAATGTTCAGTTTGAGTCTAATCTGATTCCTCCTGGTCATCCTAACAGAATTTCAGCAGCTGTAATATCGTTGTGCGGCGGTGGCAGTGCTGGAGATTAGCTGCTCTAATGATCCTGTGCCCTCTTGCTCCTGCGGGCGGCGGGACCAGCACTCAGTCTCTCGCCCTCTGTGCCACTGCGTCTTTCTAACCTCAACTCACCCGAACGCTTCTTGGAACAATGCCATGAGCTTTAAAGGAGGAATCCACCTGCTGTTATTGTAGCTGTTCCATTCCTATCTCCAGAAATCAAACAACTATAGATATATCAGCTTCTATAAGAGAAATATGTGCCCCAAATTTTCTTTAACTGTCATACTGTATTTGTCTGGAGAAACTCCCAAATTCTGTATCTAGATGAAAAACTCAGAAACTCTAGATGAAAAACTAAGTTCTGTAGTTATGTAAAGAAATTTACCAAATTTTGCACCCGACTTTGGAAATTTATGAATAAACAGGTTGTATTGGAATTCATATTTATATGGAAGAGAGAATTCTGTACTTGGAGTTTGCAAACCCAACACGGTAATGTAGTAAATGATGAAGCATATCCAAAAAATCTTCTAATTCAAAGACTTATCTATGAAAATATTCCTTTCAGACATCTACCTTGAACAACAAAGACATTTTTTTTTGTCATTTTGAAATCGATTGGCTAGGGTACAGTCTACAGAGCCCTTTCTCACTTCCGCTCTCTCTCTCACGCACACACAGTGAGCACAGTGCGAGCGGGAAGCCCTTCGCAGACAGGGTGCTATCAGATGGCTCGGTGTGGAGGTGGGGGGGGGGGATCAGAGAGAGGACCCCAGGCGATGGGGCTGATAAGGGTCTGGCCTGGGAGCAGCCATTGGAGGAGGAACTCAATTAACTCCTGACAGGCACTCACACTCCTCTGGGCTCTGAGGCAACAGTGAAGCCTCGCGGGCAGCTGCCACACTGCCCTCTTCCTCTGGAGGCAGCCAGCAGTGCAGGGAGAGCACACAGAGGCAGAGCAAACCCAGCAGGCGAATTTACTAAACGCTGCATGAGAACAAAGGCCTTTTCTAACACTATTTGTAAATACCAGATGCCCTTTACACAATATGAACATTTCTTAAGTGGACCAATAGTACTGGACCAAAATCTCTTTGCATTAAGGTGCATTAAGACCCGGTTTTTCTTCCTCTATAAAGTGACCATTTTGGAGATGCAAGGTTTTGTTATAGTGTGTTATGTTTCATAGTGAAATTTTGCAGTTTGGTATTTCAGTTTTCCTGTCTGCATGTCATCAGTGTAGACAATATCCTCTTTGAACCCACCACTATGCAAATTAAATGGGCCTTTTTTAGACAAAGTGCACTCTCTAGGGGAAGGGGGTACTAGCCAGGCCATCCCATTGAGGACCACTAGGAAATATGGAGAATGTCCCTGCCTAGCCATATAAATGCTTTGGGCTAACAGCTACCAAGGGAATATTGGGGCCCCAGACCTAGGGGGCAATTTTAAAATGTGAGTGTGTCTGGGCGAGAGAGAGCGCGACAGAGAGAGAGAGAGAGAGAGAGAACGAGTGTACATTCGTTCATTAGTATTTTCTAAGCAGACAGAAAGCGAGCTAGAGGTGAAGGAGGGACTCTGTGTTATAAAGCATAAAACACAGCCCTTCACGTGAACCTGACAAAGATTTACGATCAGCTGATCTAAAGAGGCAAATAAAAGACGAGGAGAAAAGGATACAGAGGGAGTGAGAGTTTGAAGGATACAGAGGGAGATATGTGGAAAAATAAAGGTTTACAAGGAGAGACACATGTACAGTGGAATTTAGGCTTGAACAACACTTGCATTTGCACATATTGCATGTTTCTGCAGTAAATATTTTGCGATATTAGAGACAAGAAAGAGTCAAAAAGAAAACAGGATAGACATAGCTATAACTATTCTTAAATAGAGATCTAGCAACAGAAATGGGGAATTATTGCATGATGTGGGAAAAAATATCATCCGCTGTATTGCAATTGCAATTTATCTTCCAGTATATGGAATGTATCGTATAAGAAAATCCTCAATGAGACATGATTACACAAGTCTTGAAATTTTATTGAGCAAAAATGTTCTTTACTTCCAGTGTAAGTTTATGTAAAGAGATTTTATTCTAAACAGTTCTGGGGCATTTCTATTGGTCCATTCGTTCACAAAATGGAAAGGACAGCTGCTCAAAGTTAGACTTTGTATTAGACAGCGACTTTCACGCAATGAAAGTTTGGGTCATCCTAAAGTACATCTGTGAATGGTAGTGATGCTCACGGCACACAATGAAATATTAAGTAACTGGTTAGAGGTTCATTGCAAATTGCACACTTCTGTGATGTTAGCATTGTGAGGGCTGATGCCTTGATACTGATGGACGAATGACATGCATTGTGCAGCCCTACCAAAAGTGGAGAATAGCTAGGGTGATGCAGGAAAGAGCAGAGCAGAGCAGGCCCAGTAGGAGAAAAAAAGAGAGAAAAAGAAAGAGAGATAGGGAAGTGGATCAATAGTCGCTGTGGCCTGCTCGCAGTGGCGGCTGGTGCCGGGTTACCACGAGGGGGACGGAGCCCGGCCCAGCGGCCCGGCAATTAAGCTCCTGCGTCTCCAGCCCAGGATTAAATTTAGCCCTTCTCCCTGGCTTCTCCACTGCAGGCTTTATAAAACTATGAGCTCACTCATGACAACAACATGAGCCCCAGCCGTGCCCGTGGCCCCGGGCCAGCCTGACAGCGCCGGCCCAGACGCAGATCACATCTATTGATCCCTCTCTTCCTTCCTGTTTCTGAAGGGGAAAGGGGGGGGAGTCTTCAGATACTAAAACTCCACACTGACGTAAGCCCTAACACTTTTGAGATGACAGAAATGCAAACTCCAAAACCAATCAACTGGGAGACTTGTGTCATGTGACAAGGTTGCATTAATGGAGAGTCACAAAATGTATTTACTGAAGTATGTAGTGCTTATGTGTATTGTCACTATAACTCTGTAAATACCATATAGAATATGGGGATATAGAAAGCTTTAAGATGGAAAGGTGCAACGAAATGCAATATGCAGTACAAAATTTTGCAACATCAGTGTGCTTTGGACACTTTCCACAGGTGATTTCAAGCATGTTGAAAAAGTATTCAACTTGGTCAAACCCTGGTGAAGGCCATACCTTCAGGAGGTGTAAGGGAATGATCTACATTATATCTTCAAATTTAATGTCCAATTTGCATTGAAGACCTAAACACTGAGATCTTAACATGCGACTTTAACATGTGATGTTAATAAGTAAAGGTGTATGACATGGTCAGAAGTCTGATCGAACGCCTCAGACGTTTAAATATATTTTAGTCTTTGCAGGCTGACTCGCAGCAGCACACAGACACTATATTTCTAAATGTCTTTCAGTTGTAAACAGGTTTTTATATGGGGTCACTAGTGGAGATACACTTCATGTTACGTTATTCACTGACTAATCACAGTGGTCTTTAGGCGTTACAGCATTTGCATGATCACCACAGCTGAACAGCTTCATTCACTGTCTGGCACCGAACGAGTTAACATGTAACTGTGTAAGCCCAGCGGTAAAGCTCCCACTTGAATTGAACAGCTCATCATATGGAAAAAGTAGTTCAGTCCTCGCTTGGCACACACAAGGGAGAGTTTTTTAAATCGTTCCCTTTTTTCTTTTTACACTAGAAATAATGTATAATGGTGCTTTTCCTGCTAAATAATTAGCTGACATCAAATATATTCTTGGCCTCAGAAATAGAGTGAAATGAGCATGTGTGTGTCCCTTTTGCAGAAATCGTTCACTGTGTCTCTGGTTTATTAAAAAAAAAAAAGTCATTCAACTCAACATTAGTCTTTGTGAATAGCTTCAGCGTCGCTCACCGTACGGCGTGTGAAGGGCTGACATGAGACTGTTCTTCACCTAGCCTTTGTCACAGGAGCATCGCTCTTCTCCTACAAGAGCACATTCCCTGTAAGAATTAAACACTGAGCAGTGCGGTGACATCATACTTAGCAATAGCCACTTTCAGAAGTGGGATTTCTGATCAGAACTCTCAACGGCGACACAAAACAGAAGAAATGAACACTGTGCCGGGGTACGTTCTTACACATTTAAGACCCGTACTCCTACATATGCAGAAAAGACCAAAAAGCTCCTCCATGGTGGACACTCTCCACAAAACTAGAGCAGTCACCACTGTCAATTGAATGCTAACCTAACCAGCAGTAAATGAATAAGCAGCACCTTGAGGGTTATTGGACACGCACATCACTCTGAGCCTACTTTCACAACAGATGGAAGTAATGTTGTAAAGGTACGCCATTCTGTGTATATTTCAGGTCTCAGTGCATAAGCTGGGGGTAGACGCAGACAGAAGCAAGGAACGATGCATGAAATTAGTTCATTAATCTTCCTCTCATAGGCTGCCCTTGTTTAGGGGGGAACTCTACCTGCTATGAACAAAGAGCCCGTCGCTCCATAGTCATCAATTACTCTCTTCATCACGGGGAATGCCCAGTGGAGAACGCAGCACACATCCACCGCAGGAGAGATGAAAAGATCCACCAGGCTTGCCCAGTGCACCTGACAATTACTGAACAATCAAACGTATCAACGTCTGTATCTCCACTCATGCTCACAGAACAACACAACAATATCAGCTTTGCTCTTCACATTCCTTACAGTCTGACACCGATATGAATGGGATGTATATGTGCCAGACATGTATGGCTCCCAAAGAGAACCATTCTGCAAGTCGATTTACCTTAGCAAGAGCTGCTATCAGGACCAAATCCTCCATGAAGTGTTTTAATGTTTGTAGCCAGTGCTGAGTTTCTACATATCATGTTTCAAGTATTAAATGATATTTAGATTAACACTAGTTAATGAACTTCATGCTAAAGCAATTAGGGGTGCATAACGATATTGGAATATCAGTATCGGTGCAAAATATGATTTAAAAAAATCCTAATTAAGCCAATGCTTCATGATATATTTATAGTATTCTGGAAGCGCACAATGTTTAAGCAACACTGGGTTACTGAGTTAAAATCTCATGCATTTTATTCATTTAACTGCATATGTAACCTTCTACAAAAAGTGTTTTTTTTCTAATATAATTTAAAATAATGCCACGCCAAATACAAGCAATGTATCAGTTAATGCCATAAAAACAATGTCTTTCAAACCTGGCACAGACTATTTTGAATTGACTATTATTAATTATTATTATTAACTATTTAAAGCACTATTTTGAATTTGAACTCAGGTCTTGATACTGTTTATAAAAGATTAACTGAAGATTTCTCTTTAGCTACTCCCTATCTTTTTGTCAGCATCAGTGCTGTTTGGGGTACCTCTGTTCGTGAAGGACTACTCCAAACCCCACATCTCTCTATCTTGTCAAAGTTCATCACTTAAACGGAAGATTTTACCTTTGTAGATTTTTAACACATTAAAAAATGTATGTCTCCTTCAATACAGAGATACATTTCACAGGATAATGCAAATACATCCTGTCAAGGCAGTAAGGACCCAAATGTCCAAGCAGAGAAGAGGTGTCTTCACAGGCAATGAACAGACTGTGCTTTGGCAAACTGTAAGAGTTTGCGCAAATACACGAACACGAAGACTGATAACACACACAGTTTCTTTATTTAAAGTTTGGTACTAATCAGTTATGACTTTTAATCAATTATGGCACTGCTTGCAGAATTGTATCTATGCAGCCAGTCCCAAAAAAAGAACACATGATAGCTACAGCAGGAACGTGTTTCCTGCCCCGTCCAAGCTCTCACTCGGCCTGGCTGGCACTTTTTCCCAGCAGCATCTGCCAAAAAGTTGCAGTGCTGTGTCCACTTCGGCTCGTCCCCCTGCTCCCTGCTGTGCCTCAGATACTGAAACAGGGCCGCTCGTTTGGCGGCCAGCACACTGGATATAGATTTACATTATAATGCACGCTGCTTTCCTGTGAACACGCTGCTCGTCATTCACAGGTCAGCACCGGGCAGCAAGAGGAACAAAAGCTTCTGTATAATGGACTTTGATTTAGGTGGCGGAGATAACATATTGACACTGAATTAAACAAAGAAATGAAATGGATCTGATAACCTTCTGAAAAGTCAAAAGGGAAGAGGGAAAAGCCTAAAGGATACCTAACACAGCCAGGGTTAAACCTGCTCTAAGACCTGAAGTGATTTTATGAAGGATGGTATTTGCTGTCTTTGGCGAAACATTGCATTTTTTAAGTGTATATATATACATACACACATAGAGAGAGGGAGTAAAGGTGAGAGTGAGAGAGAGAGAGAGAGAGAGAGAGAGAGAGAGAGAGAGAGAAATTCTTAAGAATCATCCATCCCAACACTTCTAGACATCTCTAAAATGGCAGTTCATATTTTATATCATTTATATTGCTGTTTTCACTTATTCTCTGTGTTAAATTTCTTTCATTTCTTCACACTGTGATAGAAATATCAGTACTATATACATCTAGCAATAGCTACTTTACAGTAGCAATAGCTTCAATGGAACTTCTCTCAAAAAATAGATTTTTCCCCCATTATGACCCATTCATTCTCAAAACTGTCAGTTCAGTGTCTACTCACTACTATTTCCCATGCTGAACTTTCTCTGACATTTCGTGCTGTTGCTTACAGTATATGTGCTAGGGCACCTGTGCAGGGTAGAGAGACAGTGTGGGTGCTACAGGCAGAGCCGTTGAGGCTGGATGTGTTGCTGGAGCCGCTGCATCGTGCGCTCACTTTGGCTGTCAGGAGGAATCAGAGCCAGTATCGTGACGGACCGTTTCAATATTGATTTCATAAATAAACAGAGCTAACCATCGATCCTAATGTTATTTTGCATTTCAATTACTGCTCAGAAACATAACCTTCAAACCACTGGGCGTTCAATACCAATAACATTCTCTGATAAACGCTCGCATAGCCACCCAATGCACGGCGTGCTTCACTCCCCCCCCCCACTCTCCAAAGTGTAAATTAGTGGACTTAGCATTTTCCCTCCATAAACATTTAATTAAGGAGCGAATCAGAAAGCACGGTGTGGATCGTTTCCCAGGTGCCTGTGCGACTGACAGTGTCACGGATGCAAATAGAGATGGAGTGGTGTGGACAGCACCACCCTGCTTCAGCGAAACTCATATTTCCATTAAAGTGCATGTACAGCACCCACACTCTGACATCTGTCACACTCTATATAGGGGCAACTTTATAGCGGATTATATCTCTGACACACAGAGGTTTAATTTCACACAAAATAAAAATCCTGAATACAACAAAGAAACTAAATAAACATTGGGGAGTAAAAATGAACATTTGCGTTTACAAACTCAGTTTCTCTTTGAAAAGTAAAGGTAAACCTTCCTACTAAATTTGCCATTGCATGTAGTTCTATGGCTCTGTCCCTCAAGTGTACGCATGTACATCTGGAGTGCCCTCTCAGTGCTGGAGCAACAGGAAGATGTGCTGACGCGCAGTGTCAGTGATAGCAGTGGCTGCGGGGTGGAGGCAGGATGCGAAGGCCCCAGCCCCGTCTCAGCCAGGCATTATCCTCGGCGCGCTAATGGAGCCCCCGCTTTATTTTTAAACACTCTGTCACAGTACAGCTAGGATGCCAAGGTTACCTTAGTGAGAATGAGGCGGGACGGGCGTGGTGACGTGTGCTGCTTCGGACGATGCCGCAGGGTGTGAGAATGCTGTATGTGGGAGCGAGATTGCAGCAGTCTGCCGAAAGAAGAACGGAACCAACCTACAGCCTCAGTTGGCCTCATCCAGCGCCTTCTAGAACTAATGAATGTACTTTGCATAATAGAGAACTACACCATGTTGCTGCTACACAAAAGCTACCATACAAAAACAGTTACATATGAGAGAATAATGGGGGAAATGCAATCTGGCAACCAAAAAATGCAATCTGGCAACCAAAAAAAAAAAAAATCTGTAGGGAGGCATGAAATTGTCTGAATCATATTAGCATCAGGAGATAACTGATTTAAAAGACACATTATCAGAAAGTGACAGATGTTTAGATTTTAGTTGATTTGATTGATATTTCAAACCGATATTTGATAATGTATTTGCTGTATTCTGGAGGAGCAGAATATCCAGGTGACACTGAGTTACTGCACTAATATAGGTGCACTATATTCATTTGGCTGCATTTGTAACCGTCTACAAACACAAATTCAAGAGAAAACACAATATATATCTCGTCAATGTTAATCTACGTAGATGTAGTCCAAACATTTACGTACTGACATCGGCAGTTATACTCATGGCAAACTTAATACATTGGGCCACAATTTCCATATCGGTTCATCCCAGATTTTTGTCACCCCCTACTCCTTCAAAGTTGGGCAAAAATAAGAAAAATAGGACAAATCTAATTCTACGTCTGCTGCCCTGCTGTCACAATCCATAGTAGAAGTAGAATTACAACACAGACTGAAATTGGGATTTGAGGTACAATTACACCACTGACACGTGGATCAGCAAGCTACACCCACAGCCACTGTTCTATCTATAAGAGGTGAAAGAAAATGGCACATAATGTGTATAACCACCATACAAACAGATGCACTGAACAAAACAGCTGCTCTTCGCACATCGTCCTGCTAAAAAAAAAATTGCATGAGTAAAATGTCTGTGTGAATTGTGACTGAAAGAGTGACATAGAAAAACTCTCATTGAAACATGTGCATGCTGCCTGTAAACACAAACACGCACCACAAAAAAACAAAAGCAGCGGTGGGACGGTCAATACAGAGCGCATCCCAAATCACCCTGGGGAAGGTTCAGCTCCCCTGTGGGCTGCGCGGGTGCACGGCCACTAAGTGAATTCATTTACAGTGCAAGGAATGAGAGTGCTGTGCAGGGCTTACCAGAAGTGAGAGGGCTCCAGAGTGGCCAGTGGACTGAGTAATCGGCCTAATGAATGGGACAAGGAGGCCCTGTTGGTACAAGGAGACGCATTTAGACATGGGGTGACAGAAATGAGAAAAAAAAACAGCTGTTTGTCTGTTTGTTTTAAAAAAGGTATCTAGCCATCCCGTCATTGTGAAGGGAGTGGAAAAATGGACAGACAGACATCATTTGTGATTAGACACGTGCTTGATCTGGCCAAAGGTCAGTAGACCGGCAGTGGTCACTGGCTGGGCTCTTGTGGACAGAGCGGGCTGAAGCCTCTCAGTTTAGGGGAAAAGGTGGGTCGAGCGCAGCCACAGGCAGGCCTCTGTGGGTAATGTATTCTGAAACCAAATTACCGTAAGCCGATCCCATCTGGATAGTGTCGGAGTGGGGGCTGCTTTGGTTACCCACGATAGCATCTCCACGCAGACAGCAAAAATCTGATTAACCCAATAGCACTGAAACACTTGGTCAAAGAGCAAGGAGCTTTTAACTTAAGATACACTAATGCAATTCCCTCGCCTTGTTTTCTCTAAAGCTAATATAATAAAATGGAGGAGAGGAGTGGAAAAAAAAGAGAGGAAAGCCACAGAAGAGATGTGCATTTTAAGCGCTCAATGCGCCAACTCGGGAATGAAGTCAAACAAATTTAAATGTAATTCATCACTGAGTGCGTATCGAGGCTCACCACAGAAATACATAATCCAACTGTCATTCCACTAAAGAGAAAAAAGAGGGGGGATTGGTGTGAGTGAGGAAAACGGGGGGATATGCTTGTCGGTAAGTGAGGAAAAGATAGAAAAGTCTTGTCTCTTTTCATTCTCGCTCATTGTAGATGCACCAACAAGGTAAGAAAAACTGAAAGCGACAAGTCACAATATCGCCAGATTTCTGAATGGCAAGGAAGCACCACAACAACTCGAGAGGTGCAATAAAGCGAGCCATTTCCCCCCAGCTGCTGCCTGCACCCTGGCAACCAAACTTAACAAAGAAGACACTATTAAAAAACACATCAAATACAAAAGGAACTGCCACATGTGGCAAATGCAATCCACACAGTTTACTAGAAAGCTTTTACTCTTTTTGGATTATTAACTCTTTGCTGTTGCCTCTCTGGAAGCGTCCGACATTAACAGTGCAGACTTCTCTACATCTCACATTAGTAAGCACATAGTGGCCGCACTTTCAGTGCTAATTCGGGACAGTGGTGCATGTTGAGGTCAATCCATACGGATGCATGCGTTCACGCTGAATTCACCAATACCACACTAATGGACTGGACAACATAGTCCACTCAACAAACAAGGGACAGCAGAGTTTTCCCTCTTTCTCTCTATCTCTCCCTCTCTAATTCTCACCCTACAGAGCAGCAACACAAAGCAATTAAAGATATGTCAAAACTGAACTGAAACACACATAAACTTTAATTTTCCTAGTTCTAGTAACTAGTGTTTTGTAGTAGCGCTATATACATATACATATATATATATATATATATATACATACACACACACACAATTTACTAATTGTTGCTTTGTAAGTAAATGTAAATACATGCTTTGAAGCTTTGAGTTGTATTTGCCCACTTCATGTTAAAAAAGCAAACAGAAAAACATTTATTCTAAAACATGACTGTACAATTTCAATATTAAAAACAGCTCACCATTTTTATTACTCCTCTCCTGTTTTACCACACACACCACACACAAATCTCACACACACTGTTGATTCCCTAGCATACAAAAACTATTAAATATGATGATATAAATTGTATTAAATGAAATAAAGGTTTGTGCTGATGCCAAACATTTGCACCCTCTTTGTAACATAATTGCACATGCTGTTGCATGTTCCTGTTCCATGTCTATGCGAACCAGTGCACACTGCACACCCTTTAAACAGTGTTGGGTGGTGTCCTGAGTAACGAGGGGGTCTTGCTTTAAACTGCAGCATAATGAACACTTTATTTAAAATTACTGTTTTCAGTTCAAAGTTATGTTTAGACTTTTAAAATATCTTTTCTATTAATATCTATTAATCTGGAACAGAGAATCCATCTCTGTGTGCACATGTGTGTGTACATTTCTCATCATGTATGTGCTTTTGTGTGTCATAAACATATACATATAAAACAACCAAAATATTGTTTCTTCTTTATATTATTATTATTATTCAGATTTATGGAAGCATGGAAACACTGATTAAAATAAATATATGAAAACAAGAGAAATATATGAAATATGAATAAAAACAAATGAACACAAATGAATTCAAATAAAACATTATAATAAATATTGCCATTGGCAACATGAGGTTGTGGAAACAGTTAGGAATGGTAGCAAGAGAAGGTGTGCAGGGTGTTGAATTGAGCATGAACTGAGTTATTGGTCTCTTACCTACAGTGTAAATTCAACCCCTAATTATTCCTAATGTTATGGTTCAGAACTGCTGTAAAACACTGGCAGCTTCAAAGTTTCATATTTAAATAAAAGAATCATAACAGGATTTAAAATGTATATTTATTTTCATTTAAAATAATAATTTCTTTATTAAGCTTTATTAATGCAAATATATATTATCTATTTTCTGCGATTATGTGGCTTTTCTAAAACCCCAGCAGAGCTGTCAACAAAATACAGAAGTACTAACAGACACAATTTGTCAATTCAAAAGTGACTGTATAAAAGTTTGTAAATGTAGCAGTTTGGGCAGAAGCTGTCCAGCAGTGTACCTAGAAAAGCTGAGCTGTATTGAACCGTTGTAATCCTGCTTAGTGTTAACTACAAATCAGATTAAAATATGCGTTGCTAAGGAGTTAACGAGCTCTGCAATGCACAGCGTGGTCAGCGGCGGGCCAGACACGCTTCCCCAAAAACCCACAGACACACAGTCCCCGGACTGCAGCAGGAACTGATGTCATTTTAGCCCGTTTCATTCCATCCCCTCGGTGCGTCTGTAGGCTCGGAGTGCCGGCGTAATCCTACACGCCGTCCAGAGTGAAAAAATCCATACAGCTGAGCTACTTCACATTATTCCTTTCAAGCATATCAATCTTTCAGCCCGCCACGCGAGAGATCTTTTTATGATAATCCAGCCACAACAACGCACACATTTGGCTGATTGGATTTTTAGCGTGAAAAGAGTTATTGTTGTAAATTAAGAGTGCTTTGAGTATGGTTTATGATCAACATGATATATATCAGTACATCAGTGCATGCAGAGATTACATGCTGAGCGCAGGGGGAAAAAAAAAACACTTCTGAGGGCTATAAATTCAGAGAAATAAGTGAGAATAGGAGAGAAGAAAAGAAACGACAACTAAAGACAAGTTAAACAAACCTGATAAGAAAAATGATGCTTCTGAGCTCTCATGTAAAGAGAATTAATTTCTGAAGATGCAGAATTTAAACCGAAACCGAAAATAATTCCAAGTCAAATTCAGTTAAACTGCATTTAAAGCTGATGTGGGCAGTGAGTTTGGGAATTGTGAAGTTTAAAGAAGCGCTCCGGCTCTGTTGTCAGGCCGGTCAGCTGCAGCCGTAGCAGGACAGAGCAGGGGTGAGAGCACCGAATCCTCCTCTGGATCTCTCGTCCCTATAACAAATATTCCCACCATGTAATTCCGCCTATTCGATCCCCATGAGATCTCTTTAATCTTGTCTCTTTCCATTTAGCGCCAAGCATTTAAGAGCAGGCACTGATCTAAGCGCGACTTCCCCTTTATTCGCTGCTATTGTCCCGCTTGAACAAGTACCTTAACATTTGTTTTTTCTCCTCCTTTCATTCTTTTTGAAATGCACATGCACACACTAACACGTTCACATACAAATGAAGGGAAATCGCACTTAAGGAGCACCTAATTGATTGGCCACGCACTTAATGCAATGTGCAAAGAGTTGCCACACACAGCTAACAAGCGGCTTTCAGGCGAGGCTGTCCCATACAGAACAAGCACAGAGCACCTGCCTCACTGCCATACTTAATAATCAGTTCAAGCCTCGTTTAACTCGAAACAGAAAGAGAGAATGTGTCTACATATACATTGAGTTCCCACACAGCTGATGGAAGTACAAAACCTCTTCACAAGAACTGCAAAAAGCTGCTTGGGACAGCACACAAGATACCTCATAAAAACAAGGAAAGAAAGAGCAAGAGCAGAAGATGCTACTTCCAGAGAGAGAGAGAGAGACTGAAAGACAGAGGTTAAAATAGAGCAGAGAAGAGAAAGATGCACCTACTGGTTATGATAGCTGAGAGGATCAGGGATGCAAAGTTCGGAAATGTCCATCAGTCCAGTTTTAGCATTCCAGGAAGCAGAGAAGGAGGAAAGAGGAAATGAGTGACCCCCTACTTCTCCCCCCAAAAAACGAGAGACGGTCGAGCACCTTCAAGGGAAACCGTTAAACCAAAAAAAAAAAAAAAAACACCTCCTGCACAGCACCCCCCCCAGTCTGCACAGGTAGCAGAGTGTGTGTGTGTGCGTGTGTGTATAAGTTAGGAAGTATGTGTGTGTGTATGGACGTGTATGAGAGTGAGGGGGGGCAAGAGGTAAAGTGGGAGGGGGGTTGTGAGAAGGAGCGAGCCAGGCAGAAAGAGGCTGCGGTGGAGAGAGAGAGAGAGGGAGCAAGCGAGCAAGCGAGCAAGCGCTAAGATGGAGTGGCCGTGCGAGAGCAAGCGAGAGAAATGACTCTTTCCATGCTCAGGATAGGGCTCTTTAAGACTGAAGGGCTTGATGAATATGGAACAGCTGCTGTTGGCTGGCTCCGGGGGGCCGGACTTAAAGCGACAGAGAGAGAGGGAGAGAGAGNGGGGGGCCGGACTTAAAGCGACAGAGAGAGAGCGAGAGAGAGAGAGAGAGAGAGAGAGAGAGAGGGAGGGAGGGAGAGAGAGGCTGGTGGAACACAGGGGAGGGGGTGGGGAGAAGGGGTGGAGAAAGGTGGGGGGGGTCTTAAATGCCCACATAGACAATCGCACACCCTGATATACACAAACACACAATTTACTGTAGAGCTCCATGTGAGGTCTTACACTGACTCCAGGGAGAGAAAATAACACTAAGCCTAAACACCACACTGAACCTAACTTTAACCATTTAGAGGAAGAATATAGTGCTACCTCTATATAATAACACCATGCAGATTTGTCAGAGCCAGCAAAAAGGAACCCACAAAATACTACACTTGTTAGCAGGCGTGAACAATAACATTGAAATCATCTCAGTATCAGCAAATTAGCACCGAAAAAGTGATCAGAAAGATTTGACCAACATTTTAAACTGATATTTGATGATGTTTTTAATGTACAACGCCACACTGAGCCTAACTTTAACCATTTAGAGGAAGAATATATTGGAAAATATTGGAAAAACGTTATACGCATTTGACAGAAACAACAAAAAGGAACAAACAAGTTACTACACTTGCAAGAAGGCATGCACAATTATACTGGAATCATATCAGTATCAGCAAATTAACGCTGAAAAAGTGATTTGACCAACATTTCAAACTGGTATTTGATGTTGTTTTTATTGTACTCTGAAAGAACAATACTGACGCTGCGTTGCTGAACTACAATCATTGCATTTTATTTATTTTTCTGGATTGGTATTCTAGAGAAATAAACACTACAGAGATACACACTGCTGTGTGTGTCAACATATTTGGCCAATAAACCTGATTCTGATGTTTTACTTCTCCGTAGTGCTTATCCATGCAGATGTAGCTCCAAATTCTACATTTTATAAATTAATTATATATCGGAATTGGGAGTTATCTTACATGGAAACTATCGGATATCACCATTAGCCCACGATTTCCATATCAGTACATCCCTGCACAATTCCCACATCTGTGCATCCCTACACAATTCCCTTACTTGTGCATCCCTACACAAAAGCACATTTAGTCTTCATTAATATAGCTCTAGTAAAACACAGATCTGAAACAGATGTAAACTTTAAGCAAACCTCAGAAATGACCAGGCTGACCAAGAAAATATTTTTTTCCCTCCATAATAACAAAAAAAAAGACACAAGCACTTTTCGCCATTCTAAAATATTGCCTTGCAAAAATCCTGAAAAAGATATTTTATCACTGTCAGAACAGAGTCATTATTACATTTTATACTACTTAAATTATGTGTCAATTAGATGAGATCAGCTAAAATATATGTAATATATTTATACTTTACAATTATGTGTGAAGTGTTATTTATTTGTGCCAATATTCATGTACTTCTTTAAATGAACATGAATAACTTGAAGTTAATTCATAAGTTAAAACAAGCTCACACAAAATACACACAATCAAAATTAACATCTGTAAAATGGTTAAATGATAGGATTTTTAAAACAGCAAGAACAGCATGTCTACTCGAATAAATCAGTGGAGTCACATGAGGTTCTTTCTGTGTTTTTTTTTTTCCTTTTCTTCTTTTACACCATCACACGGCAACCATCCTGTGAAAGTTTCAGCACAAGTGTGAGAAATGTTTCAGGCCATAACTCAAACTGGACACCCATCAGCTTCTAAAGCGGCGGAAAATCCTCGCCTGTCTTCAGTGTCCCGAGGTTTTAAAAACGCCTGTGTCTCACTGTTGATCAAGCCTAAGAAGAATGCAGGGAATGCAGATACCATTTCACAGTTGATGAGGCTCTCCATGTTACTGTATCCCATTTTATAAAGCAAAGGCACACCATATCATCCAAAGGGAGCACTGACAAAGCCATGGATGACCAATGGGCGATTTGAACAGATGTAACTTGCAGCGTCTCACAAAACCAAACTCTATAAAACACGCAAAGCCTCTGCAGCGACTCTGCACAAGTCGCACTAGACCAAGCGAATTCAGACACAAATACATGCCGCAATCAACAACAGAAAGCATGAGTGACTGAACCGGACTGCACTTGTTTCATATCTCCTTTTCTGCAGAAAGGCGGTGGGCTCACTACTGGGCGGCTCCAGCCCAATGTTAAAGAGAATCCAACCCTCTTCTATTCATCGTCTCACGTTTCCATAATCAATACTAAACATCATGCAATCCTCTATTGATCATCACAGGCCCCTATTGATGCTCTACTGCAGGCCTTCAAGTTTGGTTTGCATAAAAACCCCACTTATTCAGCTGGACATCAGAGATAGTTTGTAGCGCAGGCTAGTTATGTACAAGAGGACAGCCAGGAATCAAAGTAAATTAACAATGACAAATTCTTTAAAGCAATTTCAGAAACACAGACAAACTGTTGTAATAATACGAACAGATGTATCTAAATCAATAGTACAGACTGTATTGATTTCCCCTTTTAATTACAGTCAGTTAACATTCTTAATTCACCAATATGTAGCTGCAGTTCAGCACCTCAGAACGTCCCCCATCAATGTACCCCAAACATATGATCTATAAGAACAAACTCTAAAAAAAGCATCAAAGGCTCTTCTGATCCAACACGCATGTAAAAGGCTCACAAGAGCCTCAGCATGTGCTAAGCTAGTTTTAAGTACATCAACATTGTGCTGCATATCGAGTGGATGACTGATGTCGAAGAAATTCAGGAACATACTGTAATTTAATTGCAAAACACGGGATTAAAGGTCATTCATCCGAGATTCTAATCCACCTGATTTGGTTAAAGGGGAGGGGAGGGATCCCCTCGGAATTCTTATTAAGTGGCAGGCGACTGGCTCTACAAAACACTGCACAAAAAGCTGCCTCATTCATCTTTAGACACCTTGCCTCACACTTGCACTCCACGTAAATCACTGGCATGGTGAATAATAATAGTGAGAATGCTTGAAACTGTATCTGATATAATACAGATGCTGAGAGAAATAAAAAAGGACTGAAATGAGAGTGTTAAGACACAAACAGCATAAGCAAAAAAAAAAACCAAAAAAAAAACCAAAAAAAAAAAAACCACATAGGCTACGTTAACTTGCAGCAAAATGGCAGAACCCTTAAGGCTGTTTTCCAGGAGGTTTCAGTAACGGCAACTGATTTCCAGTCAGTTATTTGCTAAGGGTTACTGGGATTTGTCTTATTACATGGATATCATTAACAGATATAGACAGAAATATAGATACATACAGACACTTAATCAAAATACAGATAATTAAACAATATGATATAATAATATGGAAGCCAAAGAAATGAATGAAAAGACTATAATGATTTTTTTTACACTCAGAAACTTCAGAAATGTAATTTTGATGACAACTCTGATCATAAGAGAATAAGGCTACAGGCTGTACCTGTGGATTATGAATTATTAGGTTCACATACAGGCCATATGGTTCTGACTAATAAAGTCAAAGGAGGTGCAGATCAGTGTCAGTGTACAGTAACATTCAGACTGAGCTCTAAGACAAATTTCTTCTCCCTTGTGGCCTTAAAGGAAATGCCCGACTTCTATTAAAGCAGTCCACTGCAACTCGTTGAGGGTTTTAGATAGGCTACTACTGATGCGGAGTGAGTGAGTGAGTGTGTGTGTGTGTGTGTGTGTGTGTGAGAGAGAGAGAGAGAGAGAGAGAGAGAGAGATCAGATCATTGTCCAGCTTCTTGGCAGCGGGTGACACGACACTGATCATTAACGCGCCTCATTTTATTTTAATGTTTCCCATTTAAGATAGTTTAAGACGGGATTAGACACGCTACTGTTGCTGTTGGGAGCGTCCGACACGTACGCCTTATATATACTGCACGTCACTGCAAATGTTTACATTGTTTAGCCCACGTGGTGAATCACTGGAACAGTTAACATTGCGCCGCAGCTGCAGTCACTCATTCTGGCGGGAGGAGAACTTAACAGATATGAAAGCCATTAGCCAAAGTCAGTTTCATCAGAGCTCTAAATAGAAGTTAAGTTTGTAGCACATAAGCACAGAAAAAATAAGGTGGAATAAAAAGCATGTCTGAACAAGAAAGCAGATAGTATCAGCAGCCTATGTCGCAGAGATAAAAAGGAGAGAGAGAAAGGAGGAGGAGGAGAGAATTACTCTACCTTCTCACACATACGGGTCATTTCGAGTTCCCTCAGGTGTGCCTGCCTGTGTACGCGGGACAGAGAGAAACACAGAGAGAGAGGTGTCTTCAGCTTCCTCTGCTGCGTTTACCTTTACAAACTGACTGCTGCTGTCTTGCCGTTGGACGACAGGTCTGTGCACCCCTCCTCCTCCTCCTCCTCCTTCTCTGGCTCTGCCTCACTCACTCCATCCCTCTGAGACTCCTCCACACGCTGGGAGCCTGGCTGACCGCTCCAACTTTTTTTAAACTCGGGACTGTAAACATACGAGAGCCGCCCCTTCCCAACAAACCCCGGTCTACAGTACCGTTAGAGTACAGTACCTGCAGACACAGGCTGGCTAGCTAGCTAGGTCGCAGTACCAGCTCACACACGCGGTAAACCCTGAACACCAGCCGTAAGTTCTGGAAATAAAGCAGGACAAAAAGAAAGAAAGGTCGATTTGAGTCCGCCGGTAATGAATAAATTAGAAGACAACAGTCTGAGGCGAGGTGAGCCGAGAGTTACCCGACGGTGTCATGTAGTCGAAGTCAGGGCTTCAGTCCAGCCTGAGGACGAGCCTGAAAACTCTGAAGCTCTGTGTGTTTAATTTAATGTTAATTCATTTATTTACTCTCTTTACCTCTGAAACTTTATCTGTTTGCCTCACCTTCATGTTTGGCGAGCTGCTGTACCCTGTTATTTAATATGACGCTCAGGCCTGAGAGAAATGTAAGGTCTTTTACCCCTTAAAGGGGCACTCCACCGACGTTTCAAAATTTGCTGCTCAGAGTGGGCCGGCGCGAAATGCTTCGTTCAGGAGAAGCTTTTACAGACTTAGAATGGCTCATAGTGGTGGTGAAGGGAACCAGACGTCCACTTCTAAAAGAGCTCCCTCAGCTACAGCAGGTTATTACATGAAATGGTTATGTCTAACGTCTGAGATATTATATAGTACTGTTGTGCCTAAAACGTATTTTAATCAATTAATTTAAATCTATCCATGGTGGAGGGATACAGGAAAGGTGTTCTAAGGCAAAAAAAAAGTTTTCTTTTTTTTTCAGATTTTTCAGTGTTTTACATTCATCATTATTATATTTCAGAAACACACACACACATATAATGTATAAGTCAAGACTTTATATATATATTATGCCAAGAAAACACGTGTAGCTATAAAATGTCTATAAATGTGTGTTGTATATGTATATTATTTGTATTGTAGACATGGTGACCCTTGATTCCTATCACCACCGCTATAATGAAATCTGAGTGGGAATGTTACCCTACAAATTAGCCATTTTACATCAAACCACTTTGAATAACTTTGTTTTGTATATATTTAAATTGCTGGACTTTCCCTTTCAGTTGACCTGAATGAGGACCTACTTGTCAATTCCTCACACTCACACTACTATACATAACTTGCATAGTAGTTATTGAATAGTTAATAGTAGTCAAGTAACAAGTACTAAATCTTAACAATCCTGCACGTTAAGGGGGTTATGCCACCAGATATATGGTTAGCTACCTCTTTAATTGGCATATTCATTCATTTTTGCTTTTATTTCTGTATCATTGTATCCTCTAATGCCCAAAGTCAAACAAATTACACTCTCTTTATTTACAGACCTAATTACAATATAATAATCATTTAAAGAGGTTTTGACTAAAGGCCTCACTGTGGAAATAGCTGGTTGTAAACTGATTAAAGCATCCTACAGTCAGTCCTTCAGGAGCGTTTCGCCACTCCAGATGGTATTGACTCCACTAGAGGGAGCTCTGTTTCACAAGAACTGAGAGCAGATGAAGAGGCCTGTTTATCTATTAATGCAGATTCTTATATTCATATAGTTATGTGTCTACTTTCCACAGGAAATATATATTACAAATGTAAAGTTGACAAGAAAGCATGTTTGCATTTAGGTAAGTATACTGTAAATGTCCAGACAGTCACTTTTAATGGCCATACAGCACTTTCCTACAGTCTACTGAACCCCCACCCAGTCAGTTAGGGAGAGAAAGCTGGTGCCGCCTGTACACAGTTAAGTGCAACAATGCATCAGTTATTTTACACTGTATAGCTGTTTCACTCTGTATGTAGTAGTTAGCTGAAGGCGTTTACAAGTGCGTGTATATTCAGCGGCGTGTAAAGCTTACAAGGGCTTTTATGTCTACTTATCTTTATTTTATCTTTTAATCTATGTGGCGCTGCTGTTGGAACAAAACCTCGTATCTCCAAAATGAAAACTTTATAGGAGAAGGAAGAGCACACCAGTGTGTGCAGACATATTTTCCACTGGTCCGTTCATTGTGAAGTTTACACGGCATGTAAAAGGCATTTTCAAATTATGTCAAAAACTGAAAAATGGCTTGGAGGTTTTGTTCCGACAGGAGCAATATGCTTTTATGTATTTAGGTCTAACCAGTAGTTTTTTAAATGATGGTTATGATATTGATAATGTAGTCAGTGGTTTCTGTGAAATTCTATAGGAAAAGAACTACATCGCCACAGATTTGTCACTTAAATCTCAGCAATTAAACAGCTTTTTATCTCTGTGACTTTGAATATGAAATAATTTGCTAAGTCATATTTCACAGGCCCAGTATGTACCGAATGTAACATTTGATGCACGCAGTTTGGATGGGTTTTGATTGATTTGTATGGGTCTCGTTCATAGTGGCTTGCTTTAAAAAGCAGTATACCTAATTATTTTTTGCCCTCCGCTTGTGCGCTGCTCCCTAAATGAATTATGACATAATGGCAAACTGAGTTAAAGTCACTCACATTTTGAGTGGATAGACAGTGGAGGAGCTCTGGTAAAATATGTTCTCGGATCAAAAAGAATCAAGCATTAATCTAAACGTGCCCCTTTGAACATTGCATAATTCAAAACCCAAACATTTTTCTTTCCAGCGCTCAAACCGAATCAGACACCAGGCTCTCCTCTAAACTCATTCCTCTGTCCACTCCTCTCAATCCTCCCCAGCCCCAAATTTCATTTGGAAGATGCTCACGCTCACCCAGCTTGCTCCACGTTGGTATCTTGCTTCACTTCACCTCATCCAGTAGAGCTACTCGGTTAAACAAAATGGACAGGGGACTCTAAGTGGTTTTTGAAATCTTTGAATGGACTTTGGAGTGGATGTCCAATGCCACTACTGGACATAACCTCCTCCTCCTCTTTTATCCATCCTTGATGCTCTCTCTTGCTCCCTCTCTCTCTCTGAAATAGGGCTGTATCAGGCAAGATATGTGAGAGGTGGGGTCCAGAGGCGAGATGAGGATGTCTCCTTCATGGGATCTGACAGCAAATCCATATACCGCAATGTTTATCATTGAGCCATTACCACCAAGCCAAATGAAAGGACAATAATCCGATAATTTAAGCCAGATTTACCTGAGAAACATTCGCAGCCTTTAAAACACTGAAGCAGCGAATAATGCGCTAGAGAAAAATAGCACCTGTTAACTCATTCCAGAGGACTGTCGGGGCTGCCAGCACCTGGAGCGAGAGAGAACACAAGAACAGCTCAAATTAACATCATAATAAAATTAGCCTTATTGACTCGACCGCAATTAAATGTCAGCTTGGAGACCTCTTTCTGCAAATACACTCAAATAAACAAACCTACTCCTGAATAGTAGACTGAAAAGAACAGATTACCAGAGTAGTGCTCTTCAGAAACCGGGGTTTGCAAATACAAAAAAATTAAAGAAGTATTCTTCACTAATGCATTAAAGCCACAGTTTTCCCCAAAGTACAGTAAAGCAGGGCATTCCACAAAAGCCTGAAATGTGATGCATATAAAATACTGATTTCATATCTTTGTAAGTATTTCTGTTAAATATATGGTTTCGGCTTATGATTATTAGCTCCTAGAACCTTAGGATAATGTGTTGTGATTGTTCTGGTATTTTGATCAGTTACAGTTACAATTACAATTCTAAAGTATTTACATATACATAATGTCACAAGTCGTACGTTGTTATCTTCAGGAGACCCAATTTGCTTAACACCTGCAAAATGTTGTAAACTGTTGCTCATACAGATCCTGAAAACAAGTATCAGCACAGATGCCTTTCTAGTTATTATTGTCTATGAGCTGTAAATGCTAGAATTTTGATGGTGGTTGATTCTATTACTTTTTATTGTGTAAAAATAAATGGTAGGCATAAGGCAGTCAAGTTTTGTATTGATTTTCTGCCCTCTCAGATTCATGCTGAGCGCTAAACGTCTGATAAACAGAAGACAGGCTTTATTTTTACTTTCAGATTAAGTTGTATGTTGACTATCATGAGTGTCGTGAAATTAATCATGTCACTGTCTGAACCCTTAAAGTTTATCTTATGAAGGCTAAAAGCAGATCACTAATATAACAGAAGCGAGTGCTTTTTTAGATGGTTTTTGGAGCTGGATTACTGGCTGATGCTTGGTCACAGGATAAAACCACTCTCTTCAGTGATAGTCAGGCCTGCTGAGTGTGCTGATATATGTGTCATCATGTCTGTAGCTTAAAGTGCTCTGAAGTTGTGAAGGCTGTTGGGCACCTATGCACATTACTTTGGGTTCTACATCATGTATTTTGTATGTACTTTTGTTCATGTTTATAGATGCCATCATGTCATACAGTGTCAGAATCATCATAAGCAAGCCTAAGAGAAGTAACCTAACAACTCATTTTGGTTTGAGGTGAGTCGATTTAAACATGGTTATGTAATCTTCCATCATCTGTTAGGTACATTAGCCTCACGGAGAAAGGGGAGTGTAGTGTAAAATCAAGCATATTCAATATGTTTAAGTATGTTGGGGCACATGGGCCTCCCTCAGTGAACAACACTACTGTGTAGTAACAGATACTATAAATGTGTAAGTTTGTAAAGTGAACTAACAGGGTAACATTCTTTTAAGCTTAGAAGATGCCTCAAAAATACAGTGCCACTCATGTCTTGTGACACATGCATATCATAGACCCATGGTGTGATTACAGCTACTCTACACTCATCGTCAAAAGAATAGTTGCACCCAGAAGGAAATATGGGATTGCAGGGATATTGGGAAGGAAGATAAAGGTTACTAGGAATAATAAATGATGATGAATTTAGACTGATATGGGCAATATTTACTGAGCTACAGAAGTAGTGCCTCTCAGTGTAGCATTGGGCCGCCATGTTTGCTAACACAACACGCCAAATGCCTCAGCATGGAGCTGTAGAGGTTCCTAATGGTGTCCTGCGATAATCCGTCCCATGCAGCTTGAATATTCTCACACAGTTCCTGTAGATTTTGTGGTAGGGGTGAAGGTGGAGTGACAGGCCTTCTGGACGTGTGACGTGGGACAAAAAACTGTTCATCTCGAAACACTCTGCGTGCATGTAGTCCTGCATTGTGGATGCAACAGGATGACTCATGGAAGGCATCACTGCTTGCTGAATGTCTGCAGCCATGACTGTTGGGTCAGTCAAGTACAGTGATAAGGCCCATCATGGTTACATCACATGAAACTTGAATCATTCACATCTCACAATGTCAAACCTACCCACCAAGTTCATTCCTGTTGGTTGATTCCTTTTTTTGCAACTATTTGTGCAACTATTTTTGTGACAATAAGTTTATAATTTCACTGCAGAATTTAGTTGTGTTCACCATGCATACATGGGAAAGTTTGACTTGCACCATCCCACCTTGTCACACCATTAAGTTATTTTTGCTAAAAGGCATCTATAACTTAAAACTTTTAACTTTAGAAACTTTTATTTTTAAGGATACAAAGTTCTTAGTGCTGCTGTAATGTTTAGATATTCATTTCAGAAAAGCCTTAATGAAGAATGCATTCAAAAGAATTTAGTTGTATTGATGTTTCACAAAAAAAGATGGGCTTGTTCAATACCAACTGTTCAATTCCAAACCCATTAATAGCCTTTTCTGTCCAACCTATAGTAAATAAAAAGCATGCAGTGCTAAAACCATTTATTCAGCACTAACAAGCTACTCATTAGAAAATCTTTCATGGACAGTAAGCATGGCAGCCTCTTTGTGTGCAGAGGAGGGTTGAAAAAAAGAGGGTTTATCTTATTTGGGAAAGTGAAGGGGGCCTGGCCTTATCTGTCAATAAACAGTAATTAGATTTTGTGGCCGATAGCGTCGATTGGTTTCTAATCTAGCTGTCGGCTGGGATGTGTATAATTAAAATCCTGATTGATAAAGGGGCTCGAGACCGCCTACATCAACACGTACTGCCCCCCCCTCCAACACCACCACCACTCCTCAGTGCTTTAACGGACGTGCATAGCCTGACCCGACCCCATACGGATGGAAGAAAGCATGGAGATATGAAAGAGGGCCAAGGCCAGGGAGAAAAAGTGGGAAAGTGCAGCTCTTATTGATCACAGCTATCTGCTTTCCTATCTGTGGCCTTTTCTTACAACAGGCAGTCCCCAACAAAGGGTTCATTTGCAGCTGTAGCTTGAGGGGACCTTCATCCACTCCCTGCTGGAGAGAGAATTGCAGGCGATTCAGTTCCGCATAATAGCGACGCTAAATCAAATTCTTCCAGCTCCTTTTGACTGTGATTTCGATTATTGCCCGGTCTGTCGATAGTTGATAGTTCTTTTATTGCAGATATGATCATGGGAGGTAAAACTATGTCTCTATAAAACACATTTATGGTATTGATTAAATTGTAAATCTCACTCTGTAAGAGAAGAGAGAGAGAGGAAGAGAGAGAGGTCCTCAGATCAACTCTCTAACATAGGGATGAAACACTGGCACAACTAATTAGGGGACGTTTCAGTAGATTTCATGCAGGCAGTGAGAAGACAGCCCTGAGGGCATTGAGTGGAGGGATGAAAATGGAGTAACACACCTTTATCTGCTCTAGCCACACACACACCTTCATCTGCTCCATCCACAGCACCTGGGCCACTGCTAAAAGCCCAAAAACACTGCAGAAGTACTAGACGCATAGAATAAAACCAGACAACTTACGTTCTTATTAGTGGTGTAAAATATAATGAATTACTGTCACACTAATAACAAATGAACATGATAAATGATTAAGCAGACTATGCAAGACTCAGCTGACTATGCAAGATAGTACTTACAGAATAGACAGGATTATGAGTAGGCTAAATCAACAAGCAGCAGTTCTTCTTGAAACAACACCTAGCGTAGCAGTGTGGGGGATAGATGGGAAAACATTTTTGGAACATGCAGCCACTTTGTTCCCACTGGATATTAGTGATGAAAGTTCTTATTTGGGTTCTTAAACCACCTAGGTTGCATATTAAACCATATTATTTGTCTGATGAGGCCCTACTGCAGTGTCCTTTTTATCTTATGTAGTTTGGAATACTACACTGCCCCGTGTCACAGATTCATGGATGCTTTGTCAGAACAGCTGTTAGAGCAAAGCAGCTTCTTGCAGCATGTAATGTTCACTTATATTAGTAGAATGGATTGTTTGAGTATGTGTTAGGGATCATTAGAGGTTGTATTGTCATTTTAAGTCATTTTAAGATGAACTTTCACAAGCAACATCTGTCAGGTATATACGTCATAGAAACGCCCAAAATTAAAAACTGACCCTATTTTCACGTTCACCCTACAATTATATGATATTCATGTTAAACTGCTTTTGAGCTGTGCATAAAAAACAGGGGTGTGGGAAAAACAATACGAATGCAGTAGGGGATATACAGACTAGTCAGCTAATCGACCTGTTGACTTTACTGCTCAGTGATGTTGTTTTAAACACTGTCAGCTAGACGCTGATCACGTGATTATTCCCAGTTACCTGAAGACTTCGGTAAAAAGTTGTTGCTGGAGAGGGGCCATAGTGCCCTGTAACCCTGTAAAGTTTGAAGTTGGCTGGTCGCCCTTTTTTCCAATTTTTCGCCAAGTTACAGCACTCTAAATTTCTTTGGCTCTGGGGACCTATACCATGGGGGAGCGTCTCACCTCGGCCACCTGGGGTACCGCTTCTGGTGTGTCTTAAGAATGTTGCTATGCATCAGTGACATTTTGTGTCCGTCTTACAGTGTAGTTTTCCACCAATGTATGTTTGTAATAACACAACATATCTCTGAATTAGCAACTTAATAGCCAAAAATTCATACTTTTAATGTACCCTCATCATCAAAAAAGTAGTTGCACAAATAGTTGTACCCAGAAGAAATCAACCAACAGGACCAAATCAACCAACTTGGTGGGTAGGTTTGACATCGTGAGGCTTGCAAATGATTTAAGTATAATGCTTGGGCACGCATGTGATATAAGCAAGGATGGGCCTTATCGCTGTACCTGACTGACCCAACAGTCACAGTTGTGGACATTCATCAAGCAGTGATGCCCTCCGCGTGTCATCCTGTTAGTGCCAGCACTATTGCCAGACGGTTGTACAACACAGGACTACATGCACGCAGGCGACTGCCATTAACATCACGTCAACATCACCAAAGACTGCAATGGTGTCGTGCCAGACTGTCATGGAGTGACTCGGAATGGTAGGGGGTCATCTTCAGTGACAAGTCCCGTTTTTGTCTTGGTGGAGACGACCAACAAATCTGTGTGTGGAGGCACCATGGTCAGCACCAAGATGAACGGTTTGTTGTCACACGTTGTAATCATGAAATGTTTATACAGTGTAATGTGCAATTGGCACTCAATATAATCAAAAGTATCCACTTAGCTGACACCCGTTGCTGAAGTATTGTGCACAATGCAGTTCATAACCTCCATGAAAGAGCACTGCCTACAGAATGGGATGCATCACTAAATCATCATGCCCAATACCAGTTGTCAGCTGGAAGGGTCCTCCAGCACTGGCCTATGGAGCAGTGGAACTGCATGCTGCAGAGCTAAATTGGATAGCTTTGGGATGAGTTGGAGTGGTGATCCACAACTGATCACCTTCCTAATGCAGTAGTGGCTGGATGTAATCAAATTCTCACAGCAACGTTCCAACATCGAAGCCTGACGAGTAGAGGCTGTTACTGCCGAAGGTGTCTATAAATTTTTGGACATGTAGTGGACTTTAGGTGACTTCAAGGTTAAGATTGTGAAGAACGCTGTGTATGAACATAATTTCGTTCTGCCTCTTCCATTCATGTGATGATCTACACTCGCACATTTAGTTGAATGAAAGCTATGAATCACTGCAGGTTGGGCCTTTCCTGCTAGGCAAATATCTAAAACTGATCTGAGGAGAGAAATATGATTGTAAGAGAGATGGATGGAGCAGGGGACAGAGTGTAGAGTCTGCTGGACTGTGACCTTTACTGTCTCACTCTGGTCACCAAGCCTGTCACATGCAGAGCTGAGCTGACCCATCATCATGAATGATGGTTGTACACTTTTTTGCTGTTTATAAACTCTCCCCTTCTGTCTCTGTAAAGCGGAATACACGTGAATACACAGATGCATGTAGGCTATATATGCATGATGCATGTTCTCACACCCCCACATAGACAGTTTCAGATGCAGGGCAGGAATACAAGTATTCAGAATATGCATTCAGAAAAGTATCTGTATTCGGTCCGAGTTACTGTTTCTTAAGGTGAATACCTTACTAATTCAGAATACAGTCACCTTTCAAATTTTAGGCGAATGATTTTTAGAAAACTTACCCACTAAAATATCTACCACCTTTAAAAGAAACACCATTAATGCTTGTTTATTAACCATTTTAAAATGGCAGCTGGTGTGTAAAGATGTACTTTAACTCTAACAATGGCTTCTATACGAACTCCTAAGTTTCTGCTAAAGCCTGAGTAGACTGATAAATCTATCAAAAATGTGTTGCGCTAGTTATTTATCTCTGTGTTACTAAACTCCTTTAGGAATTAGTGGACGTGGTTACGAGTGATAAGGTTAGCACTGGTGTATTACTTGACTTGTTGCTAGTTGGTGTAAACTGAAAATCACCTAGGCATCAACTTTTTTGTCAAATTAGCATGATTTTGTTATTGGAATATGGCAAATTATTTGCTTAGTTCACCAGAAGTATAATGAAGCACCGGCCACTACATTAGGAACAACTTCCCGTATTTACTGTCCCTTTTATCAGCTCTACTGACAAAATACTGTAGAGGCACTTTGTTTTTCTACAAGTACAGACTGTAGTCCATCTGTTTCTCTGTATACTTTGTTAATCTGCTTTCACCCTGTTCTTCAATTGTCAGGACACCCACACGACCACCACAGAGCAGGTGTTATGTTGGTGGTGAATCATTCTTAGTACTGCAGCGACACTGACGTAGTGGTGGTGTGTTTGCGCTGGTACGGGGGGATCAGACCCAGCATGAACACAGAATGATCCACCACCCAATAATACCTGTTCTGTGGTGGTCCTATGGGGGTCCTGACCATTGAAGAACAGGGTGAAAAGGGATTAACAAAGTATGCAGAGAAACAGATGGACTACAGTGATTGTAGAACTACGAAGGGCATCTGTATGGTCAGGATGAGTATAAATACAAGGAGGCGTTTCTAATGAAGTGGCTAGTCAGTGTATATTCTAAATATGTATATGTAAGTATTCTGAATATGTTACCTTCTTATGTATTGTAGTGCAATACATTACAGTACAGTAATTAGTTGTTAGTGAAGTTTAGGACACAGTATGACATGCTGTGAAATATAAAATTTTACAGTGTAAGCTAAGCGTTTCTCACATAGTCAGACCTCTTTTGTCCTGAAAAGGCATGAAAACAAAAAGACATTCACACATAAGCAGTACAGCATAAAAATGTTCCCCCTATCCTCCCCATGCCAATCCTTCCTGCTCCTACTGGAACTTAATAAATCACAAATTAATCGTGTGTTTGTGCATGAGTGTGTGTGTGCGTGTGTGAGGAGGTCCTAGGAGAGGGGTTAATAGGAGCTGGAGCAGTGGTCCAGTACTTAATTTGCTTCTTAATGGAAGGCAAAGTTTCCAAAGGAAAACTTCCATTGGGCACAAAATGTCTTTCTTTAGTTTTTAATTTGTGTGGCTGTGAGAGCGATTGAGATTGATACATGCTGGCAGAAGCCTCTCAAGCATGCCCTCCTTTAGAATTTAACTGATTTGCATCATTTCCCTTACCAAACAATGTCATTTGTTAGACTTAATCTGACACAAGAAGCTGAATTAGCACTGAATCCACATTTGTCTATGTTTTTTTACTGTAATTGTTGATGATGGTAAAGCTATTGACACTAATTATGTTGCGAATTCAACAAATTTGTCTGCTGGATGTATCGGAAGACCTACATAAACTGATTCATACTGATCTACTTAAAGTTTCACAGATATATGTAGTCATACGAACCTTTCAGAGTAGTTTAAACTTGCTCCCTTCCGTCTTGTAGATTTGAGCTGCTTGAGATTAAATGACTGAAAAGAAAGCAAAAGTAGAAGCAGTTAAACTTTGATCTGACTTTGTGAATAGACGGGAAGGAGGTAAATGCAGGCCTATGTTTGGGAAGAGTCATATGATTCACTCTATTAAAACTTTAACAGTTTTGCGTTCAGAGACTAACAGCTCTAAAAAGTAATGCAAGTTCACATGTACCTATTGGTTATGTCTTGCTAGCAATGTGAAAAACATTCACCTCAGAAGCTGTTAAGTACTCTGGATTTGTTCATGTGGTATAGGCCACCGTGTTGCATACTGATGTCTATACAAATAATGATAATAAACAATAAACAACAAGACAAACCTTAAATGCTAAATAGTTGCAACAGTGTGTAAAATATCTAATAAAACCAGAAAGCACTGATTAGGATATCATATCCCTTAATATGTATATATACATATATATACATGAGCACGTTGTAGTTCTACAATTACAGTATTTAGTCTGTCTGGTTTTATGCATACTTTGTTATCCCACTTTTACCCTTTTCTTCGCTGGTCAGGACCCCCACAGGACCACCACACTGCCGATATTATTCATGTTCATGTTATGGTATAGGGTTGTATTAGTGGGACATTTGGACATCTGTGAGGGCACTATTAATGCAGAAAGATGCACTCACCAAGCACTTTATTAGGTACACCTCTTTTTTTCTACATTTGTTGTTCATTTTAGCTCCATTTACTACAATATAAAACACTCATCGAGGAGCATTGTTCTTTAACTCTTGGGTTGTTCGCTGGTGCAATGTGGATCCATTCTTACTCAGAAAGGACTAGGCCTTCCCTGGCTGCTCCTTGCATCACCCAGTTAAGGTGTTTTTTGAACAGTTCATAACCTTCCTAGTCTTAAATTGCCCCTGTGCCAACTATTCCTTTAAGCTGCGCTGTTCTATACTCTTGTATATAAAGCACAAGGTGGCCAACTTCTTCATTTCCCCATGTACTGACCTATTCATCTAGACAATGACACTAAATCTGACTAAGCCCTTGGAATTGGCCCTGGTCTGCTTCACAGATCTTCCAGAACATACTCTCCGAGCAAAAGCAGGTGCAGCTAGCTGGATCAGCGTGCTCATCTTTGAGGTATTCAGGAGTATCAGGGAAGGACTCAAAGGAGTGTTAAACACACGGAACTAAATCTCCCCGCTGATTAAAAATGGATGTTACCATGCAGAGCCTCTGGTGTGGGACTCGGCGGTAAAGGAACTCGTTAATATTCCCCCCCATGTCTTGCTAATGTCTTAAAGTGATAAATAGCGGGGGGTAAGGGGCTGTTTGATTGTTCTTCACAGGCAGCCACGGAGCAAGGAGCGATTGGAGGTGGAGGGATATTCTCCAAGCGCTCAGGCACCGTCCATGTAACGTTAATAGGGTCATTGTATATGGACATGCTGAAGCGAAGTGTCACTCAGTGCAGTGTCAGTCACTGCAGTGGACAGGAGCTGTACAGACATACCTGCTGTTTCTGCTCAAAACATTCCAAGTGATCAGATACACTATAATTACCACCCTATTCATCATGGTGCCACGTCCGTGTCAAAATATCTATTGTTAGCATGCAGACGAGCTGCGACTGACCTACAGTCACCAAGCTGTAGTCCCTGAGCATAAGCCCTTCATGCATATGCAAATCCAGACACGTATTCATACATAATATGTAAATCCTGACAGTGATATGCGGTGCTGGATGTAAACGTGGATGTAAAACCATGAGGTGAATTGAGTCATTTGGCTGGTACAGAGCAGCTTCAAACCTGTCCATAATTCTAGATCATGTAAGTACTTCCTCAGCAGCATTAGGTTTGCTGGTTTTCAGTAATAGCTTGTGGCTATCTTGTTATTGTTGTTTTTATAGAGGAAAACTTACCAATGATCACAAATGTGTAGTGCTGTAAAATTGCTTTTTAGTCCATATTGTCATTTTTTATAAAGATTGTTATATATTCATACATTAAAGGGCCTAAAGGGGACATTTTTCTTGTATTCATAAATTGTCTTCACATTCTAAATAAAAGGGGTTTGATCTAGTATATAAATTTTATAATATGTCATTTTTGTTGCATATGTGGAAGCTAATGTGTGAAAACTTATTCTGAATTCACAGGTTTTGTGATGTCATAAAAAAACAACAACTACTTAGCCCTGCCCATTGAGACTAAAGTTTTAAGGAGTGACTCAGCCCAGATTACTTGTTCAATGAACCACAATACAGGGCAGTCAATCAGATCAGAGTCAATTTGCATACAGCAGTCTTAAAGGTACAGTAACAAAAAATGGCATGTTTAATTGATAAAGCATGTAAAATGAATTATGACTTTCTTGGTACATAAAGCCATGCAAACATCAAAAGTGGACCTCAGGGGATAAAATAGAGCACACAAAAAATGTAGCATATGAACTCTTAAAAAAATTGAGAAATCTTGGTTTCATAAAATGGCCACTTTAATATGGTTATTATTATTATTATTAGTAGTAGTAGTAGTAGTAATAGTAGTAGTAGTAGTAGTAGTGGTGGTGGTGGTGGTGGTATTTGATTTCCATGATAACAATATTATCCTTATATAGGACTTACACTGCCTACAGTCCAGTGCAGGTCCCTTTGTTAAACTCTATACAGGACAAGGTGAGAACAGCCTTCAAAACTTCCTCCAGTCCTGACGTTAGTTTGTTCATTCGGTGTCAAATGTGTGATACGTTTTGTATTTGTAACCATTAATAGGTATATATATGTCACGGTGTACAGCGAAGGCCTTTTGTCAGTGTTGCTATTGGCCTACTTCACTTGTCACTTAGTCTTGCCCGACTTTCTTGGACCCACGTCCCTCTCACCTTCAAAGGCTGCAAAGACAAAAACATCCAGCAGCGAGGGCCTAACATGGGCATGGACTGCAGGCCTAACTTTAACAGAGCATTTTATGAAGTGCCCTTTGGAATGACATTGCAAGAAGCATTGTACAAATACAATTGAGTTCAATTGAATTGAGTTGAGCCCATCAGAGGGCTGTGGTGGAGTCCGTACGGACTCATTCCAGTCACAGCGTACGAGTTACTACCATGATAAAGCACATACGGTACACCAGGGAGATTTAACCAGCTTGTAACATGGGAACGGAGGCTGAAACTTAGATGACTCACGCACACACACACAGACACACACACACAGACACATATACACACAGGCAAATGCTTTATGCTCTGTTATAGGATTTTGTCTGCTTATGTCTACAGAGGGCCATTATACAATGGCATCATTTAATGCCACCAGAGTTGCTTTGCTAATTCATTTCTCCACTCCTATCTGTCTTTCTGACTCTCTCTCTCTCTGTCTCCCACTCTCTCTCTCTAGCTACATAACACTTTATTCAGATGATCCAAAACAAATGCCCTGTAGATGCTCACCTTGTATTTAACTTACATTACTTTGTTAGTTCAACTCTGAGAATGTTTGAATTGACCTTTCAGAAAGATACCCTAACATCACACCACATCCAGTGAGAGAACAAACATATTGTAAACTATGCATTACGTATAAAAGTGCTTATTTTCCATTTTATACATTGTATTTTAAGTGTTTTAGGAAAACAGGATTTGCTGAAGAAACTGGAGATCTTAAGCAATTCCCTTATACTGCTAGAGAGTAAATAGCTGCAATGGTATTCCAGGTAGTTGCCAGGGAGCTGTTAGGTAGGTGTCATGGTATTCTAGATGTATAGACAGAACACTGTGGAGTTAGTTTAGTGTTGACTTTGTGTATTATTGTTCTTCTTGGCCCAAGGCAGCAGGAGGCTGGAGCTTATCCCAGTGGAGCCTATCATTGGGCGGAAGGCAGGAAACACCCTGGACAGGCCACCAATCCATCACAGGGCAGACATACAGACAGACACATTCACTCACACACTCACACCTAGCATCTCTAGTTCACCTGGCTACATGTCTTTGGACTGTGGGAGGAAACCAGAGCACCCGGAGGAAACACAGACACGGGGGTAACATGCAAACTCCACTTGGAGGAGGACCCCGGATGCCCCAGCCGGGAATCAAACTCAGGCCCTGAGTCCAGAATTATCCAAAATCAATCTGAATACAATCAGGATATGCCAAAACTCGCATATGGGCCGGCAGTCTGAACATAGCCTAAATTGGCCTATACACACCTGTCTTCTGTCTTTGTATATTGTTTTGCCTTTATAGACTTTAGCCCACCACAAGCAGTGCACAAAAATCTGGACACTCCTGCACTAATGCAAACCTCCACCACATCTAAAAACAAGCCTAGTCCTGGTCCTAACCCTAACCCAAACTCTGATTCTCAGCATCAGATTCTTTTACCAAGTGTGGGATTTTCTCATGGTGCAGATGGTGATGTAAATTCCAATAAAAATATGCAAAAGTTATATGTTTTAGAATATATACAAAACACTTATATATTCAATATATAATATATATTCATTATTCAATTAATTGCAACTGTGTGTATACTGGTTATATGTACTTTATATAACCTGTACTGTGCTTTATTATATGCACTTTTTAATTATATGCCTTAATCTGGAACTTACTACTGGCTACATAATACAAAGAATGATCATGTATATATATAGTTGTATTTGTAGCCAGTAGTCAGGTTCAGATTATGGCATATGAAGTGCATACAATAAAGTACAGTGGGGTAAAGTACATATAACCCGTATATACAGTTGAATTGCCTCTATTTATCTCTCTCTATCTCTCCTCTCTCTGACTGTGCAAATACAGTGGAACTAAGGCTTGTACCTGACGCCTAAATGGCCTGAGCTGAAGGAGCACTGCTAGTCTCCAGTGACAGCGCTTTCCCTCCACTTCCTGCCACAGCTCCCTCTTTCTTTCCTGCCATCTTATCTCACACGTCTCTGCTTTCTCTCCCTTTTTCTCTCTTTCTGTCTGCTTCTGTTTCACTCTTCCATTGTGCTTGCTGTGTTATGGCTGAAGTAAAGGGCTGCCCGCAGTGGGAGAGATCCTAATTAACAGCCTTTTTCATTGGAGTGTGGCTTTTCTGCTGCCGCTCTTTTTGCGAGCGCTTGTTTTATGGCTGCGCTGGGGAGCCCCGTCCGGGGATTTAGAGAGGGATAATTGCCTTTGCCGCAGGCTGCAGTAATCTGCTGGGCTAATTCATTATTTTAATAAGTTAGCTTCTCCTAGGGGGCGAGCGGCTGGGCGTCGCGCCTCACAGCCCTGACAGTGGGCCCTCGTTACCGCGGCGCTCTCTGCACGGCGACGCCCGCGCGGGGTTAATAACAGTTATTAGCCCCTCTCCTCGGCCCCTAATTTCTCCTTTAACTGGGAGCATTCAGACCGCAGCCTCTGTGCAGCGACTCATCATCAGGCCTGCCGACTCAACCTGGAGAAAATCCTCTTCCTGGAGCTTCAGGAGGGGGGCGGGGGGGACGTTGAGAGAGGGGCACTACAGCCCCAATCCACCTCCCTGTGCCCACCATCCACCTTCACATCCCCTCCCATGCCGGCTTGTCCTCTGTGTTGTTTATTTTGTTTTTTTTTCCTCCTCCATGCGTTTAAATTTCATTTTGGGTAAAATATTCGTCCACAGTGGCAGGCAGATCAATCCGATTTATCCAAACAAGCGCTTACTCCATGGGCTTTGCGTAACTAATGGCTTCATTTTAGAGACAATCTTCTGTCTGGCTTGCTAATGGACTGCTCAGCGCGTGTGTCCAGGTTTGATGAGCGCAATTCATATGGACATTTTACACAGCTCCTGATTAAAAGGCATGTCATTTAACCAGGGAGGGAATGCAGACGAGGACCTGATGCATAAAAGTATTGGAAAAATCCAATAGTGGAGATGATGGTCACTGCTGGGCATTTGATAGGCTCTGCAGTTAAAATCCAATTAGAGACACAGCTCCAAAGTGGTTAAACGGCTTTCAGCACGGCCTCGGATACATTATTCCGACTCCGAGGAGCAAAAATGCCCAAATGAAATGGCTGATGGACATTGATTCTGCAGTATAATGTCCGTTCAAACTGTGCGGCCAAGTAACAACAGAGATTGTGGTCTGATCAGTCGCCTGGGGGGAAAAACACGTTTCATCACATTTCCAACCACAATTTCTTCATGCAAAAGAACAGTTAGTGAAATAATATACATGTGCAGGCAGAATATTCAGCAGCCCTTCTGTAACGGACATGCACGTTAAATAAAGATGCAAAAATAGGTCCTTTAAAGCTAACAACCACTTTTGGTTCCCCTAAGAACCTTTGGATGGATGTCTCTTTGAAGAGGAGATCTGCGCGTGAAGGACCCTTAAAAAACTCCACATGATCTAAAGGCTTCATACTAATTTAAAGGTGTCTTATAGAACATTACAATAAAGCCATGTACGGTTCTGTCGTAGACCATCCATTTCCAGGTAAAACGGTAATTTAATGGAAATTCTGATGATTTTTTCAAAACTTCTGAAATAGTTCATTGTAGAGAAATGGACTGATCCCATCACCCCAGGTAATGGGAGCCAGGGCTCACAATGTCTAACAAAACACAAATAGAGCTTTTTTATTTACTATTCAAACTGACCACCTAACCTACATATGTCTTCTGAGTTTTATGTGTAATGTTGATGATGGTCAAAAAGTGTTAAATGTGAAAAAACAAGTTTTCTTTGCGGAATATTTTGCCTTATAACGTTCTACATGTACCTCTCTGCCATACATTGATGAAACAAAATATGTTCAAAACTTAAAACCATCTCAAGAACTCTTTTGAAACTCAGGCATCATCATAACCAATGTTAAGGTAGCTTTTAAACATTAAACTCTTCAGATGCTTGGATCTGTTCAACACTACTGTCCTGAACAATTCTGTTCTCTAGAAATGATTTTGTTTATATTGTAATTAGTTAATTATATTTTTAGTTAATTTTATTTTTTTAAAGTTAATCTTTTTAAGTAAACTTAAGTGAAGCTGAAGTACATTTCCCAAGTATACTATATGTAGTTAATATGCTGATATCAATGTGTTAGTAGTATACTTGTAAGTACTCTTTCAGTACTTCTTGGGACTAAATTGGCCCACTTCTTAGTTTATGAAAGCACACTTTAAGCATACTTTAGCTGTAAGAGTAGTAAAGTTTGGAAGTTATGTTTTGTACTGTAACTACACCAAAAGTAATCTTATAAGTATACTGTTAGTTCAGTAGTTCTTGTAATTTTTAACTTAACATAATACTTATAGTTAACTACTTATATGTTATTTTTTGCATTTTAAAGTGTACAACTAGGTTTCGATTTAGGCATTATTTTCTATACTCTATAGTATAGGCTAAATATACTTAGACATTTCTATATACAGTACTTGTCAGTATAAGCCAAGCATACTAAATTATAATTGTGTTTAGTACATTACTGATACGTACATAAAAAGTAAACAGAAAGCATACTGGCTTATTTTGAGTTTAAATGAAGTATGCTAAAAGCACACTTGGAAAAACTTATTGGTTGTAAAGGTAGTAATTTTTCAGGAGATATTTATGATGAGATTAAATATAAAATAATCCACTTGCAGGGAAAATCAAAGGAAAATAAAAGGAAAAAAATAGGAACTTCCAAAATCAGAGATCAAAAAAGACCACTAAAGCTGTCCCCAGGTGTTTCATTTTTAAGGTTTTTTTTAAGAATTCATTTTTAAGTATTTAAACTGTAAACACACATCTCATTTACAATTTTCATACTGTCATATCTCAGATAACTAAATATAATCACTGTAAAATCCAGATGCCATCATGACACAAAGTGGAGCCACTACTTTGCGATTTTGAGCGCTGTTGAATGCTGTCTCTATACAGCAGCTATTACTCAGTGCAGCAGTGGGCTGGCAGTGTACAGTGTGCTGAATGGAGCGTGGCACTCAGAGTGCTCCATGCCCAGGGCTTGGGGTCATGTTCTTCTCAGTAGGCTCAATGGCCTCGCTGTCATCATCCAGCACTCTGCCAGCTTGCGTATTAGACACAGGGCTGCTGGATATTAAAGCTGCTCTATCTTTCTATCTGACTTCAACTCTGACGGACATAGTCTGAGCTGGGCCTTCAGTCTGTGATTAAAGAGCCTCAGTTAGAATGAAATGATGAAAGATTACGGTCAGAAAGCATACATTTAAACCTGGTGCTGTCAACCAACCCACTATGTATAGAGCTATTATTACTCTTTTATATTCTCTTAATGTAAAGAGTGTGCAAAACATACTTCCATCCTAAACTCATCTTTCTATCAGGAGTTACAGATCCATAAGACATTATTATACTTCATCAGTCTTAAAAGGAAGATTTCTCATTTGCTGCCCATTCTGGGAGTGTCCCCAGCAAAAGCAGTGCCGCCTGGGGCAGTGTGGGGGTTGAAATGCTTTGCCCAAGAGCACAGCCAGGAATACCCAATCGGTCTGACAGTGATTGTTTCCGTAGTGACGATTCTGAGCAGGACTCGAATATGCTAACCATTAAATGCTACTAAACATTGAACAGTTTTACACATAAAATCATAATATGTTTCATTAAAGCACAAACATGTACCTAAATGTGCAATTTGTAAGATTTTTGGTTTAAAATGAACTAAAAATATCAAGAAAATGTGAATAAATAACATTTTTGATGATCAAAGACGTATATCATGTTGCAGAGATATGTACTATAGTTAGCATGCTAACCAGCTAGCCCCAGGCCGCCCTCTCTCATAGTTCCACAAAGGCTCAACATGAGAGCATTTAGAAGTAGCACTGCTGCCCTGACCGGTGTATTCTTACCTCAACATTGCTTACATGGCAATCATGTTGAAGTTCCTGCTGCTGGTTAGATCATTTAAGGACAGGCAGCCAATGTAAGGAAGAGTAAGTGCAAAATAGAGGCAGAATTAAAGTTAAGATTGGTGCTGCTTTCCTCAGACGCTCTTGGTGAGTGAAGGGATGAAGTTTGATGCTGAATTCGTAAGGTTACTTCTAGAGTGGTAAGGAGTGAAGAGGGAGGAGGAAGGACTGTTCCATTTTTCTTTCACAACTTCGTGGTGATATGTTGCCCTCTGTTGTTTGTATGCATTTGACAGATGACAGGCGTCATTTTACTAATTGCTTCTTTAATGGCAGAAATTTTGTGTTTTGTTAGTGTCAATTCGTAATGGCACGCACTAATTTTCAGACTTTGGGACATATTTACTTTAAAACAACAGGGTCTAACTGCTCACCTGGTGACTTTGAGGGACAGGGATGCAATCTTATTACCTACTCTAAAGTGCTGGGGTGTGGCTACAATAAGGCTCCGCCTACTGTTCATGATAAATCAGAATCTTTCTTTTTTAAAAACAACGTTGAAAAAATTTAAGTATTATTTTCACAGGTTGAAATTCAGGTCTTGGTGCTTGGGACAGACAGCCCCCAGTGGAAAACACCCCATAAATGATGATTTTGTAAATGTCTAGTATACTACTATCCCAGTTAATGTCTTGGGTTTAAATCGATCATGACATAATCCCTGTAAATACATTAAAAATACTGGGCTGCAGTTTGAACAATGTCAGCAGAGTGGTCCAGAGACGTTTTAATATGTTGTAACAAATAAAACAAATAAAACAATAGTAAACACTGAGTAAGGAGAAGCATATTTTAGACGAATTTAAAGCTGATTAAAGTCACAGCAATTGCAATGATCCAAGGCAAACTGGTGATTTTGCATTATGCAAGCTGGAACTGAGTTTCTATGTCACTGACAATATAATGTCTAATAAATACTAAAAAAAAAGCATTATGTTAACAATTCATAATGCATTATAAACATAGCTACAATGTGCAATGAATATAATACAGATTTACAGTCATGTTTATAATGCCTTATGAATGCTTTGGAAGTTGTAATGAATATTTTCTTATTGACATAGCATTCACAGAAAGTGTCACCAAAAACCTGGAAAATTACTAAAGGCCTTTTTTCAGCCCTTTATTGTTCTTAAGTTTAAAAAGTTCATCAGCTAATTCAGTTTCAAGCAAAACATTAAAGACCAGTAGTGGTCATTTAAATCCAACTGGTTGCAAATGGACACTATATAAATGAAGAGGTCACAGCATAGTCACCAGACTCTGTCTGAAACATGTGATAAAAGCCATAACTAGTATAAATCTATTTATAACCAGTTAAAGGAAGTGATGTTAGGACCTTAGTTCTATCTGAGATCTGGACACAAAGGCCTTAGGGTTCAACCGTTGTATAAAGTTCAATAAATAACCTGGGAGCACATGATATCTGAGAAAGGAATAAATGCTACACCGGTGTTAATGTGGAAAGTTTGTTTCCAAATGAAGTCATACAGGCTGGCGTATTCTCATGACTGATTACTCAATGTTTGTTCAACCCTTAAAACGTCTATGAATGAGTTTACACTGGCATAGATGTGAATCTGGAAGTTCAGTCATTGGCTCTAAAACGGTGGATGTGGTCCATAAAACCCCACGCGTGATATCAATAAGCTAGTACACCATTAACCAGTTAATGTCCACAGTGGGCAGCCACATGTGGAGAGGGGGTAGACTGCAGGCCTGTGGGATAGCCTGGGGCATGTTAGAGGCCATCGTTTTTCAAATGCGCACAATGCCATCTGCTATTACTGCTGCTTGTTGACCCGGCTGCTATTGGCTGACACTGTCTCACTGCAGAGTAATCAGATGGCTGCTCTAGTTCTTGCATATGCATGTGAGAATGACTACAGTATGAGTCACCTGATATAATGGAAACTAGGTCTTTGTGATATATTGTCTATACCGTTATATCAATATAAAGTCACACAGTAGCTTTTTTAAATTTGATCAGTATTGACAAATTGACAGATTTGCTTCAGATAGTTATGAAAGAACAGCTGAAGATCTTCATTCAAAAAAACAGTTTATCTATTTGCAACAATTTTGGATGCGATGAGTTTTTGAAATGAATCACTGCTGACGAATAATGAAAAGCACATTTATATTTGTCTATTAAGAGTGGTATTAAGTTCAATACAGCATTAATATATATATATATATATATATATATATATATATATATATATATATATAGTATAAAGGCCACTGCCACTGCAATGAATATAATAATACGTACAAATTTAAATCTGTGTTCTACACTCTAAAAATAGATTCTATAAACCATGAACACTTAGAAAAACTATTTGCATGCTTAAATGGTTGTTTGCATGGTTAAATGGTTTTTCAGATGAATTGAAAATGTATTGTATATGGTTTTATGTAGCACCAAAAGGGTGCTAGACTTGACATCATAACAACAGCAGACCTCTATTGTTGCTACAAAATACGTGTTTAAAAAAAAAGAACCTTTTCACCATGCAACACTCAGATGACCACTCAGACCACTCTTAATTTCACCATGCAAAAAAATAACATTTAAAGCATGGAATAGTTCTATATAGAGCTTATGGTTTTAAATAGAACCATTCCCTTTACTACAAAACTGTTGAAGAGTGTATCTGATTACCCTGTACAATACTGTATAAAAGGTCCTATAGTGTAATTTTAAGGGAAGCGGAACAAAAAAATCGAATCAGCTCTCTCAGGTTTGTGAGACATTCTTTTAGCATAGAGCAGCGGCAACCAGGAAGTTCATTAACTTTATTAACCCATTTAACCCCTTAAAATATCAACCTCATTATGTCCTAGGGCTTATTATACTATAACTACATGGAAAACAATGCAAACTCGCTGAGGTCTCAAACAAGTCTGGACCCACCAATGGGCCATTGGGCTCCTGGCCATTTAAGTGTTAATCCCACCATTTACAATTGGGGCTGAAATGTGTTTTCTTATTTTGTAATGCACTGAAACAGTCAATGATACTGTGTTACTATAGTATATATTACTGAAAGTAAAATTCTAAATTAAAACTTACTTTGAGTTGGTCACATGACCAGACCCTTTTACTTCAAACATGCGTCCAAGAATGAAGATGTCGCTGTCAAAGCTCTACAAAAGGAGCAACGTAAAGCATGATATATAACAACTACAACTGCTAAAGTTGGGTATATTTGAATTAAGATTATACTAATACATTTATAGATTATAGATGTAAACATGGCACAATTGTGAGAACTGGGATAATATATTGGCTCACATTTCCTATTTATATATATCAATAGTTTTTTGTTTCATATAGCTTGACTTTTATCTGAATTTTTGGACATGCGAGAACATGAAAACATGATACATGATAATGCAAATTTTCACTCTATTTACTCACCATTTTATAATTGTGACCAATTATAACACTTTTCCAAAGCATATTTACCAAAACAAAAAGGACTAATA
>CM067483.1:26450526-26695401 GCA_034552555.1 Semaprochilodus insignis | reverse complement strand
AAACTTTATTTTTTGGCAGTGACAGTTGCAGCTCCTATTGAGAAGGACTCAAAAAACCAGCCAGTACATGAACAGCAAACACAGATTTGAACAGTTGTACACGCATAAAATCCTAATAATTGTCATTAAAACACTAAAAAGTCACAGAAAATATGTGTTTTGGTACTGACAGTGTTACTAACTGATTTTTAGGCTTTGGGACACATTTACGTTTACATAATGGGATGCAACTGCTCACTATGTGCCCTCATGGGATGCAGTCTCACTTTCCGCTCTATATGTATTTTGAAAGTGACATGAAAATTATATATTTTTTTGGTGTTTCAAAATATTTTACTGTCGTTTGGACAAAACCTCATGTCTACTTTTCATCATTTCTTTAATCATTTCTCTCTCTTTTTTTTTTTTACATCATTTCAAATCTCCACTTGTCATTTGCATCATGTCCACACTTCATTGAGTAATTTCATCATCAAAAGTGTTTTAGAAAAGTTTATCCACTATAAAATAATCCACAGAGCATATGCAGAACCTTATAGACATCAGATTAAACACATTTCTAGTTACACCTGTAATATGTAATTCTGCACCTGGTTATGTATATGTTCTGGGAATGTTCTAAAGTAGCAGATGTATGGATCTCCACAAAAACAGTAAACATATTATCTACATTAGATTACATATTATCTACATTACTTGATGTATGTATTCCACTTGATGTCTGTCGCCACTCTACTTTATGTCTGTTAAATGATGACTCTTTAGCTTTCCTTGATTCTTTGAAAGATGTTAATGACAGGTTTTACAGCTACTAAAAAACTGTTTTACAGCTCTGGGTTACCACACAGCTATGAGGTTCTGGGTATCTAGATTTCAGAATATAGTTTTAATGGAATACCTTACAGCTGGGGTTACTAAAGTCAAGCAACGAACTTTTAGTTACTGGGAGAATCTACAGGATTATGTTCAAGAATTGTAGTTTTTTACTTGAACTATGCAGTGACTACTGTCTGTCTGACTGTTTATTCTGTACCGTTTTTCATTTATTCTTGATCTGTGTGTATCCTTATCAGTATATGCTACCATCTTGCCTTGTTTTCCGCCTTCCTTCCCCTCCTCCTGTTGTAAAAGATAATAAAAAGTTGAACACAAAGAAAGTTTTAGACTAAATCATTTCTACATGATTTACATGAACAGGAGAGTGTTTAGGATCTAAATAATCATATTTACATTGTAATTGTGGAGCATTTTAATTGTCATGTCTTGTTTCTTCCTCTTTCTTGCTCTCTATTCTTCTTTTTCTCTCTGCCAAACAGCCTCATCAGCAGCCAGTAGAAATAAGTAAACCAACTTTTTTCTTTCCCTCCCCTTCTCCCTTTCTCTCTCTCTCTCTCTCTCTCTCTCCGTGACTCCTCTCAGACGACAGGCAGACAGGGCCGTGAGTCTGTGCCATGTTCTGGGGTCGCGACCTCACTGTGGCAACCACACCAGGAAGTCTCAGTTACACGCTGCAGGAAGCCTTCAGTCAGCGAGCCGGGACATCTCGCCACCTCACACAACACGCACCATTTACATATGCAACGTTTCAGCAGCATCTCTCAGCCTCGACAGCCACGCAGCCAATCAGAATACAAATGTCACTCAGGGCACAGAGAGGGCAAAGAGAAACATGTGGGCAAACTCTTAATTTGGTCCCTTGGTGAGCAGAGATGACTAACAATGCAAAGGGTTTCCATCAGTGCCCTGAGTGCTCCATATGAACAGCAGCCAGGATTTTCATATACAATACCTGCATATATAAAACTGACATACTCCAGTGACAAACCCAGTGTTTCACCACAAAACGTATCGTCAAGGAATCCGTGTCAAAGCATCCGCTATCAGCACTGACATTTTGAAAAATAACCAGCCCTACATCTCCATCCGTCATTACTGTATATAGTACAGCTGGCAGCCATTTCCTGTAACTGAACAGGGTCACAAACTATAATTCAGATTTACAGAGTAATATACCTATTTACATAATACAGCAGACTTCTGTATATATTTGAACAAGTAAACTACTACCAGAAGGGTTCCATACTGTACGTTTACAATAACCTTAACAAACGTTACAAGGAAAAAGACTGTAATTTCAATTTTTAAATCTCTGCAACAGTAGGACCATATTACTAAGTACAATATTTAGCTGTTTACCACACTTAATACCCAAGACATTAATAGCAATTACATGCACTTTTGTTTGTCTCTAAAGCAGCAATGAGTAAGACAATGCAACCTGTCAAACTCATACTCCAAACAATAGGGGGCAGCATATCGCCAAAAAGTTGTGGTGCCCACTACTGTCATAGGAATTGCAAGCTGTTTACTTACCAGGCTAGAACAAACGTTGCAAGTTCAGCATCAAACTTCATCCCTTTACTTGCTCCAGAGAGAGCATCTCCAGCGGAGGAAAGTAACCAATGTTATCTCTCGTTTTGCTTCTTTTGTTTGGTTTCTTGCCGAGGGCAGGCAGCACCGGTCGTTATAATAGTTGCTTGCCAAGATTTACAGCCTTCATCCTTTAATGATCCAACAGGGGGCAGCACCTTCAACATGATTAAAAAAAAGGTTAGAATACGGCATCGGGGCAGTGCTGCTTCTACATCCTCTCATGTTGGAATGATTTAATTCAACACTACAGTGACTCACTATCATCTCTTGAGGTACAAAGTGGTACCACAAGACAGGATGGGCTAAGGCTAGCAGGCTAGCATGCTATTTTCAGTAGATATCTCTGCAACACAAGACAGATCTTTTTGACACACCCTCAAAACTGTCATTCCTTCATAGTCTGTTGATCATTTTTATTTTAGTTATTTTAGAATGTTTTAAACAAATCAAATACACCTCTTACAAATTACACCTCTAAGACAAAATCTGTTTCAATGTGACTCTTCAGGATAAAGTTACCTGTAAAATGGAATTGGAATAACAACACATGTATAATGCATTTTAACATACAGTTAAGTATGAGTATAAATGTTTTGATGTTGACAAATTTAACTGTCTAACAGCATTTTGGAGTTAGAATTAAATAGTAAATATGTAAGCTCAAACTGCAGACTTTGAACTGAATTGAATTGAATTTTAAACCTTTTGCAGTCAGGGCCTACCTGAGGTCTGAAACCCATAGATATCAAAAGATGATACTCTGTCAGACTTTTACTGCAAGCTGCCTTTAGTTTCTTCTTGTTCCTGGGGCATTTTACCTTCAGTTTTGTCAAGCATGCTTGACTGAACTGAGGTCAGGTGATTGACTTTTGCAGAACATCCCACTTCTTTGCCTTATAAAAGTCTTGGGATGCTTGTACAGGATGCAAGTGTCTTACAGAAATATATTCCATTTAAGGAATACAGTAGAACACCGCAAGATTTGTACATTTACAGCATTTTTTTTTACAGTGTATTCTTTCATAGTCACAATACCTACACTGTTGCAGTCCAGTGTAGTTTAAATATAACAACAGCTGTAGCTTGGTAGTGTAGCTTGGTGTAACATTCCACACCAGAAACACAATGTTGCTTTGACCCTGTTTACTCCTGGTCGCTTCATCTGACTATTATCTGGACTAGTATTACACTTGGTAGTCTAATGCATCTCTGGTTAGTCAGACTGAAATCCATATGCTGTGTGTGATGGAATATGCAAATCTGCTCATTATGTGGCAACCAATTACATATTGCTTATCCGTTCTGCCTCTATCGTCTGCAGTTTTGCACAGTAACATTATTGATATTAAGCATTTGATTTTGTCTGGTCCCCAACCATGTGCAACCTCCATGATCATGTTCCTCACAGACACAGATCCCATGCCCAGTGACATGGGGAGTTTCAGTCGCCAAATGTGTCTTGGAGAGACGGATGCATTTACACTGCTATGTCAGGTGGCTCAAATGCGTCTCAGACCAATTCCGGAAGTATGGTTTGGCCATATAAATATATAATCCTAATTGCTGAAGACGCATGATTATGTGTGGCAGTGTACATAGCAAAAATCACATTGAATCTGACATTTTTTCGGTTCCAGTTTGGGACATTTTCGTATTCTGATAGTAAATCTGATACGTATCTGATTACAACCGATATTTATTACATAAATAGGTATTTATTACAACCAATCTGTGTGTGGAGTTTACAAAAGTTTACAAAAAGACATTTCTACAGCGAATGTGAACACAGTCTGGGTGATAGGCTCAGCTGTCACCCCATAGAACGTAATTGTTGCTCCTCCGGGAGCAGACCTGCATTCGTTGGGCAAGTATGCCATGAGAAGTCTTGTTCTTGTGCGCTATTGTCGGATAAAGCTCACGTTTAAAATATAATATGAACTGCCTAACAAAACATTCAATTTGGTTTGAAAATCAGATTTGGGCCACTTTTGCCTTTGTGAATATAGCCATAGTGACTCCAAACAAAGTGAACAACAACTTCTCTATAGGTTGAATGGGATTTTTGCTGCTGTTCTGTAAAGCTTGTCCAACATAGCAACAGTTGCTACTAAGTAATGCACAGGCGGATTATGAATAGATTAATTGCATAAATTGGAAAAATGAAAAAAAAAAATCTTAGTTTTGTGTTTATACTGCATCTGCATTATGTTGCAGTCATAATGTATAGGTCTATGGGGTGCGTTAATGTGAGTTTGAAGCCATTTTGGACATAATTATGAATATACTCAGCATACTCTGGCTGTAGAGGAGCCCAGAATTCATCATCAGCTAAACAGGGAAAACAGTTTCTATCTTTTCAAACGCTATGATCCTTTTCTACTTTCATTTGGCACCACAGTAAGAGGAGAAGAGACATGTTAGTCACCTTTGAGTCCACTTTGCTCAGGGCCTAAAGATGAAATGCTGAGTTTCAACCTCTCTCTCTCTCTCTCTCTCTCTCTCTCTCTCTCTCTCCTGCTGAGGTCACCCCCGCTGGTATCGCAAGCACAGCAGTCACATTGTGGCACAATGCAGACAGATTGCTTATAATAACCGTTAGGGACCTTTCATTTTTCATTGTCAGCAATTTGCAGGATAATTTTGGCACCCTTTAAGGATACAACTCCACTAATAAGAGGATAAAAATAAACAAGCCAGTTGTGAAAGCTCTATATCGGGACAGTCTAATCCTGTTTACAAGTCTGAACGCATCTCTTGCAATGATATTGAACGACACCGGCATGCTTAGATGTGACAATTTTCACTATTTTTAAAAGCGAGTTACACTTGACCCAAAAGCTTTTTGGTGCCAGCGAGGATAAGAGGATCAAGCGCCACGATTCAAATTTCATTATAAAAGACTGTCTAAGAAGAACCAATTCACCTAATAGTGAAATAGAGCCATCTCTATTTACAGTAGACCACAACCACTATTCTTTTTTTGTTTTGGCTATTATTGATCAGTGCTGTCAGGTAATTCAATGAAATGCCTTTACTCCCTCTATCCACAGCACTTTACAACATTATTTCCAGAAGGGAAGTGCAGTGTAGCAAAGACTTAAAAAAGAGCATCAAAACAGCAACAGCAAGAAACTCGAAAACAGCAACTTCAGTGCTTGAGTGTCCAGCCCATCCCAGCGCTCACTGGGCATAAGGAAGGAAACACTCTGGACAGGTCACCACTCCATCACATGGCTGACACACAGACACTTACACCCAGGGTCAATTTAGCATCTCCAATCTGCCTGACTGCAAGTCTTTGGACTGTGGGAGGAAACCAGAGCACCCGGAGGAAACCCTGGCTGTAGACTGTACTGTAAAATCACAGTACAGAACCAAACCAACAGAACCATCAGAACTGGATTAGTGTCTTTGGGTGATTCATAAACTATGTGAGGTGAATATGTGTCCACTCTGCCTGCCCCAAACAAATAGAACATGAACGATACATTGAAATATTAAATTTACACCATCTTGAGTGCCTTCAGTTTCCCAGCCTGAAGCTGGTGCAGTAACCCCACTGAATGAGCATAGGTTCCTACCTGGAAATGCACTTTTATCTTATTGAGTCTCCAGGTCAGCAAATTACCAGTGAAATATTCATAATACAGTATTTTTATAATAATATTATACAGTATGTCAGGAGTGCTCTATAAATAGTATACTAACTAACATTAGCACTGTGTTCTGATATCTGATCTAGCTAGCTATGTTAGCCCAGTTATCGAGCCTGAGCTCCAACTCGCACATGGCAGGGGAAGGGGAACAAACCAGAGAGCAGCATTTTTAATCTGTTATTAGTACAACAAACAACATGGCTTAGGTTATAGGTATTTCAGCTTTTGCTATTTTGCTATTGTCATCTATGTGGAACGCAGGATTGTTTACTATGATCTATCCTAACATGTATCTGAGTCCAGGCCTCATCTTCACTGAATGTGTATGGGATCACTTGGACTGTGAGAAGCAGAAAATGTAGACCTTAGAACTTCTAAGACCTTGAATTTTGGAGGTCTGGAAAAATATCCCTGCAGATTTCTTTGAGACTCTGAAAGCAAGTCTCTTCCAAAGAGTGGAGGCTGTAATAAAGAAAAAAGGTGAAAAAAGGTGAACATGCTAAACACTGAAAAATTAAATAATGTTTAGTTGGTGAGGCTTCTGTATAATTTCCTGCAGTGAGTAAGTCTGAATAGAAATAAGTCTGATGAATACCTCTGTTCATGAGACCAATAATTGTCCAGTAATTCACTACTAGTCTGCGATTAAAACTGCTGAAGAGTTTTCTTTTACTTCCCAGACAGTCTTTTATCGCAAAATCACCTTCAGTCAGTCACAGCATCTTATAATACACTCATCCTCAAAGAAATAGGTGCACCCAGAAGGAGGTGTGGGATTGCAGTGCTATTGGGAAGGAAGATAAAGGCTACCAGGAAAAATAAATGATGATAAATTTAGACTGATATGGCCAATATTTATTGAGCTACACATACAGAAGTAGTGTCTCTTAGTATGGCGTCGGGCTAACCCAACATGCCAGACGTCTCGGCATGGAGTTGTAGAAGTTCCTAATGATGTCCTGTGATAATCCATCCCATACAACAAACCGTTCATCTTGGTGCTGACCACGGTGCCTCCACACATGGATCCGTTTGTTTTCCTCACCAAGACAAAAGCGGGAAATTCTGTGTCACTCCATGAGAGTCTGGCACAGCACCATTGCAGTCTTTAGCGACGTTGATGTGGTATTAAGGGCAGTCCTCGTAACGGTCTGCGTGCATGTAGTCCTGCGTCATGCAGCCATCTGCCAATGGTGCTGGCACTAATAGGATGAATCATAGAGGGCATCACTGCTCACTGAATACCTGCAATTGTGGCTGTTGGGTCAGTCAGGTACAGTGATAAGTCCCGTCCCAGCTTGAATCATTCACATGTCTCACCATGTCAAATCTACCCATCAAGTTTCATTCCTGTCGGTTGATTCCTTCTGGGTGCAACTATTTGTGCAACTATTGTTTTGATGATGAGTGTGGATTATAAGTGAATAAGACCTACACTGTGCTTAAACAGACATGCTCCCGTTTCTCTGCTGGACATGGCATAACTGGACTCAAATGAAATAAAAAATAATGACGTTCATTTCTGTGTGTGTTATATACTTCCTTGCCGGCACTCTCTTTATGTATCTAATATTTCTAATTTACCACCGGCCAGGAAAAGTGACACAAGAAGCCATAAATTCCCTTCTAATTCCAAATAATTCCGATTACATGGACGAGTAGTTTTCAATCAGAAAGATAATCTTGGTGATAGATGGTGGGATAATTGGCTGTCTCGGCGACGTAAATATTGTGTCGTCCTATTAATCTTGCCGAATGAGGTGTCAACCTGTCACTCATTCGTCAAACTGAATTAGGAAATATAACGAATAAATAAATGCATGCAAGTCAGGCTTCTGGAGGAAGAGCCTATGTGTGCGTGTGTCTGTGTGTATAAGGGGGAGGGAGAGAGTAAGATGGTGTACTGAACGGCTGTAGCATGCCACTCTGACAATCCGTGGAACATATTGTGGGCAATCTTGTAAAAAGGTGCAGATATGCTCCCCCACTGTGACAGTATGTACAAATTTCCACACCTCTAATTCAAGCAACCGATTGTCTTTGAAAAGTGTTATTAATTCTGAAGAGCAAAATGGTGTCCACAGTGTCAAGCTGTATAATAAACCTATGTACAGTTACACAGTGCCTAGCAAAAGCCAGTGACCAGCCTTAATTTGTCTGAACAGTCAAAACAGCCAATGAGTAAAACACATTAATTTTTCAGCAATTATTCTGGAGGATATATTAGATAATCTACTAGCTGAAAAAGTAAAAAAAAAAATCAGTAACATAATATAACATAAGATAAAAAAAGTTAAAAACATGTTACAAATATAAAAAATAAAAATTCAAAAAATGTAGAACATTTGTAATACTATAGCAATACAAAAAATACAAATATATTTAGCAGGGGCTTCTGGTGTTCTCAAAACAAAAAATGAAACAGGAAAACATGGATTTTAGATTACTGCTATTTAGTAAACTTGAGATAAAATAATAACTGCCATATGACAATGCAATAGAGGGTTAAGCTATGTTAGACTTGGCTTTAAATTAATTATGCAATACACAGCATAATACACAGAAACTGGACTTCCATATGTGAAATTGCAAATTCCGCATAATTTTCTTATCTGGGCTTCTGACATGCTGTTAATGATTTGATTAACAGCATGTTAATAGCAGGCCAAAGGTTCAGTAGGTCAATGAGAAATTCAATGGTTTTTGTTAATGTTGCACATAACACTCAACTTTTCATGACCACTGTCTTAAAACTGGGGTAAATCAACAGAATTCCATTACTTGTTTGATGAGAGCAATGACTTGATTGATCTTGCTTGACTTATAGCTGGGACTCAACTTGTTTGGTTCTCACTACAGAAACGTGGGCCTTGCACAAGTGTGATTTCCATTTTTGCTAAATATTGAAATCTGGACAGTATGTTTTTGTGGACTCTGAGCAATTGTAAGCTCATGTCCTACTTTTTGTCTAATGCTGAATAACTTGTACTTAATGGCAGCTTTGACTGGAAATTAAACACATGAATGGTGGTCTCTGACTTTTGACATAGCAATGTCCCCTGCATGGGCCTGTATACTTCTACCCATCCAGTAACCTGTGAGCGAGAGAGGGAAAAGCGAATCAAGCGCTGACATCTTCTTAATTTAATTTATAAAGACCATAATTAATGACCTCCAGGCAGAAGAGCACCCCGTTTTAACGTGGCAACTAAAAAGGCCCCTGCTATAAGAATAAGAATTAAGTTTTCATTGAATTCGGAATGAAATCTCAAATATCAGTAATTTAAAGGAAAAGGTCAGCCCTAATAGAGTTCCTCCCTGCTTTTTAATGGCCCATAATTCTCTTTAAGGAGCTCACCTGGCACGGCTGTGCTCACAGCTAATTGCTAGCGATTAATGAATGCAGCATCAGGTGTTGGTAAAGGCAAACAAAGGCTGCGGAGAAGGCGAGCAGCGCCTGTGCCCTTCGACATCATCATTAGCCACCATCAGGTGAGCGAGCGCAGGCCTGACGCGTGACAGATTACATTTTCTCGGACGACGGGCCGCAGATTTATCTGCGTTATAAAGTAAGAGCAGCCCATGGCTTTCAATCACTGGAAAGGGAAATTAGATTAACGAGCTAATGATCACAACAAGACACAGAGAGAAACCAATATGATGGCCATTATGTGCTGCTGCGTGGCATTGGTGAGCTGATATTCAGCAACTGAAGGAGTCCTTGTGTCCATTTGAATTTTCATTTTAAAGGGTTCATATGGTGGAAAAGCATGACTTCCAAGTGGTATGTAAACAGTGTAAAACCTGCAAAAAGTGGAAGCCAAGCTGCAAAAATTAACACGTCACAAAAACCAATTCATTTAAATAGGCCTTTTCAGCCTATAGAAGCTTAGATCTTCCCATTGAAATTAAATAGTCTGGACTGCTGTTTGAAACAGGCACAATGTAAGGTAGCCAATGAGAACAGAGATCATTTACATATCATCACTGCCCTTAAATAAACATGCAACTCCAAAATCGTAGGTTTACAGAAGAAGTGATTTTGGCTTTTCTGTCCAAATGATGTAGAGATTTTGATATTGTAGTGGCCTGCTACTGGCTAGTTCATCCGTGAATGAGCTGGAGGCGTGACCATACCGAACGGTGAGTGCTGTAAATATGTGTTTACAGTATAGGGTTTGTGTTGTGCTGGACTGTGGTGCTGTTTAGTGGGGTAGTGGTGCAGTGCTAGCGCCTACCCTTCATTGAGAGATTGATCTGTCGGCTTTTGTTGACCTGCCTTCTATCCGGGCTGTACGGTAGCACTGGATAGTAGTCTCCACTGCTGCCGTGTTCAATGAAAGCACGTTTGGCCGAAGTGCTATGTTTCCTGCATCTTCTTACTTTGACGCAAATACTACAATATGACAGCAGCGACTCATGAAGATACAAACAACCCTATTGTGATAAGGGGATACAGGAAGGTTATTGATGGTCATGTAATAATGAATTATGACAAAATACATATACACTTATCATTAAAGCAAAGGCAAAACAATAAAACATTGGATATGGGCCCTTTAAATGTGAGGACACCCTCCCCCCGGTAAGAACTGAACATTTAATTTTAAGAGTATATACAAAGGCGGTGCATGTCAGCTCTCAGTCAAATGAATCTTGTGGTTTTAGAGGCAGAACCTAATCCTACATTCATTCAGTCTGCATATGTTATGGCCCCTCTCCTCTCCTTATTAAATCACTAAAGCACAAAGCCTATTTGTAGGCTCAGGCTGCCATTCCATCAGGCCAGTGCCACAGCCCCAAATTTACAGGAAGTGTCAGCGGCTTGCGTGCAGTGGGCCCCCCCTAACAGCTATGCCTCAACACCCCCAAATGCGGGTCATGCCCTTCTGCGCGTGCTCTCACACACACACACACGTCAGCAGTGCGTGCAGGCTGTGTGGCCCAGGCCTCGTAAAGCTGACATCTTCACTAAACTATGCTAACAAGGCTGGGTGATTTGTATATGCACAGCCAGGTGGCACGGCTGCGCTGGAGGCCTGCGGAGCCACGGGACGGCTCACATGCTGGGGAGGGGATTAAGGAAAGAATCCTCTACGCAGGGGGGCAGCGCTGATCAAAGCACTGTGGCCCGCATGCTAGCCCGTCCTGCAGCACGGGGAAGGCTGAGCGACCCCGTGGGATCCAGCTTCTGTAGGATGGAACATTCCAGTAGTGTTTTAACGCAGCGAGTAGAATTTATGGTGCACCTTGCCATAGCGGTGAGTGCAGGTGGAAGAGCGGCAGCTGGTCTCTGAGCAGCTTCTCTGAGGCTTATTTTTGGACAGACACTGATCCTCCAGGATGAAGAAGATAAACAAATGGCCCATCAGTTTGAATCTAACCTTAGCATCTAACCTTAGTTTTCAGTTTTTGCTAAGAAATCTGCAGGGATATTTTTCCACAACTCCAAAGTTTAGTTTTAGAAGTTGGTTGCATTTTCTTTTTCTCTTGGTCCAACTAATCCAAAACACATTTAACGATGCTGGTCTGGGCTCTCGTACTCCACATCTCAGATCTTCAGAGCCCTGTTGTTCTTGTTTCCTTTTCTCATTAACAGCGTCTTGATAGCTATGCATCCTTTCAGACCCATAGTGTTGAGTTTTCACAGTGGAAGGATGAACAGAAACACTTGAGGATCTGAAGCAAGAGTGGAGCTCCTCAAAGATGGAAGCATTAAAGTAGAACTGTGCAAGGATTGTTCTTTTTTGTGGTGCTACTGTGGTGCATTGGGTAGCACTGTCGCCTCACAGCAACAGTTGTGGCACGTAATTCACATTTACACCACTGTCATGAACACAGACAGTAGTTTGAGCTGTACACATGCATATAGAGAGTCTGACACCACTTTGAGTACAGGTGCAACATACAGGCAAATGGACAGTACAGATAAAACTCACGATTCTGGTTGTTTCTATGTGTAAATAAGCAAAATCATGAGCGTAACCTGCAGGGTCTATACACCTGCATGACACATCTGCACATAAAGGAGAGCTGAATTCCTCTAGGGAGCTGGAATTCAGCACAACACCACAAGAACCAACAACACAAGAACCAGGTCGAAGATAAGTAATACTACAGGATTTTGTTACAGGATGTTGCAAACTTGCATGGGTTATTTGGCGTAAGACTGGCCAAACCTTTTGGTGGTAAGTGGAATTAATTATTTGCCTGCTAGCCTGAAATAGGACTGAGGTTTGGTGACTTTTGGCATCCAGAAAAATTACATAGCACTATAGCAGGCATTCCGGGCCCAGAGTGGCAATGACAGAGATGTCATTCTGGCTGTTATAAGTCAGGGTAGCAATTGTTTTGAAGCTGTAATTTTAAAGCTGAAATCATTAGATCTTGTGGCTTTAGGTGCTGTATTTGATGGGAACAGTTCTGGTGGTCTACTAGATTTTGCACAGTTTGATTCTCTCCTTTATTTTAATCACTGAACTCCAGTTTTGGAAACTCCTAGTTGAATATTACATGGGCCGCAGACTGGCACAGAAGGGCCTGGGTTCGAATCCTGGCTGCGGACCTGGTGTCTGAGGTCCTTTCGGTGTGGAGTTTACATGTTGTCCCTGTGTTTGTGTAGGTTTCCTCCAGGTGCTCCGGTTTCCTCCCACAATCCAAAGACATGCAGTCAGGTGAACGGGAGATGCTAAATTGACCCTAAGTATGTGTGTTTGTCTGCCCTGTGATGGACTGGCAACCTGTCCAAGGTGTTTTTTGCCTTCTGCCTACTGAGCGTTGGAATAGGCTCCAACAATATAAAGTGGTTTAGAAGATGAGTGAGTGAATATTACAATGTATTCTGTTGAGTTGACTTAATACTCACTTTTGAAATTCTAGAATAACTAGCATCATTTAAAATAGAGTTCTAGTTGTTCTAGTCAGGGAGAAGAGTGAAATCTGCTGCACATTTCCAGGCAAACTTGCTCCTGTTCATGTTCTCAACCAACTATTAGTACCTCTCTAGCACTCTTATACACATCATCATTACACTTGGAGATGCCAAACATGACCTTATTATCTTTTCTGACCTTATTATCATTACTATCTTTGCTGCTCTGATGCACCAAAGCCATAGGCCCTTCTCCGTCCTGACTCAGTGGATCGTGGAGGCCTGCGCTGTGCTCTGCTCGGAGTGTGCTGTCAGCAGCTCTGGAGTGGAGCCGTCCCGCGCTGCTGTCAGAGGGTGTCACGTTTCCAGGCCTGACACTGTCCTCCTCTGTGCTGCCCGCGGCTCTGCCTGAATGGGGCTTTTGATGGGGCAGCCCAGGGCCTTTCATCACCTCCCGCCTGCCCCGGGGCACAGGGGTGCGGGTCACAGCCCACAACACCTGGCAGGTACGCTCCACCACGTGCCATGAGCCAAAACAAAAGCCACTCTGTACGGGACATTTATTGCAAATTAATTTCCTCTCTCGCTCACCGTCCTCTCATCTTTTTTTTTTTTTTGCATTCATAAAAAAGCAGCGAGGGTGGGGATCACTCAAAGTGAATCAGAATAGGATTAACTATGACAGGAAGCTGCAGTTATGAGGAGGTGAGCTTGGCTCAAAGTTGTGGTCTAGGCTAATAGCAATGGCCTCAGCGGGTGGTTAAGCTATATCCTCATTCCTCGGTTTAATAGCACACAACCCAACCGCACAGCCAATCCTCATGATCAGCATCTATTGATTACCATGCATACAAGCGTGTCTCTCTGCCATGTCAGCTTCTTCCCCGTCCCTCTGCGTGCACGCTCGGGCACACAAAGGGGCATTTCTGGGCTCATCCTCTAACATGCTTATCTGCAGTTCAAAGGCTGATGAGTGAATTATCTCTGGCTGGAGTTGGGGAGGAAGCGGATGTGGGCCTCCTCTCAGCATGGTGGCCGGCCCAGCGCTCCCTCCGCTCCTGCTTAACCCAGCCTCGACCAACTAATCCACATGAAGAGAGATCGCTGCAGAGAGAAAGGGATGAGCGCAGGCTGCCGGTGATCACAGAAAGCTCTCCTTTCTCTTTCTTCTCTCTGTGTTTCTCTCCAACTTCCTGTTTCAACATCCCTCACTCGCTCTCTCTCCCTCACTTTGCTTCCCTCCAAACCTGAACGTTTGAAAAGGCGTGTATGCTGTGAGTGGATGATGGGATTGAAAGCTTCATTTCATCTTTGAACAGGCAAGTTTCAGGTGCTGAAAGATGGGAGATTATCATAATCTGAGCACCTGCTCTGGAGGAGCGCTACTATATGAGGCTTTTCTGAACTGCAGGCCAGTAGGCCAGACAGATAAGACATTAAACTATTTGCACACCAAAGCTTTTACGTTTACACAGTTTTCCCCTTATTCCAAATTTAGTGCAGTTAGAAACTACACATGTGGGGTCTATTGGCGATAAGGGCATGCCACTTACTTTTTTTTGTTATAATGACTTGCATAAACCTACATAAATAATTATAAAGGCCTATTTCTATAAGCATTATCCTGTAATAAAGGCTGCTTTTGTTAACTGTAATGTCAAGTTGAGACAACATCTGTGTCAGTTAACATGAATTTTATTGACACTGGTTTGTGTCATGACACATATTTGGGTGAACTTATACAGTTAATTACAAGAATTGACCTGGTAGCTTGGTGTGTTTCACGGTTACATATAGCATAATTATATATTATATATGTTTATATGTGTCAGTTTTCATGAGGGATTGATGTTGGTGTCTTGTAGCTTCATTAACACTGTCCTAGTTAAGTGTTACTGAGAACAACTGTGTGTTTTACACCTGCAGTTTATGATCTAATTCAGTGTTTCTCAGCCCTCACCCTGGAGGCCCACTGGCCTGCATTTAGTATGCTCCCTGCTCCCAACATACCTAATCCAAAGAATCAGCTCATTAACAGCCCATTATTGAGCTAAAGAGGCTCCACTAAACCAGGAAAAGCACTAAAATGTACAGGAAACTGGGGCTCTAGGACCAGGATCACAATCTGAATCTCTTTATTTCACCAAGTATGATACAAGGAATTCGTCATGGTGAGTCAAATATGTATGAGATGTAACATACTTAACAGATTGGACGAGCACACGTACTGTGGACAAGTACAAAAAGAGAATAAAAACTAAGAATAATGAAGAGCTGGAAACAAGCTAAAGAGATATGTGGATATCTGTACTTATATGTATATGGACATATTTGTAACTACATTAGCCTGGTAGCTCAAGTGCAAAACTCAAGAAGCTGGTTTTGGCTGCTCAACTACTACTGTTAGGGACAAATTATGTAAATGAGTTTCTTGGCCAAAGCATTCCCTAAAAGCTGTTTTCAACGCCACTTTTCCAGTACACCCTTCATACTACTGTATCAACGTAAGCTCTCCAGGCCAGAGCAGCTCTGCCCTGACCACTCACAAATCTCCATCAGGCATTAGCATCACCTCTGACACGTAAGGTCACCTGCCAACGAGTCTCCACTCTCCAATTAACGGCCCTGATGGACACTGCTAATTAGCAGGATTTATGGCTCTCTTTTATTGGGCTTTATGAGGAAGGCAAGTGGAGGGCATTAGCATTTATGGGCCCCAGGGCCCACGTGGAGAGTGAGGTGCTATGCGCCAATCCACAAACTGCTGAAGATCAGGAATATTACTTACTGAGAGAGAGGAGCCAACACTATAGTCCTGAATAGCTGACTTGCAAAAGGAGAAGAGAAGAGAATAGATTAGCAGAGAAGAGAAGAGAAGAGAAGAGAAGAGAAGAGAAGAGAAGAGAAGAGAAGAGAAGAGAAGAGAAGAGAAGAGAAGAGAAGAGAAGAGAAGAGAAGCATAGAAAGCATAGAGTGAGAAAAACTGAACAGAAAGAGGGGGAAGAGTGATAAAGAGGAGAAGAGAAGAAGCAGAAGAGAAGAAGAATGAAAAGAAAAGAAGTGAAAATCAATAAGAAAGAAGAAAAACGAGATGAGAAGAGAAAAAGAAAAATAAATGTAGATGGTAAAAGGGGAAGAGATAAGAAGAGAAAAAAGAAACCAAGATGGTAAAAAAGAGAGGAACAGAGAAAAAGAAATTTAGATGTAAAGAAGAGAAGAGAAGAGAAGAGAAGAGAAGAGAAGAGAAGAGAAGAGAAGAGAAGAGAAATGTGAAGAAAAAAAGAAATAAACAGATGTAGATAGCTAAAGAAGAGACAAATATGGATGGAGGAAGAAGTGAAAAAGGGAGTATGAGTAAAGAGAGGGAGAGGGAGAGAGAAAGAGAAAGAGAGAGACAGAGGGGTCATGTAATGAGAGTGTGGTTATTGATTGTATTGTCAGCAGGGCCATGCAGGGTCTTGAGTGCTGTGGACTCCAGTCCATCTGTGGACAATACAGTCAGTTACAGCTCACTGCTCCGTCTAATAAAGCACAGGCAGATTCATATCACACTGCTGCGTGTGTGCTTGCCGTAATACTGTGCAGGCCAACTGCAGGAGGGGGGGAGAGCAAAGGTGAGGGATTTCATTTCTAAAGCGTCATTGGCCTGTGGTTTAAAACTTCTAGCTATAGTCTTCTTGCAGAGTGAACCCATGATGGCTATAAAATCTGACTGAAAATAATACACTTACTTTTACAATTACAACACATGCTGTGAGGATATGGAAAAGCAGACTTATGACTTATGCAGCAAATCAATCAATAGGCCCCATACAGCAACATGAACAAAGTGAGCACAACTAAGGTGAAGGGAAAGGGTGGGTGCCTGTTCATGGAGCAGGATGTAACGAGGAGGCCATAATTGGGCATTCAAGCAGAGCCTAAAGTTGCTAGTAACTAATGCAGCATAAAAACAGCAGCTTCCTGTTTACCACAGTAAAACTCAAAGTTTAAGCACTTCACTCTATGGATTTATCGGTAACGCTTTGCTTGAACCATACTACATAACACTGACATTACTGTGCCATAAACATGTCATGGCAGATCCAAAACATCCATTTTCAGTATCATTTGAAAATGCCTATTATCTTTAACATTGTGTGCAAATCTAATGATGAACGGACTAAAGGAAATGGTCTAGTCTGGTTCCACAGACCTACATCAAAAGTAAGGTAAGCTTTGCCTTCATCTGGAAAATAATATTATTAAATTATCATTTTGGAGATCTAATGAGTTATAACAGCTCATCTCAGCCTATGACATGTCTATGGCATGACTACATCAGTGTCATGTAGCAGAGTTCAAGTAAAGTGTTACAGATTAATCAAGATATGGAAAACGCTTCTCAAGCAGCTTGAACAGTTCCGAAGAGAATAAAGGAAAGAAAAGAAAAAAAAGAAAAGAATACAGAAGAAAAGAAAAGAAAAGAAAAGAAATGAGATGTAGATGTAGATGGTAGAGAAGAGAACAAAAAAAGAGAAGAGAAGAGAAGAGAAGAGAAGAGAAGAGAAGAAATGATATGTAGATGTTGATGCTCCTCAAGCAGCTTGAACAGTTGCAATAAGCTATCACATGTCACATCCACAAACCTTGCGCATTCAACACAGCCAATAAAGAAAACTAGGAAAGATATGGATGTGGCAATTACCGGTTTCATGATGACGACTCTTTAGTCCCCGAGACGGTGGTGCAGAAACATCTCCTATGTCAGCTTGGATGTAGGCCTGGGTGGCAGCACCAGCATGAGTGACTGCCCAGGAGCAGCCAGCCAAAACAGAAAAATCAATAAACAATCTCAACGTTTCTGAGGGTCCCACATCTGACCTAATAAATGTCTCCATTCACTGTTATGACTTCATTTCGCCTTAACGTCTTCTTCATGTGCATCTCACAGCGATCAATTAGAGAATGGGCTGCCCTCCCGACACCCTACCTGCCCTCTCTCACTCAGGCGCACACCTTCTACTTTTTCCATTTACACAGACGGTCTGGCTCTCTGTGAGCTTCTTCCTCTGCTAAAACATCAAACATAGCCACACACGTTCAGCCACGGAGAAGAAGAGACGTTATCCAAACTGCATCTGACATATCTCCACATGAAAAAACAAACACTTGCAACCAGCCAATCTCTAAAAGATAGATCGGTAAAGATAGATAGGTTGTCTACAGGGATGACAGAGAACATGCAGTAAGATGTCAGGAAAAAGAAAAAAAAGAACATTCTGCATTCCAACTGGATTAGGAGATCCTGTAAAACATTTAACTAGCTAAACATTTAACCTGGAGCCTAAAGGCACCAAACCATTTCAGTGCTGAAAATGTAAAGGTATTGCGGTCACTGGGAAGGATAAAAGGATAACAAGTCGCTGTTGCACAAACTAGTCAACTAGTCAGTGATGATGCTTTGATGTCGTCAATCACATGAATACTACGCTAACAAAATGAACACCTATGAAACAACAGGTGAGGAGGTCTCTACCTCCAGTTTCCTGAAGACTAGCAATGTGATCCAGGGTTTATAAGAACAAAGTAAATGTAATGTACACTCGTCATCAAAAGAATAGCTGAACAAATAGTTGCACCCAAAGGAATGCATCCGACAGGAATAAAACTTTTCATACTCAGCCGTGCATGTGACGGAAGCAAGGACGGGCCTTATCGCTGTACCTGACTGACCCAACAGCCACGATTGTGGACATACAGCGAGCAGTAATGCCCTCCATGAATCACTCTGTTAGTGCTAGCACCATTGGCAGGTGGCTGCCCAACGCAGTACTACTTGCACGTAGGCCGTTATGACAACTGCCCTTAACACCATGTAAGTAGCGCCAAAGACTGCAATGATGACGTGCCAGACTGTCATGGAGTGACTCAGAATGGCAACAAGTCATTTTCAGTGACAGCTCCCACTTTTGTCTTGGTGGAGTCTACCAACAAATCACTGTTTGGAGGCACCGTGGTCAGCGCCAAGCTGAACGGTTTGTTGTCATGTGTCACACATCTAGAAGACCTGGTGTCACTCTACCTCCACCCCTACTGCACAATCTACAGGAACTGTGTGTGAATATTCAAGCTGCATGGGACGGATTATCACAGGACATAATTAGGAACATCTACCTCTTTGTGCAACTATTCTTCTGATGATGATGTAGTTATTGTACTGTAAGTAGTGTGTTGGTGTATCTGTACTGAAGTGTTTCCATTCTGGGGGACTGTTTCCTTGTACTCCTCTACATTTTAAAGTCTAATATCTTACTCTTTATATCTTACTCCACTACATTATGGCCAAATCTGTCCTTCCTTTTGGCTTACGTGTGCATAAAAACATGTCCAAACAAAAGAAATGTGAAGCGAACCCACCAATCAGGGTACAGCACACACTTTGTTTTGTGCTCGTTTTGACCTGTTGGACAGAGCTTGGTTTTAGCTAATGGAAACTGTCCTCCTTCAGTGTTTTGTGCTTATGATAATTTTAATAGACATCAGTGTGAATTAATGACCTTATATTAAAAGATCGGTGGACCGAGAGTAACACTACAGTCTCCTCACCTAAAACTTTTACTGTAGTATATTTTACCTGGGTATCTCTACTTCAACTTAAGTACAAAGTTTGCGTACTTCGTGCTCTACCACTACTGGAGACTGGGCGATATCAACTTGACTTTCAACACATAAATGTCTACTGTTCTGAACCCAGAGCAGAGGGTTGCTGCATCCTCCTCCCGAGTGCGGTAGTACTCCTTGCTTTGGCTGTGCCGACTGGCGCAGCGAGTTGCATGTGGCAACCCATCCTTTCCAGCAGTCTCTCCTTCTCAAATGCCCCACATGCCTGCCGAACCATTGCACTCAGCTCTGCTGCCAGCTCAAACTGTTGCTTGAGGTCCGTGACCAATGATACCAGGCCAACATGCTACTCCTCAAGCACATTCTTGATGCTGCCTCTTTCATCATCCTCCCTCCACGTCTGGCTGCTGGTCCTTAATTGCTGCTGCCTCCGCCATCTTCGTCACCCATCCATGGCATGCTGCCTCTTCCGCAGTGCTTGGGAAGTCTTATTCTTCTTTGCCACTCATCTTTGAGTCTGTGGTAGCGCCACTGTCCTCCAGTCTGCTGGGGGGGTGATCCCAAATAAGATGCTGTAGGAAACATTTACACAAACATTTACGCTCTTTACGCAAATGCTCTTGTCTTGAACATGGCAGCAGTGGAGTAACTGCCGCCCAGCACTCCTCTGCCATGTCCATCCATACCACATGCTTGAACGAGCCCGTAGAGTAACAGTATGTTATCTTGCATACAGCAGGACAGTGAGTCTTTTAGTAAATGACCAATAATATTATATTTAGCTTCTCATGTTTTCTCTTATTTGTGTTCCTGAAGCATATACAAACGTCAGACACCAAACACGTATACATGTTCTAGACACTTAAAGGTGTGGTGGACTCAGTGAGGGTCACAATCATTAGCCATCACCTGCACTGCCTCAGAATAAAATCAGAGCAGCCAGGAGAGTGACAGCTTCTCCTGCTGTTCCTGCACCTCACTGAGAGCCAGAGCATGCTCTCAGTCACTGTTCAGCTGGAGAGAACAGCACACGCACCCACGTTCCCTCTCACTTGTCTCCCATTGATCCTGCCACTACCCATTACTGTCAATCAAGCGTGCAGTGGCTGAGCGGAAAGGAGCAGGCATGCAGGAGAGAGCAGTGAGGTGCAGAGGAGTCAAGGCCAAAGCACTGTATCTCCACACACCTCCACACTCGACCCAAACACAACGAATACCTCCACAAACCTCCTAACCACAACGCTGCACCTCCACACATCTCCCACCTACAACACTGCACTTCCACACACCTCCAAAACACAAAAACTCCACACACAACATTGCATCTCTACATCACACTTCCACAACTGCCCTAACACAATAATGCACCTCCACGCCTCCCAAACACAACACCTCCACACACCTGCCAAACACAATGTGCCTCCACACCTTACAAAAACTATATACAAAAACTATATTTCACCTCTACACACTTCCACACCTCCACACTACATCCAAACACAACATAGCACCTCCACACACCACCCAACCACATCATATCTTCCTGCACCTCCCAACTGGCATCACTACACCTCCACTCACCTCCAAAACACAATATTGCACCTCAGTACCTCCCAAAACCAACACAGCACCTTCACATACATTCCAAAAACAACAACATACCTCCACACCTCCCGAACACAACACATACCTCCACGCACTTTCCAACCATGAGACCACACTTCCAAACACTTCCCAAACACAACGCAGAACCTCCACACACCTTCCAAATACAATGTGCCTCCACACCTTGCAAAAACTTGTTCACCTCCACACCCTCCAACCACAACATTATACATCCACAAACTTCCTAAATACAATAATGTGCTCCAGACCTACCAAACATACCACATACCTCAACACACCTCCTGGGGAAGTGAAGAGTACAGCTTGTAACTATGGTTTACACGCAACATCAAACCCTTTATTTACAGAAAGAGAAAGAAGAAAGGACGATTTGGTTAAATGGTATGGAATGGTATGGATGGACAAAACTTCCCTTTGCAGAGCAAATCTCATCTGCACACTTATGTCCCTGGTGTGTCCCCTGGCTGTGTGTGGCTGGTGTGCTGCAGTTCTGCTCGGCCGACAGCCATGTGCAGCAGCCATAAGCGCAGGAGATTGATGGACGTGCAGCTCTCCCTCCCCGCGCTGTAAAAGATTATCCGCTTGCCCGCTGGAAACAAAGCTGTGATGGAAATTCGTCGCGCATCATCAGCAACAAAATATCTACACGCCAAGACAGGAGTCTCTCATTTTTCATGGGCTATATATTAAATAAAAAAGGGCATTAAAGGGAGAAGGGAGAGAGAGGGAAATGACAGAACAAGGAAGGGGGCTGAGTGATAGCACTAGTTAGTGTTTTTTAAAATGAGGCCACTTGAATCGAGGAGATTATTGGGTTTTTATTGGCTGTCAGGAAACACAACTTCCTGCGTACTTCATGCGCTCAAGCTCGCAGAGGGCTGATTAGAATGCCAGAAAGAATGAAAAGGAATGGAAGCGATGCTGTATGGGGTGGGGAGGGGGGGTCAGACGAGAGGTGGGAAAGGGAACATGCTGTTAGTAAAGGGTGAAGAGGCAAGAAGCAAACAAGAACATGACGCATAAGCAAGTAACAAAGGGGAGAAGTGAGTGAAGAGATGAATAAAATAGAGGGATAAACAGCATCAATTGTGAAGAGCAATCAGGGACATAAAACATGTAAAGAGTGACTCAGGTAATTCACAAAAACGCAGAGGAATATAGATGCACTTACACTGAATTGTTTCATTGAACCTGCAGAGAATTAACTCAGTAAATGCTGGTGTATTATTCATTCATTAACCTTATGGCTATTATTCATTTACTGCTATGAAGCTGCTAAGTTATGTAGTTATGAGAGTGAGGAACTGAAGTGAGAGCTGTTGGTTCAAGCATTTATCTTCTCTGATACATTGATAACACTCCACATAACCTCTCCATCTTCAATACCAGTTTGGACACACCTAACTGAACATGCATTTTTCACAGTGATGAAGATATTGTGATGCAAAGACTTAAATGCAGATTACATTTTAAGACAAATACAATTAGCAAAGTTGACCTCTGTGTGTGAAACTATTTCCAACATATTAAACTTTTACATAGATGAAAACTTTTATTGCGTAGTTTCTGTCTATTTAACACATTAAAACTACAATAAAATATATGTGCCTTAAATTTTATTTATGTTTTCTTTTTTCACCCAAACACGGCACATTCAGGAAATAATTTGTAATAATAATGAATAATTTGTCTATGTATCATGTTGCAGAGATATCTACATTAGTTAGGATGCTAACCAGCTAACCCCAGCCTGTCCTGTCCCGTAATACCACTTTGAACCTCAAGAGGTGATAGTGAGTCACTGTAGCAGTCGAATTAGTCCAACATGGGAGGATGTAGAATTAGCACTGCTGCCCTGACAGCGTTTTCTAACTTCTTATCAATCATGCTGAAGGTCCTGCTCCCAGTTGGACCATTCAAGGGCAGGTATCTAATGAAAGGAAGAACAAACTCAGCAATGGCTGAAGTTCTTGGAAAGTGACCATTATTACGACCTGCTGCCTGTTCTTGGCAAGAAACCATGTTTGGCAGTAAACAAGTGGAATGGAAATGGAAGTAAAATAAGAGTTAACACTGGTACTGCTTTCCACCACTGGAGTGTTTGGAGAGAAAAGGGATGAAGTTCAGTGCTGAACTCGCAATGTTTCTTCTAGCCTGATAAAAAAAAAAAAAAAAACAGATTGTGTCATCTTACAAATTCCTTTACAACCATTTATCTTAGTAATAGTTGTGTTTCTGTCAGTAAACATCCGAATAAATACTAATAAACATAAATGCAGTAAAAAAGAGAGCAGCAAAATGTCTGGTTTGGCTCCAGATTTAACTTAATGAAGGACTGATAAGCTGAAATAGGTACTACATGAATAGAGGAAACATTGACATATATCATAAAATGACTATTGACTTTATTAATATTAATGTAATTATTCTAGTATTAGTGCTGTTTTTCAGAACAAATTAATAATTTTTGCAACTGCCTAAAACGTTCATACTGTACTCGTTTATTTTAAATGCTCCTTAACAATACTAAATATTGGAACACTCTTCTAATGGGGAGATGTGTTCAAACTTTTGACTGGTGGTGTAAGGCCTGAGAGTGTATGAGTGGGAGTAAGAGAGAGCGAGAGGGAGAGAGATCCAGAGATTAGAGTGAATCAAAGCGGGCCACTCTGTCATGTCTGTTTCTCCATGCCACTTTCGCTCAGCTGGGCACAAGGCGACGGCGGTGGAGATCCAGGAAAAAGCCATGCCTGCACATCAGCTGCTCTTAAACATGACAAAGCTTGCTCGCTGCCGCTGCAGGAAGGCATTGATTTTTCCTCCATCTCTCCATCAATCTTCCGGAGGAGAAAAGCAAAGCAGGGAGAGAGAAGAAGGCAGAGCGGCAGACGGACATCTGAAGATGTGATTTGTAACTCTGGACCAATGGTAAGCACAGAATTGCCCGGCTCTTGACGCAAGGGGAAAGGGGCAGTGGTGGTCTTTAGAGCTTGTCCAGGCTAGGAGATTAACCAAGCGCCACCTAATGATTGAGTTTAGGCCACAAGCCTGGAGTCATCTGTCTGTCAGAGCAATTTAAAAGGCACAGGAAATGTACTCTTACCTCATAACAGAAGGGTGCACTGTAGAGCATGGAGTAGACTAACAGCACACAAGTTTGACATATGGCCCAGAAAGAACTGCAGGTCCTATAGTTCAGAAGCACTGACCTGAGAGTTCAAATAGCCTGTAAGACACATGCTAGAACTCTCACAGGAATCTGACGTGACAGAGAACAGATTTAGAACAGTCAGTTCTGATAATATACCTACGCTCTTCAAGTTCTTTTCTCAATGCCAAGGAAGAACCGTTTCTGGCTCTCTAAACAAAAGGATGGTTTGAAAATGTAAGTGTGGAGAACATTTTTAAATAGTAATGCAATTGTTCTAGGAGGAATCCTTAAGTTGTTGCATTAAGTGAAGGTTCTTTAAGGTTTTAAAATGCTATTCACATTTGCAGCACGTGGAAAGAGAACAAAAGTAGTCTGGGGACCAGTTTGAGATCCACTGTTGTTTGTGCCAAGAAAAAGAACAAGGACATACAGTGCCAATGGTATAAGCACTGCTTATATAAAGCACCAAAAGCTGCTATTGGTTCCTCCCTGTGTGGAGAATTTTCAACCTCCTAAATATGAATGAGTGACTGAGTGATTATTAGAGTGTGGGTCACTGTTATTAAGTTATTTAGATTTCCATTAGTTTTTATTAGTAACTTGATTTTGTTTCACAATGCGTAACACTGTCTTATTATTTTTCATCTGTGTCTAATCCATAGCCATACTGACCCACAGTCCTCTATGCATCAAATCCACAGCCATACTGACGTGCAGTCCTCTATGTGTCTGATCCATAGCCATACTGACCCATAGTCCTCTATGCGTCTAATCAACAGCCACACTGACCCTCACTTCTCTAGGTGTCTAATCAAAAGTCATACTGACCCACACTTCTCTATGTCTAATCAACAGCTACACTGACCCTCACTCCTCTATGTGTCTAATCCACAGTCATACTGACCCTTACTCTTCTATGTGTCTAATCCACAGCCATACTGACCCTCACTCCTCTACGTGTCTAATCCAGTTCTATTTTGTTTTAGTTTTACAGTGGACAGTGCAGTTTTGTGTTTTTCAAAGCCAGTTTTTGTTTTATTTTATCATTTTAGTTAACTATAAAAAAGCAGGTTTCATGAGGTGCTTCACATCTAAAGTCAAGAAAACAAAAGAAAGAGTACTGCCATAAATAATTACAATACCTGACATTTTCTCTCTGGTCAACACTGCGCATAAACAAAACAAGGCTACCAATTATCTTCCAATTATATTTTTATTCTTCATTACTTCACATTCCTTACATTATTGGCCAAAAATGAGAATCAGGATGGGCATATAAATACTGACCACAACAACAAGGTCTTTCCCAGCAGCTGAACTGAAAGATAAGTGTTCAACATACTGACTGATGCTGGCAAGCCAAGTTTTACATTTTGTGCAACAACATTGTCTGGTTAAGCATCATGTTCTGTACATTTCAGTTACTGTATTTGTTTCTAAAGTATATGTTTCACAGATTTTGTATATTTAATTCAAGCTCAGCATGACAAAACTGGTTCTAAATCTACTGACACCCTTACTGATATGACTTGACAAGTACTCTGAACATGCATACTTTCACATTCATTATTACAAATACATTGTACTAATAGGGTATGACATATTGATGATGTTCCATATTCAATATCTTAATAAATAGCTGCCCAAAGCTGATACTGACATGTTTCGATCAGTGCAATATACAACTTTCCTATTAAATGAAACCAATTCTTCTATTTTCAGATTTAATGTTTACTGCATAATACATAGTCAATGAATATTTATTATCCCTACAACAATACACCTGCAATAGTCTTAAGTCTACAATAACCTCAGTAACCAAATACCAGCCAAAAGCATTTGATGTGGACAAAAAAGCCGGAGGCTGACACCGAGGATGGCTTGGAGAAACTCAAAATACACAGAGTTGCCACTTTACAAGTCACACCTATTTCGATGGGTATATCCCATAGGTATTAAGGCCTGACCCATATGAACATTTTGTGGTCAATTTAAAACTATTTTTTATTTGAACATTTTGAATTTTATTTGTCAATTCAATTGTCAATTCAACTGCCTTAGTTAAACAGTACTCAGATGATTGTCAGCTGTCAATTGTTGCACTTCTTTGAACTCAAATAAAGAGCAGAAATTCAGGGTCTTCATGTATATCTGCCAATGTAAACGCCACCAGGAGATCACAAATTCCAGTGATATTTTTGGTTTGTGGGCCACTCGCAACCCAGCAGTGATAATGAGATGTGTAAAATCTGCCTGAGACACACCATCCTACCAGTACCATTCACAGTACCATGCCACTGCCATGAGAGTGGCACCGTTGTGTTGAAAATGGTTCACCACCCAAATAATATCTGGCCAGGAATTGTCCTTTGGCGGTCCCTTTAGACTGATGAGAAGAGGACAGCATCAAGTGGGTTACAGTCAATAATTATAAACCTGTATAAAAAAGTGCACCTGTATTGTATGTGTATTGGTAAGAAATGGCCAATGAGTGCAGTAACAAGGTAGCTGCACCCAATGAACTCTGTGTATTCATACAAGTGTTATATGTTGCACATTATATAGTACTGCATACCTCAAATGCAATTTAACTACCCTCAACATCAAATTTGTTCATATGGTTTTCTCAACTTTCAAAAATGAATGAATGATCAAGCTGCCGACAAATGCGTAATGTTCTCAGTGCTTTTGCCTACAGAAACAGAGGGGTGGTGATTATTCTGTAGGCTAGTGCTTCACTTACATTGAATCATGAAGGTGATTCAATGTAAGTGTAGATGAGTACAATCTACAGCTTTTAAGTCATTTGAACATAATAGCCACTATAATAAGGGACATGTGTTATTTTATCCCCACCTTTACCCAGGTCTCTCAATATACCAGTAACCCTTAGAAGTCGCAGTTATCACTGATGATAACAAAAATGTGTTGTTCAGTAATGGTCATTTCTCACCCAAGCAGAGAACATCTGTTGAAAGTTGTTGTTTTAACAATTTGGCTCAATATTACAATTTGAAAGTTGATGAAAAGTTATTGTGTATAATCCTGTGTTGCAAAATGAAAAAAAAAAAAAAAAAAAACACACGCTTAATATTTAAATTTTGTTGGTTACCGAAGGTAAATGTCATTTATTATGTAACTCGCTATGTAACATGTAAATGTGTAATATATCAAAAGTGAAAACTCTGGACCTCTAAGGGTTAACTCTTTGAAAACAGACCCTAACAGATGTTTAGTACAACTTCCTTTAAAATAACTGCCCACTAATAAGCCTTTTAACCAGCATCTTATTTGAGCAAGCAATAAGGTCCAGACCAAATGGCTCCAAGGATGACTAGAATCCGTATGTTGGTCCTGACACGATGTGCAAGTTCACGTAGAGTTTATGATGGCATTATCTTCCAGTGTGAGTGGTCACTGGAAGCCCCCATTCCGCCACACTGGGGTGGAGACATGAACGGGCATCACTCACTCCCGCACTCCTAGGTGCCTTTGTCAGGTGATTGCTGGCAGAAAAAAAGGAAAACAGATCAATACATCTCCTCTGGGGCTGACAGGTAATCTTTACCAAGGATGAAATATGAGCAGCATCAACCCACTGGATTCCTTAACTGTAGCTGAGGCGATTGACTGGGCGCACGCGTCGTCCCCCCGCTCTCACTTCCTGCCCCACCAACAAAACTCATTTCAGGCCATACAGGCTAAGGGAGGAGGGGCTCATCGAGTGATGTTGTCATGGTGACGACTAATTACAGCCGGAGGCAGGTGAGGCAATCGCTTTGACGATTGACAAAACGTGATAAGAAAATATACCAACCTATCTGTCAATTCCCCCACATCACAAAGGCAGCTGGTCATAAAGATGGAAAGAGCAGTGGAAAAGGGACACAACGCTTACTAGAGCTGTCTACAAGTCCACACTGGTCCATTTATAAACGTCAGCGCAAGCAAAAAGCAGCCCGTGCCTGATTAAATATAATGCTGTATATCTGTACAACATTTAACACCTGCTGCTTTACGTGATACGGGTTCTACAAAGCAACTGGCAGGCGGCAGAAGATTAAGCACACAAAGGCTTCTCAGATTGACCGTAGCACATTTACAACAACTCCATGCTCACAACGAAACTACACAAACTCATGCTAACTAACACTTATGGGTGGGCAATATGGCAAAATAATGCACAGGGCTTGAAGATATTCTCATGATACATAATGCACATCACAATTTTTCCTTTTATGAGAACTGACAAACTGGAACAGATAAAGAAATATTGGGCACTGCATTTAGAAATTACCAACAAAAATTACGAATACAATTACTTTTGTTTAATGCGTTGCATATAGCGCAGCACTAAATCTCACTAAACTGGACAAATTGTTGTCTCTTAGCAATGAAACATGCAGCAGACGTTTTGGAGAACTCTCTGGTGGAAACGTACACTTGCTCTGGAAGAATATTTTGTAATGTTGGTTGTGCTCCGAAACCCTTACCTGTGCAAATGAAACTGATGATTGGGAGTGCATAAGTCTTCTGAGGCAGTTAATTATCTTCAGTAGTCATTTTATCATCAGTATATGCTGGTTTTGAGACCTAAACATCGAACTGGACCTTCTTTTTTTTAACCCTGTGTATGTGACATTAATATGTACAGATTGCACATTAAAATTTAAATTATTACTTTAGGGTTAACAGGGTTAGTCGCAGCAGAGCACACCATAGCACACTGTACTGCAACGGATTTTTTTCCCTTTGAAACCAAACAAAAAAATTAGCTCACCGGACAAAAACATTTGTGACTAAACCGTATCTAACAGCAGGTAATACCTCCACGAGCACGAACAACAGCTGTGATTCGATTTGGCATGGACTGGACAAGTTTCTGGATGTAGGCCACATCAATGTTCAGCCACTCTTGCATAAAGAATTACAGAGTTGGGCCAGATTTGGTGGATGCCTTCCGTGGCACAATTCTGAGGAGAATTTCCTGTAGACTGGGATTTTTGCCACTGCTGGTAGACCCGCATGACTGTACACTTCCATATATCGGTATATTCAGCCTCTTCCTTCACACTGTGACCTTTGGTACACCCAAATGCAATCACTCCTTTCTGCCAAACATTAACATTTGCTTGGGACCCATTTTCCACACATGGAACGAGACATTCACTGCACTGTACCACCTCTTCTCAATCTATGAATCCCGTCACTCACACCCCACAGGTATTTATAACCCCATCATCCTCAAGCAGCACCATCTGCAGGAGCCTGAAGTTACTATCACCATAAACACAGCAAGGTGACTAATTTTTTTTTTGTCCTGTGAGCTTTAAAGACTGCATCAATGATATGCTCAGAAAAGCATATTGTGACATGATGTAATTCATCACGACAACTATAAATATCATCATATTGCCCACCCTTACTAATAACTATATCAGACTAGGTTCCAGTCAAACATTAGGATTTGCCCACCATCCAGTTAGACTATGCCACTCCAATCGACTCACTACTTTACAATTAAAATGCACGTTTGAACAAGCACTGGGCTGCACAAAACTTTCATGTGTGAACATTTGAATCTGGAGATTGAAGCAGTGGGCGGAGGCCCCGGAGGGTGCAGAAACACACACTCACTCTGTTGTGCTAATGAGTGTTTTTAGAGCACTCTAGCGTTTCATATCCATGCTAATAGGGGGTCTGTGTTTTTGAGCCGCATTTTCGGTGGGCGCTCCTCTGAACTTTGTCCCAGCATGAGGTAGTAGAGCATTGTGATGAGCTACTACAGACTGATTTCGCTAATAGACTAGAGTATTGAAAAGAAAAGTGAATATTTCCAATGCCAGGATGGCAAAGGTGGTCTCACTTTGAGTGAATATAGTTGCTGGGTCACTTGGCAGGTGGGCTGATGACTCGAGGTTTAAAGACAGGAGCTGCCTTGGGCTTACATCCTGACCCACAAATGGGGACAGCTCTTAAACAAGCCCTCCTCCTTGAGAAAATGGCCATAGGTGATTAACAGGCTTGATTGCATTAGCATTTTTCGTCTGTAAAATGGTCGTTTTTTTGGAAAGACTTAATTCACAATGGGGATTCACACAGGAGGTTTATGTCCCAAAGAATTTTCCTGTACACTTGCGGCATCGATTCGGATATTATTCTCAGACAGTACTCTAGCGTAGGTCTTCCACCCTGAGTAGCTGTGCCCAAGGAGAGGGCAGCCAGTGCTGGTGTCTCCGTCAGTCATCTTCATGCTCCCCGTGGCTGCTGAATGAAGTCCCTGGTTTGATGAAGCAATGTGTCCGTGATGTGGAGGGCAGGGGGACTGCACATTCTCCTCCAGTGGAAGGGGGTTTCGTGAAGCCTTGGTCGGCCTCTTCTCGCTTGGCCTCCTTGCGAAAGGGGTGGGATACTGTGAAAAGGGAGGAAATGTTAGTGGGGTCTAGCTCACTGTGGTTAGATATTTGCAGTACAGTACTGTGCAAATGAAATCACCCCTTCCTCAGTTAAGTAGAAGTTATTCGTTTTTTAATGTCAGAAAGAGCACAATATATGTCACAGGCAATTACAAAGAAGCTTCAACAACTGAATATACTGTCAAATCTTTCAACCTAGGTGTCCACCTTTTACCTCTATTAAAGCTTTCATTATATTCAACCACTTGCTTTCAGTTTTTCACACCACAAAAGTTCAGAATTAGAAGTTGGGTACATTTGTTGCTCTGCACAATTCAAGCTGAAAGCTCTAAGTACTCTAACTCCAGGATTTGTTTTCCACTTATTTTCACTTTTCTTTTCCTTATGCAAGTGGATGCTTTTATATATAGTTGAGAAAGGATATTCGGCAATGCAGCTAAAGTGAGTTTGGGTGGTTGCTTGTGTGAAAGCTTGCGTCTCTTTATAGGAAAACACAATGTTACTGACTCCTCTAGAAGTGACTTTTCATGGGAGGGCGCAGCTTTGGCTTGTTGGTTTTAGGATTTGAAGGGTGGAAGAGTTAAAGTGACAGCAAATGCACACAAGTAAAGAGTGAACAAATTAAATACAGAGGTAGTTTGTACTGGAGAAGTACTTTTATAAGGAAATTAAATACATTACAGCATAGTCATAATACTGCATGTTCTAAAACACAAAGACAATAGGCTAAAATACTTTTTCAAGGTATTATGTTTTAGCACTTAACCCATATCCAACGTACCTACCAAAATAGCAATAAAGTGAACAATAAGATCAAAGAGAAGACAGCAAATCAGATGCTAAGTGCATTACTAATGATATAGTGTAGATCAAAACTACAATTTTTAAATCTTTACATTAAACAGGTGGCAGTATTTTCATGACGACTCACAATGCGCCCAACAAATAATAACAAGCAACCTTCGTTATTGAACGCACACAGGCTACATTTTTACTTAACAAGGAAAATGGACAGTTTATTATCTTTCCCGGAATTCAACCGCTGCCCTGCATACAACATTCATCATACCACAATGACCAAATGCCTGACCTAAAAGCTTATCAGAGATGCTGGAGGCCGCACGTTCCAAAATAAAAACATCATTTAGAGTGCGCTGTCTTTGTTGCTCGTTTCAGAAGTTTGTTCAGGTTACACAGCCATTTTGAGATGAGGTCCTGGGTTAGAAGACTCAAGAGGGAACTAAAACTGACATTGTGGCTCTGGCCTGTCTCACAGGATTAGGCAATACAGCCGTCACTGGCATGTGCTTTTGCTAGTTCCCATTATATCTGCTTGTGCCTCTTTCCAGATGACTTCCCCTCCAAACTGATCCGGCGCGGGGAGGAAGGCAGGATCATTGATTAATATTTCTGGAGGGAATGATGGCTAACCGTGAGCTGTGCTTAACCCAAACAAAGCCAAACACTTGAGCTATCTGAGGTTAAATACAGAGGTTTGGGTTTAGACATTCAGAAACCACTGAGCGCATGATCATGTGAAACACGTGACCTTCAGATATTCCGGAAAAAGGTCAAAACCCTTAGATTCTGCAGTGGAAAGTCATTAGAATTCCAGCAATGGAGACACAAACTCATTAACAGAAACGATACATTTTTCACATCATAGCAAACATCATTAATTGCATATTGTCATTTTTTTCTCGAGGTTTGTAGCCATGAACGCATCAATGCTGTTACAACTTCCAGTAACAAAGAAGCCATCACACATCAACAGAGGAAGCACCGGTTTCTGCAAAGTAATGATCTAGCGGGAATGAAAGGATTTGAATGTCTTAATGGCTCCTTGTGTTCAGGCTACAAAAAACAATTATTGCACAAGCACTTCCTGCAGTCATGCCCTTCCCCTGTTTATTAATCAGCTAATTACACATTGACAGTAATGAGGCTTCTGATTCATGCACTTAAATGAATAGGGCTGAATGGCTATTTAATGATTAGCCCTTTGTGCGGCCTACTGTATATAGCAGGGCAGCATCCACTTGAGAGGGTGGGGGAGGACAGCCATGGAAAACCACTTGATGCCGCTCACTGGAGCAAGTTAGAACCTCTTGGCTACATGTTCATATGAATGTTCATAAAATAAATGTTTTTAACAGCTGAACAACTGAAACTACTTACTGCTTTATTTATACTGCTGGAAAAAGAGATCATTACTCAACAAGAATTTATTACAGAGAGCATCTGACACAGGTAGCTAATTAACCATTTAATCTTCAGTACACAACATGCCATCAACTACAAGACTCTAGTCTGTAACAACCTACATAAGTAGTAAAAGTAAGGTAGGTAAGGTGAGGCAAATAGATGACTTAGAAATAAGCTTTAATAAATGCCTAAAACACCATAAGGGATCCCACCTTACAGCCTTACTAGCACTGTAGTATAAAAGCATGATGGTCATGATTGAGTGGCTCTCACAAATCCTTTCGCAGGTGCTAATGCTGGTATTTATCACTAGACCTGCTCAATGTGTATCAGACATTACAGGTCTTATCACCCTATGCAGTATTCATAATGGCTTTATGAATGATTGTGTGCCAACATGCAAGCGAAGCGCTCTCATGGCTTTCACTGGACAAAAGAGGCAGAGGAGGAGAGTAACAGCAAAGAAAGAAGAGGAGATGAGGGGAAAGGAAAGGAAAGGAACAGAACACAAAGGAGAGGAGGGAAGAGGAGAAAAGAGGAGAAAATAAATAGCGAAAGGAACACAGAGGAGACAAAAAGAGAGGAGAGGATAGAATAAATAGGGTAAGGAACACAGTAGAGGAGAGCAAACAAAAGGAGAGAAGAGGAGGGGAGAGGTAGGAGAATATGAGAGGACAGGAGAGGAGAGGAGAGGAGAGGAGAGGAGAGAAGAGGTAAGAAGAAAATACTAGAGAAGAGGAGAGGAGAGGAGAAGAGAGGAGAAGAAAGGAGAGGAGAGGTAAGAAGAAAATACTAGAGGAGAGGAGAGGAGAGGTAAGAAGAAAATACTAGAGGAGAGGAGAGGAGAGAATAAACTGGGAAAGGAGGAGGAGAGTGGAGAGATACGGAGAGGAGAGGAGAGGAGAGGAGAGGAGAGGAGAGAAGAGAAGAGAAGAGAAGAGAAGAGAAGAGAAGAGAAGAGAAGAGAAGAGAAGAGAAGAGAGGAGAGTGGAGAGATACGGAGAGGAGAGGAGAGGAGAGGAAAGATGAGAAGAAGGAGTAATTAGGAGAAGAAAAGAGGAGAAGAGAGGAGAAGAGATGGGAAGAGAGGAGAGAAGAGGAGAGGAGAAGAAGTGAGAGACAGAAAGAAGAGAAGATTGGAGAGGAGAGGAGAGGAGAGGAGAGGAGAGGAGAGGAGAGGAGAGGAGAAGTGCTAAGCGTCTCAGTGGTGGGCTTCTGAAGGACGCAGGAGGAGAGAGGAGCGTGCAGAGTGGAGCGGGTGAGGGCGAAATAGTGCGGTGGGCTGCATTTCTGTCAGCAGAAGTGATGGCTGAGCACTGGCGTTATTTGTCTTGCGCTGCCATATGGCCCTCGCGCCGGCGTGGGCATTAATGAGAGGGGGCCGGACCGCCGGGCAAGAACACCAGGGCCTCAGACACAGGTGATCTGTCACCATGGGGGGAAAAGTGAAAGAGAGGGGCAAAAAAGATGGGAAGAAAAAGAGGGAGAGATGGAGACGAAGGACTGAGAGAGAAGAGGAAAAGAAGACAAGCAGAGAAAAGGTAGAGAAAGGCAGCACAGGGTGGGAGAGAGAGAGAGAGAGAGAGAGACAGAGAGAGACAACACTCTCTAATGAAAGCCCAAAAATAGACATGAAAGCTGGCATGGTGCTTTGCATGCCAGCTCAAAGGTATGCCCTTGCTGGTGGGTTGATGAGATTTGATGAGGTTGATGTGTTTTGAGGGTATCGACCTCATGCTCTACTGACATGTGAAACCATATGGATTGTGGCATTATTTATGTTATGGCACTATTTATACACTCATCGTCAAATAAGAAGCTGCACAAATAGCTGCACCCAGAAGGAATCAACCGAAAGGAATGAAACTTGGTGGATAGGTCTGACGTATGGTGAGACATGCAAATAAGTCAAGTTTCACGCTCGGCCATTCATGTGACATAAGCAAGGATGAGCTTCATCGCTATATCTGACTGATCCAACAGCCACGATTGTAGACATTCAGCGAGCAGTGATGCCCACCATGCGTCATCCTGTTAGTGGGAGCACCACTGCCAGATGGCTGCACAACGTAGGACTACATGCACAGAGACCGTAAGAGAAACTGTCCTTAACACCACATCACAAAACATAGGCCCAAAAGGCCTGGTGTCACTTCACCTCCACCCCTACCATAAAACCTGCAGGAACTGTGTGAGAATATTCAAGCTGCATGGGATGGATTATCACAGGACACCATTAGGAACCCTTTTCAGCTCTGTGCCAAGACATCTGGCATGTTGGGTTAGCAAACATGGCGGCCTGACACCATACTGAGAGACCCTACTTCTGTATGTGTAGAATGCCCGCCATCTCCCAATCCCATTCCGTTTTCCAGATCTGAGTCACCAGAGTATTGATAACACCTGTTGTTAATTTAGTCTGTTTGTATATATACTCCCCTCTCCCACTGACCCATTGCGAAGTATTGCCACTCTGTGAGTACTGAGCGTTTCTCTCTGTGATTACTCTTGTTTGCTACTCTGGTTTTGACGTTGTTCTGTTTTACTGATTTACTCTTTTGTCTTTGCCCTTTTGGTACTTTTGCTGTTCTGATTGTTTTGCCTGGTTTTTGACGTCCGCTTGTTTCTTTACTCTGACTCTACCTTGCCCTTCTGTTATGTCTGCCTTGCTCTTGTTGCTGCTGTAGTTGACTACAAATCTGTTAAATAAACCTCATCTTGATTTTAGCTCAGCGCTCGTCACAATCTGTTTGTCCATCAACACATGTTCCTGATAACCTTCGTCTTCCTTCCCAATAGCACTGCAATCCAACACCTCCTTCTGGGTGCAAGTATTTCTTTGACAATGGGCGTATATCATTTAAAAATGGCCGCTGCCTTTTGTCATGTAACAACTTATGACTAATGGTCAAAAATTACTTGCAATAAAATCATTTCCTACATTACCTTATATTAAACATTGTTACATTATTGCAAATACAATCATATGCAAAAGGCTGGGCACCCTTGGCAAAATTTAAATTAATTGATTTAATTGATCTAAAAGTTTTGTTGACATACCAAGTTAAAATTAAAATAAGTTAATGTTCTCTATTGTGCACATTTTATAGCAAAATGTATATCAAAAGTTAAGCCACATTTTTATTTTATGTGCATTTTTTTGCAGGACTGAAACGCACAAGGACTGGCTCTTGCCACAAAGACAAGTAATGCTGTTTCATGTGGGTTAGTGTCCTTGGTACAGTGATATGAATGCATTTGTCAATCTCAGCCGCCTTGGTGCAAAATCCCAGAGTCACAACTGTATTTAAACTCCGCTAAAACGCCTACGTTAACTTAATACTGCCTAGAGTATCCGGTTGGGGACTGTATTTGGGACTCTGCATTTGGGACAAAGAACACACTGATAGTATAAAACATGCAATCACACAAAACCTTAATAACTATAATTTTCTAAGTTTTTTTTATTTCTGCATCTTTTAGCTCTGCCCTATATTTTCCTGTACCACAACAATAAAACCAGACGTAAACAAAGACACTGGTATGAAACACCAAAGCTATTTCAGCACTAACAGCCCTCTCTAACAATGTTATGCCAAACATGAGTGAATACATGAGTGAGTTATGTCTCAATGACTTATAATAAGAAGTATATGTATTTTGGACCCTGCCTCCCCATTGTTGAAACGCCAGAGACACCTGTATGACAAACTCTATGCAGCTGATGGCAGTCTGGCAAAACTAGGCCTGCCTAGTCTTCTTTCTAAAATGAGAAATTTGCTACAATTTGGAGATAAAAAGCAATACATGTTATCTGTAGAGGACATGTTAACTTATTCACACTCAGAAAACCATCAAAAGATGATTTTAAAAAATCATACTGAAGGTGTTCCAACCTTTTGCATGTAGCTACATAAAAAACAGACCACTATTGTTTCTCTGGTTGTTAGCTTTCACAATTGTTTACAACACAACACATAGAAATGGTTAAGTTTAATAACATGACGCAAATACAAGCAAATAAAAGCAAGCAGGAAAAGCATTTCTTGAGTAATTCCATGGGTCTTGCACAAAAGAACAGTTCTATCTCATGACTTTGTATTTTTAGTGTGTTTCTGGAGTTCACCATCCAGACTGTGCAACAGCTTCTTTCCCCAAGCCATCAGAATCCTTAACAACCAGAGTTGTTGAATCTGGTCTGTAATGGACTGAACGCACACACACAATCTCATCATTTAAATCTGTCTACACATAAACTTAAGGAGTAAAATGTTTACACTTATACCAAATATTGACATAACTGCTGCTAAAAACAATGTTCAATGTTCATCTTTAAAAAATGGACATAACTGCACTTTACTGCTCCCACTACCAGTGGGCTATCTGCTCCCACTACCAGTGGGCTATCTGCTCCCTCCCTGTATTTATTGTTTGCTGTTTTGTATATTGTAAATTGTCTTGTGAATCTATTGTATTTATTGTTCTCTGTAGCACCTTGGTCCTGGAGGAACGCTGCTTCGTTTAACTGTGTACTGTACACCACTGTATATGGTTGAAATGACAATAAAAAACTACTTGACTTGACTATAACATCTTTAGAGGGCAACAACGAGTAATGTTTCTTTATTTGAGCTGTGTCTTGTCGTCAGTTGGGAGTGAATAAGCATTAACAGATGGGAAAAAAAGAATGCTAACCAGCCAACCGGGCTGTGAAAAGGTGTTTGCCCCCTCACAGTTCTATCTAGTTCCCCCTCTTCTATTTTTTCATATTTGTCCCATTTGAATGTTACTTTTAATATTACACAAAGAACGCAAGGAAACACAAAATCATGTTTTAAACAACTCCTACCCACCCGATCTGAAAAGCCCCTTAACTACTACATCAACCAGTTAACCAAATTCAGTGGCCTCAAATTCAACTAGTCACACCCAGTCTGATTACCAATGATTACTGCCAGACCTGCTGAATCTAAACATGTGAAACTAGAAAGTCTCAAAAAGCAGCTGATGACGCCTTGCTCTAAAGAGATTCAAATACAGATGGATAATATTCTCTGGGCTAAAGGTGGAACCTTTTTGGAAGACATGGGTCCCATGACATTTTGCATAACGCTAACACCTCAACAGTCAAACATGGTTGTAGTGAGATGATCTGGAGCTGCTTTGCTTCTGCAGGACCTGGATGGCTTGTCATAACTAACAGAACCATGAATTCTGCTCTCTATCAGCATCAATCATCAATTTGTGACCTGAAGCTCAGACACTGTTGGGTTATGCAGCAGGACAATAATCCCAAATCCACAACTGAATGGCTCAGAATAAACAAAATTAAGGTTTCAGAGGGGCCGAGTCAGAGTCCTGGCTTAAATCCTATCAACATGCTGTGACAAGACCAGGCAGCTGATGCTCAAAAACCCTCCAATGTATTCAAATTAAAACAATTCTGCAAAGAAGAGCAGGCCAAAATTCTTCCACAGCGATGTAAAAGACTCAAATATTTGATTGCAGTTGTTACTGAGGGTGACACAACCAGTTGTCAGGCTTAGGGTGGCAATTACTTTTCACATGGGTGATATGGGTTTTGAATAAATCTTTATCTTCAATAAAAGAAATGATCATTTAAAAACTGCATTTTGTGTGTATTTGTGTTGTCTTAGTCTTATGATAAAATTAGCTGGATGACCTGAAACATTTAAATATGGCAAATTACACTGCATTTTGCCCCCATTAGGCTTCTACTTTAATAATTGCACATTCTGATAAAAAAAAAATTCCACCTTTTGATTAAACCACAAACTAAGACCAGAATAATCTACACACGATATAATGCATGTACTAGATAAAGCAAAAGAGGAGTCACTTTTCCTAAGTTCAATATTATTATACACACTGTTCACAATCCCATCATACTATACCGAAATAAAGTGCATATATATATATATATATATATATATATATATATATATATATATGCTGTAAACAAGCCCTGTTCTGTTGTAGAATAACCAGCACCACAGCATGGACGTGCTGCTTTTTGTGTAGAACTTTTGTGTAGAGCGGTGTATTTGTATTGTTAGGTTAGTGACAGTGAGATGTGTTCTTGGCAGCCAATTTGAACCTGTAAAGTGGAGTGCTCATCCAATCCAAACAGTTTGATGAGTTCTCTCACAGCTAGCTTCAACACAATGTCTGCTAAGTGCTAAAGAGGTAAAGAGAGAAGCCTGAGCAACAGCTGGGTACAACCAGCACAATACCCACAGGAACTCTGGTAGACACCTCATCCTGTCACCCGGCAACACTGCTTAGTACGGACTTGAAAATCACACTGTCGCACGCTGGAAACTGTCTCTGTGGCACTCGGCTGATTACATCTCTCTCCGGGATCCCACGAATAGCATGGGCTTCCGTGCACAAACACAAATTAAAAGCAGAAAAGTAATTACCATTTGAACAATCAAACAGACAATATCTTTCCAAGTCCTGACTCTAATATAACCAGAGAGAGCGCTGGCCCTGTGAGACGCCAAAGCAAAGATTTATACAGAGCAGATGCAGCCACAGAAACTGACATTGGATGACACCCACTGCATGATAAATCACAACAGACGCACTCCAGACTCCACACTCAGGAAATAAACATAGACTGCAGAGCAAGGGCGCATATAAAGAACAGGAGAGGAAAGCAGAACACCTGCTGAAAGTGGTTTGGGTTTCAAACTGATATAGATTTAATTTAAATACGTTTCAATACTTTCAGTACGTGTACATGCTAAATACTTCAAGGCTTAAACTCACAGCAGTAAAGCAATACAACATTTTAAAAGGTTTAAAGTGCCAGTATACTGCACAAAGTACTCTTTTTATTTGTCGGTCACATTCTGTTATAAGAGATGGGAAAACGGACGGTACAGACTAATTAACGGTACAAATGAATATGTCTCTGAAGTACTGTATGTCTCTGAACTGACCACTGTGAAACCTGCAACCAATTTTCGGACAGTATAGATAACCCACTTTCTCCACAGGATTTTGGAAAGAAGCAATGAGGGATACCCAGTTCCTGCCTGCCCACACAGGGAGGATGAGGGGGCAAGGGTGAAGCTTTCTTTCTTTCTTTCTTTTTTTTTTTTTAGGTTTTATGGGAAGCAACGTGGTAGCGTGGGGAGGTGAAGGACGTAGTGGCCGGCCGCTCCATCACTCAGCGCAATAAATGGATGCAATCTGTATCCCCGTACAGCATCGGCTGTTTTTAAATTCCACCTCTTTTATCCAAATGAATGATGGACTCTGGTACAGTGCACTGTGCGGCAATATTAATATACATCAGAGGCCAGCGCCCCTCACTAAATCAGAAAACTGGAGGTATTTGTTATTTAAATGACAAACAGCGCACCAGGGAAGAAGAGCAGGCAGAGGAGACTTTGGAGAAGAGGTGGACAAACCAATTCAGATTTCAATCCTGCAGCGCTGTGCACGAGGAACCCAGGAACCATCAGTCTAATGAAAAAAGGCAGGCGGGCCGGCCCAAACGGACGAGGGGCTGACGCCTGGCACCATTTCCAATTCCCGCTCTCTCTCATCATCTTCCCCTTTCTGGGACCGGTCACAACAAGCAAGACTTATCCGATCACATTTGTAATGGGGGGTTCTCTTTGAAAAATGTACTGAAAAGTGCACTGAGGTATTACTGAAACTAATATGATACTATATGATAATGGAATGTACACTACCCAAACTTCAATTTTTAATATTTTTTCAATTATTTCAATAATTCATGTGATGCAATTACTGTACAATTATATGAAATAAATAAAAACTGTATTTAAAATAAAAATAATTAATTATTAATTGGATATATTTTACAGTAAAGTAAATAAAAACACATGCGTGGTAAAAAAAAAATGCATGAAATGCATTTTAGTCTTATAAGACATGGTCTCACACTAGTAGTAAGAATAGTACAGCAATGTTTTTTTTTTCCTTTTTCACATCTGCCTTTTTTCACTGTGCAAACATTTTACGGTGAATTGAATCTTTTGAAGGTTTATTATGACATCAAACAATACAGGCTCTAATAATTAAGCTAAATAAGCTCTAATAATAAAAAAAAACTATCAAGTCAGTCATCAACACAGCGTGCTGGGAATGAAAAAGCATAGATGCATTCTGTGTGTACTTTACACCAAGAACTAACACGCATGCCTTCTCAGCTGTGTAAAACCTGAAGGGTCTAAAGATATAATACACACCATTTAACATCGCTTTAACGTTCAGTCGGGAGGTAAAAAGAATTTTACAGATTCTAAATGGCCTGTTTCACAGTAGAAGCACAGGAATAAAAGACAGAGTGTAGTGTAATCTTTCATTTCTAACACCCTCAGGATAAACATATAAAATACAAGTTACAAAATGCAAGTTTCAGCTCTTAATTTCCAACACCAGCAGAACAGGTCCCACTGTGATCTAAACCTAAGATCTAAAAGTTTTGATCTAAATGTAAACTTTTTAATAACAATTAATGGCCAATAAAATACTTCTGAATAATCTAAACTGTGGGTTTACACAGACTTATCTCATGTCATATGATGCACCACCCTTGTGTAATGACAGTATATGAGTAGTTTTCCAAAATTCAGTTTAATTCCACCGTCTACTGATGAACAGGAATCAAAAGGTTTTGCAACAAGTAGCACTGCCAACCATAATTAAGAGAATAATCAATAAGAGCAACAGCGCTAACCGATTAAAACAAACATCAGTGGTGGTAAATAAATTGGGTGTTTGGCAAATGATTTACTTTCTGGAAATAGCACATATATCTGATACAATAATACTATGCTATACAATAATATATTCTATTAATACTATGCTATTAATACTGAACAACATAGTACACCATAGTACATAATTGTGGAGGTTGGAAGGGGTGATGCTTTAGTAGGTGATATGTATTTATGTTGACTGGCACAGTAATAGAAATGTTAATTAGAAATATTAGGTAGAAACTGCACTTTGGAAATACTTTGCTCCATGTGTAATTACTACTATTAGCTTCTGGTATTACCATGTTCTAATATAATCTGAAACTCTTTGGGATTGTAATTGAATTAGTTTTAATAATCTGGACATGAGAGTGGGCAGTACCTGAAGTAGTGGTGGGAACAGCTGTGGTTTTCCTCCTCCTCTTGATGTCTCCTGCACACAGCAATCCCATTTGCGCGTTAGGCTGTCTACTGGAAAAGAAAAGATAAACAACCATCAGGAATGTTTCATAAACTGTACATTTCTAACACAACAGACTAATTGAATTTAACTGTCCCGAGCTTCAAAAATGGAAACAGACAATGTGCAGTGTAAAACAAATATCATTGCCTTGACTGAATAAGGTGCTGAGATTATTCATTCAGAAACTAAACCCACACCAGCAAAACTGAAAGAAAAACAGGGCAAGGAACACGGATAACCCCGGGAAAAGCAGCAGTTAAGGGCTGAAAGCAGTAAGATGTAGTGTAGGAGTTTTAACAGAAATATCACTGGAGGAAAAGGAGGTGTGTGGGCCGTGTGTCTCTGTCGCTGCTGGGTACAGATAAACAAATTACCCTGGCTGCAGACCCCCCTCGTGTCATATGTCAGAAGCCCCTTGCACAGGGAACCCTGATTACTGGGATGTAAAGTTAAGGTCAAGGTCCTCTGCACTGTAGAGGGGGGAAGGGGATGACGCTTTAGGAGCTGATGTGTGTATATGTGTGAGTATACACATCATCTGATTCAGTAAGGGGCAAATAAAAACACACACACCCACAAGAAACACTTTACACTGCTCGATTCTCACTAATGTTCTTTTCTTTTTCAATTATTTTACAACCTAAAAAATCAGCCGGCCTTCACACTGTGTGAGCATTTTTTGATGAACTGACCAATGGGAGTGGTCCAATAATAGAACAGTATGGAATAACATTACATTAGAATTGCACAATATACAAAAATAAACTGCAATGCTTGATAAAGCTACTGGATATCATAAAGAGATAAATGAATATTATTTTACTGTGTAAACAGAAATATGACATATCCTGCAAGCAAATAACACAAAATACAAAATTACAAGAGTACTATTTACTACTGCGCAAAACAGAAATAACAGAGTATATCACAACTGCATATACATCTTTTGTGCACTGTAACCGTACACGTATACAGTCTATGACTGGCCGTTTAACTAAATGGTTAAACCCTTGTTCTAGATGGTAAAGCATGGCTCAAATCCAGCACTGGAAAGCAGTTTGTAAACTACCATTACACTCCCGATACTCTTATTATCTCACTCAAGTACCGGGCATGAGGGGTCATTTGATCTGCTATGTCACTGCAACCCTAAAAATGTGTTTATCCCAGAAATTCATATTGCAATACTAATAAAAGCACAATTTATCCTGGAGTCCTATATTCCATCAATGCACATGAATGCACAGCTATTATTCTGGTGATTAGAGTCTTTGTTACAACAGCGCCAATATATACAGTTCAGCTTATTTTCCAGCCACCTGACTAATGTGTTTAACAACAGCAACAGAAGCTTGATACCTGCCAGAGCGTAGGTCACTTCTGGCAGCCATATGAACCCCTAACCCCACACGTGTGTAGATAGGGCCCTGTCGCAGCCACCTTTTAACTGCCTGTGCATTCCCTGACCTCAAAAGCTATAAATCACATGATACTAGTGCACCACCTGGGGAGGGGGGCTTGAGCGAAGTCTCTATGTTGTATAATCAATAGGTATAAAAATAAATGGCTTGACCAGTATTCTCCGCCTGCTACCCCTCTCTAATAAAATCCCCGTAATGCATATTTCATTTACTTTTATACTTATTGATTAGCTGTAGCCCAGTTAGTAAATCACGCGTCTATTGATCCCTCAATCGTAGCTCTGTCGGACAGCGTATAACCAGCCATTTACTGCACTGATAAAGAGCTCAGCCATTGAACTCCCCACAGTAAATCTTTGCAAACTAACTTTTTAATTCCAAAATCAATGGGCGCTTAAACACCACATTATTTCACTCACTACTGCCCAGGCCAGTATTAAAAGTAATACCCAGATGCGCTTGTGTCTAATGCACAGGGCTATGGCTCTCCGTCTCTCTCCCTCCTTCCCTAGCACTCCCTGTCCCGTTCTCTCTGGCAGTCAGTTAGAGACGGCTCAGCTCAGGAGAGGCTCTTCTGTCTTCTGTCTACAGGTTCTTTCTGGGCTGCTTCTGTGCTATCCTCAGCTTCTAAGACCAAAGGTTAATAAACATGTATTTATAATAAATAGCTTGACATGTTCTAATTAATATAACTAAAAAAATAAATAAATAAACATCTGAAAAGCTACCTGTGAGAAAGTCAGAGACCACCCTTTATTTCCAGTAAACATTACAAGTTATATACGTGTTAACCCACTTGCAGAGGGAAGAGAGAAACCAAAGGAAAATATGTGATAAAAACAGGAGTTTACAGAGAAAACAGGACTCCTAACAACCATGCAAGACCTGGAAGACCACCAAAACTGTCACCATCAGATAAACAGTACTTCATTTTGAGAGATCAAGGAGAAAATCAAGCGCCACTCTCTCTTCAGATCTGAAAAAATTCACAGGTGTTTCTGTCCATCCTTCCACTGTGAGAAGACGACTCAACATTATGGGACTGAAAGGATGTGAAACTGTAAATAAGCGGGTTACTGAGAAAAGTAGATAGAAGGAAAAAATCTGTAAATCAAACAAAGACTGGTGTTCTTAGTGTCCAGACCATAACATCCCTGAATGTATTTTAGATTACTTGGATCAACAAAATGCAACCAACTACTCATTACTGGAAAAATATCTCTGCAGATTTCTGAAACTGACACAGTCTCTTAAAAGACTCAAAGCTTGGATAAGGTGTGGACACACTAAATGTTTTCTGTTTTTTCCTGACACAAAAGAATTGATAATGTGTACTTAATGGCCATATTGCCTAGAAATTAGAAAACCAAAGGGTGGTCTCTGACTTTTGTATAGTAGTGTACAATTCACCCTACGGTCCAGTAGGATTAAGCAGGTTAGAAGATGAGTGATTAAGAGTGAGTGAGTGCACAATACACAGTGAAGCTATATCAAACTACTGTTAGACACGGTAGGGCTGCACAATATATAGGTTCGGGATAGTCATTGCGATGTGTGCATGTGCAATACTCACGCAGGATGTGCAACGTCTAGCAAGACAAGTGAAATGAAATGTGTCATACTACAACTTTTTTTGCTGTATGATACAAAAGAAAAAAAATTCCGGTTCCTGGACTTTGATTTAAGAGTAGCCACAGCGCAGCCATGTGCTTTTGTGTTTGGTGCACTGGAACCAATTACATAGCATTAAAATTAATGAATGAAAATGAAAAATGTTTTCTAAATATTGACGTTCAAGTCATCTGTGAAAACTACTAAACCTTTTTTTTCAATATCGCAATATATATCGTATCATAGGGGAAAGAAATGCAATGTCCAATTTTTCAAATATCGTGCAGACCTAGTTCACAGTTAGTTTTCAAGCTGGTTTCAATAAAGTCATTTATGGAAAACCACCTGTATAACAATTTATAATAAAACGGATGGATTCTGCATTAACCAAGTGGCTGATAAAGATGTCTCATGGAATCAACTGTCCTTATTAAAAGCTTTTAGTGTGAGAAAGTAAGCTTTTATTGATTGAGTAAAAGAATCTGGAGGACAGGACTTATTAAATGGTGTATAAAAGTTTTGCTCTACATCTCACAAGCATAGGCAAAATGGCTCAATACTTAGAAAACCAAAACTTGGACTGACAGCCAAAGACAAGGAGGCAAGCGTGAAGGAGTGTCTAGTTAAAAGGTGAATGGAGTCATCCAAAGACACCTCGAACATTTTCAGTGCTCGCTGGTCCCTTAGGCACAGCGTAAGAAAACACACTGACACAAGGGTCAATCGTCATTCGCGTGCCCACCCCTCCAAAGCAGATATATCAATTAAAAATAATAAATCAAAAAGGCACGAGAGCTGCGGCTAGCTGCCGGACCACCATCTATTTTCATTAGGCTCCAGGGCACTCCAGGTGTGAGGAGGATCTTAAGATGAATAGAGGTATTCAAATGAATCAAAAAGGATTAGGGTCCCCTGGGATTGCAATCAATGCTAGCAAATCAATAATCAATAGGCCACTCACACCAATATACTAACTGCTGACATCGAGATCTCACAATTAAAATGAAAAGCAGGCGAGAGGAGTGCTGGAGGACTATGATTTATCTGAAGCCGGCGAATGTCATTTAGAAATAAATAAAGTCGATCGAGAAAACTTGCGTGCGGCAGAAGCAGGTGGGACGCGGTTATGCATTTTAACATGGCAGCGGAGTGTGAGGTATTAGAGGGCGATCTGTCACCGCCTGACGCCTGTTCCCACAGGATCACAACCATAAAAAACAATCTAGAGAGCTAATAACACCGACTCTACTGTATATGATATAAGCACACTGATTGGGAAAAATAGAAGAAAATATCCAGATGCTATTTTTAATCAAGAATGCAGAATGGACTGATTTCTTTATCATATTCTACTCAATGGCAACAACACAGCTCAAAAAAATAAACAATAAAAAGAAACATTTATGATCGTGTATATAAGGCACTTTTATTTACACTCTTCTACTGTTTACTTGGACAAACTGTGAAGTGCTTCGAGTTGGACTTTGATGTATGGAAGGTGCTATACAAATACAGTCATTATTAGGCTATTATTGCTTATTACTGCTATTAATATGATTGCTTTAGAATTCTGGGGCACCAGTTTATTGTTTTCAACCTACAGTAAGGTCACCCTGAAAAGCCAAAAGAAGAACCTTTGGACATCTACAAGGTCCCTAGACTACCTAACAAAAGGTAAACTGAAACAAAATTTTTATGAAACTGAACATATAAAACATGTAGCATTATCTGCTCAAGACAAGAATAACCATAACAATAACTATTTTCATCATAAGTGTTTTTTGATTGCTAAGTCATGTGTATGAGTGATAGAATTCACCCTCTTGGTGGTGGTAGTAACACCTTTTACAACTTTCATGTAGAACTTGCAGTGAGACCTAGCCAAGCTGAAGTACAGCCTCCACTTGCCAGGGTTGGTTCAAACACTGACATTCATATCTCTCCCATATAATTTCAAAACAGTTGATTTTACTCTAATAAAAATAGATCTGACTCAAAACTACTTTTCACTTTACAGTTGTATGCAAACGTTTGAATACCCCTGCTCAAGTTGCATGTTTTGTTGACTATGAAAACATCCTCTACAGCCAGCTTAATTTTAATGACTTCTTTCTGTAAATTTTACAAACTTAATACAGCAAATGAACAGTAATAGTGTGGAGATGTGTGTTTCTTGCAAAGGCTGTGTACTTATTTACATCATACCGCATTCATGTTACCAAACTGTGCGCGCAAGCTTGTAACCGACTGTAAATGTATTCGGTCAAAAAACATAATTTTTTGTGCCCAGTTCATCATTTCCACCCAAAATAATTCACTAAATACATGACATAATGGCAAATTACTCAACAATACCTCTTTTATGTGAAACAATTTTCAGTGCATTCATATTTTATTTTTGTTTCCTTTTGCCTTGAAAAGTCAAAAAGCATCAGGTGGTACAACCAGCCAGTCATATAGGTGGATTAAGTAAACTAAAATTCTAAAGAAAAATGGCTGGCATGATTTTATGTTTGAAATTTTTTAAATAAAACTAATTTTGCAAACAAAGGCAACTTTAAAAGTACTTAACTCACTAAAAACTTATATCCCTAAGTTGTTACTCTCTAAAATGTCAGACAGCACAACTAAAACACAGGTTATTTTATTCTGACATGCTTTTATGAACGAGGGATGAAAATACTATATCATTAAGAAGACTCCAAGTGACCGCCATGGTGCAATGGCAAGGACAGTGTCCCTCAAATTTTGTAAAATTTGGAAAAATGTCATTTTCCCCAAAAATGTGAATGTTTCAGTTTATATATATATATATATATATATACACTGCCTGGCCAAAAAAGGTCACCACTAAGCACATAGGCAAGAGCCTCCCATTGGATAATTACTGCATGGGTGATTATGTTTCTCCATTTAACCCTACCTGATGCAGTGAGCTTCTCATTTGTTAAACAACCATGTCGACAGACACATTCTGTGGTTGTGGAAAAGATATTAATTGGTTTCAGAAGGGTCAAATTATTTGCATCCATCAAGCAGAGAAAACATCTAAGCAGATTTTTGAAACTACTAAAATCAGGTTAAGAACTGTCCAACGCATTATTAAAAAGTGGTAGAACAGTGGGGAACATCATCTTCGAGGAAGGAATGTGGTCGGAAAAAAATCTTGAATGATCGTGATCGGCAAGATCACTTAAACGTTGGGTGCAATCAAATCGTAGAAAAACAACAGTAGAACTCAGGGATATGTTTAATAGTGAAAGTAAGAGCAGTTCCACACGCACAATGTGAAAGGAAATCAAGGGATAGGGACTAAACAGCTGTGTAGCCTTAAGAAAACCACTTGTCAGTGAGGCTAACCGGCAAAAATGGCTTCTATTTGCTAGAGAGCATAAAGATTTGACTCTGGAGCAATGGCAGGTCATGTGGTCTGATGAGTCCAGATTTACCCTGTTCCAAAAGTGACGGGTGCATCAGGGTAAAAAGAGAGGCGGCTGAAGCGATGCACCCATCATACCTAGTGCCTACCGTACAAGCCTGTGGGGGCCGTGCTATGATCTGGGGTTGCTGCAGTTGGTCAGGTCTAGGTTCAGCAACGTTATGTGCCCAAAGAATGAGGTCAGCTGACTACCTGAACATACTGAACGACCTGGTTATTCCATCAATGGATTTTTCTTCCCTGATGGCACGGGCATATTCCAAGATGACAACGACAGGATTCATCGGGCTCAAATTGTGAAAGAGTGGTTAAGGGAGCATGAGACATCATTTTCACACATGGATCGGCCACCACAGAGTCCAGACCTGAACCCCATTGAGAATCTTTGGGATGTGCTGGAGAAGATTTTGCGCAGTGGTCCAAAACTCCCATCATCATTACAAGATCTTGGGGAAAAATTCTCTATGAAAAACCCCTGACAGAAATAAATGTTGTGACATTGCAGAAGCTTGTGGAAACATTCGATGCCACAGCTAATGCATGCCGTGATCAAAGCTAAAGGCGGTCCAACAAAATATTAGAGTGTGTGACCTTTTGTTTTCCAGGCAGTGTATATATATATTCTAATTAAAAAGCTTTAATTAAAAGCTGTAATAACACCAACTATACTCAAGAATGCACAGATATAAGTGCAAACATATATGCAGATATAAAAATACACATCATGTGCTTTTTAAAAAGGATGTTTTAAAACTGTCATTTTTAAAAAAAACTCATATATCACTGTTAGGTTGAAAAGCTTGTCTAGTTTAACTTAAAATTGTGTTAAATGACCAGATCTTTCCAGAGACCGTTGCAACTTGCCCTTCAACTTGTCTTTTACAATTAACTCTACCCATGAGGCAAGTCATCACGTTCATATGGCTTTGAGCTGAACTGTTTATAAATGTTAAGTTTGTGTTTTATTTGTAGCAGATATATATGGGTTGCTTACATGCACAATGATCTTTCTCAAATGATCTTTTTTTTATCAACCAAAACATGTCGGGTTGTGCTGCACTCTGCCTTCCCAAAACGGACCCATAATAAAAGAGCAAATGTTATTTTATTTTTGTGAAACCCCCAATATTCTATACATATAGACTACATATGAGGCAAAACAAAGTTTCTTCCTGCAGTTGCAGGATAGGGGAAACAGTAATGTCCCTCTTTCAGCATTAAATGGCTTGCACATATGTATATGTTGAGTGTCTCATTGTTGCTGCTGGGAGCATTGCTGGAGGCCCAGGTCAGGAGGACAGACATGTCTTCCCCCCAGAGGCCGGATTTGAGCAGCTTTGGGAGCTCAACTCGGCTGCCACTAAGCGACGGGACACATCAGAGGCACCATGCGCGAATCCCCTCTCTCCCTCGTTCATTTGGGAGTATGATTTATACTTTTTGAAGTAAAAGGGGTCTTGAATTCTTCTATAAAGGAATTAAGAGGCCTCCCCTGAGTACAGCATTCAAATGAGAGCATGGCAATGATACCAGGGCCTTTTAATAGACAGAAATTAGTATTCAACATGCTTCAAACTCCAATCTGAAGAAACCTTTCAGGTGGAGAAGAAAGGCAATGAGTATGAAAGAGAGCGCTAAGAAGTGCGGCCGCTTCATTGGCGTCGTGTTTCTGCCCCTCATCAAGGAAAGAGGGAGTGCTTTTTAGAGTGGCCCAGGAGAGTGAGAGACAGAGGCAGAGGGAGAGAGTGAGGGAGAGAATTAAGAATGCACTGTAAATAGGCACCAAAGGCACAATGCACTGAAGTCGAACATTCTTGGGGCAATTAAACTCAATAAGTGTGCGCATCCCTGTGAGCAGCGGTTATTTGCCTTTAAGCTTGCCTTGCCTTTGACATGCCATGACAGACAGTCTAACTAAATATATAAATAAATACAGGAGAACTTTTTTACTGCTATTTGAACTGTTTCAACTGAGGCAGTAAGATGATCTTAAAAGTTTTAAGCATATTAACAAACAAGGCTGGCAACTAAATACATACTAAATATATATTTTACTAATGCATGATAGGCTGAAGTGCTTGCAAATACAACTTATCCACTGTATGAGAAAAACGCAAGCCTTATCTTTACCTAAATGTGTGGCGACCATAAGAAAACACCCAGTACATCGTCACATCAGACACTCCTTCATGCATATCAAGCCCTATAGATCAGAAGGTCACGGTTTGAGCTGCTGTCCTGAGGGACTTGTCCACCACAGTGATCCTATACACATCAAAAACACACTGACCCTGGTGGAAACTTTCATGCAGGTCAAATCAGTTAACTCCCCTAACCCCCCCACCACCTCTTGTTCTATGAACGGTTCATTTGGGGTCGAGTTAACTAAAAAATGCTCCATCAATACATTGAGCTTTGACAGCAAATCTGTTCAGTGCCTGTTTTCCACGCACCCAGGAGACACAGAAATCTTTTTGATACAGTCTATAACCAGCTCAATCCCGCCTACAGTGAGGGGAGGTTTTTCTGAAGTGACTGGCATAAATACAATAGCTTTTCACCTTGCCACTCGCCTCAATGATAATTTAAAAGAGCGTTTAGTGGATATAAACAGAAGGAGAGAAAGCGAGGCTTAGTTATTTTACTGTGACAGGACAAATGCACTAATAAAAGTCAACACAAAGTTCTTCTAGTAATGACAAAAATAATTCTTCCAGCAAAACACGGCTTATTTCGAAACTTCACAGTTCAGTGGATTGCTCACATGGAATTTCTTATTTTATTAGCTACAGGCAAACACTTACCTGCTTTTGCACACAGACGAGGAGCACCGGGGAAGGGAGCTCTCTGGAACCATGCCAATAGGATACATGGGCAACGGACACAGAGGCTTCAGCTGGAAACAAAGATATGCAAATGTTATGGACGGCAAACAACAACAAAAAAAAAACAAGATAGGCTGATGCAATTGACATAATAAGTCGTACCTGACTTCTATCTCGTTTTCCAAAGGAAGGCAACCAAAACCTGGAATTATTTATTCACTTGTTTATTCTATTCACTTATTTATTACGATGGAATTAATATTCTTCTCTGATTAACTGCAATGTAAAGTGAGAAGAAAGGCTAAAAGCTTACTCTTTCTGGTAGGAATCCTGCGGGTAGCTCCTCATTTTGTCCACAAAAACCGCCATATTATTATCCTGTGATACAAACACAAAACCAGTGCTCTGCATAAAAGGCCAGAGAGGTTTCTACCCTAAAAGCACACTGTCAGGATACTTTAGTACAGTGTAAAAGTAGCTACAGGTCATATAATGTGTTCTAACACGACGGTTAAGCCTCACCTTGCCAGGCAACCTCCTCCTGCCTCTCCTGATGCAGCGAGCAGCCACACCTGGTAAACGGTTCAGACGGGCGTGATAACCTGCAACACATACACTTACGATGCTCAGAAAGAAAGGACGTGAGAGAGAGAAAATACCATGGTTGACTACAGGTATTCCTTGTACCCAAGATAATATGATATCATTGTATTAATATAATGTTTCATTTCAGGTTCATTTTGCAATCTCTGACAGCGTTTGCCATCCTTTATCCAATATGTCCACCTGCCGAAAAGCACATGGTAATATTGTCCCCGATGACCACCATTAGCTTGGGTTCCAATCATGGTTCAACACTTCACAGCAGGAAAACATAAAAATGTGCAGTACAAGGGGCTGTCCAGGACCAGGGTTGGGAACCACTGGTCTAACAGCTGCTGCTATTACTGCTTATTAATGACATATTGACTATATGCTTATTAATACAGTGGTCTCAAAAAGTACTTTGACATTTGCGTCATACTTAAAAACATATTCAATTCAGTATCATATTGTGTGTATGTATATATAAGTGCCATTTATTTTAAGCAGGCCAAGACTAAGGACAAGACACCACTGTAAGAAAAAAAATCATATTTTGACTTTCAGAGGTATACAGCAGCCTTTGTGCAATCTAGTTGTAATTCTTCTTCAGGCTTTCTCCATACAACAAGTCTATAATTAGTCTGAGGTTTCAGATCATTATGACGTCATTATGTTTAGCAAAGGTTAAAATGTCTAATACTTTTTGGGGTCACTCCATTTCTTTATCAATTACTCTGAAAGTACTTGTTCATCACAGTTATGTTAGAGAGGCTAGATCTACCTCTCTGATTGGGGCGGGCAGGCTGAAGGAAGGTAGCTGAGTGATTCTTCTCTCTCCTAGCATCCAACCCAGCAGACCTGGGGGCAGTTTCAGACTCTCTGCTGGGCCGCAAGCCCTGAACGCTTATGCCTGACACGCACTCGCCTTCAAAGAACCAGTCACTCTGTTCATCGTCACCTGCAGGGAGAAGATTGAACAGAAGCAATGTGTGCAAACTCTTGAGTATGTCACACACACAAGGGATTCGCCTTGGTGAGTATATACATGTGACATATAACATACTAAACAGATCAGACAAGTACACAGAGTGCTAACAAGTATTAGTATTATACATGTAAGAATACAAATATACACTCAAAACAACAGTTGCACCCAGAAGAAAGTGTCAGATGGTAATGCTATTGGGAAGGAAGATAAAGGTTACCAAGAACAATAAATTATGATCAAATTTAGACTGATATGGGCAATATTTATTGAGCTATACATACAGAAGTAGTGTCTCTCAGTATGCCATCAGGCTAGTATATTTGCTAACCCAACATGCGAGACGTCTCGGCATGGAGCTATAGAGGTTCCTAATGGTGTCCTCCGATAATCCATCGGAGCTTGCAGCTTGAAAATTCTCACACAGTTCCTGCAGATTGTGTGGTAGGGGTAGAGTTGGAGTGACACCAGGCCTTCTGGACGTGTGACACGTGACAACAAACCGTTCATCTAAACGCTGACCACGGTGCCTCCACACACGGATTCATTGGTCGTCTCCACCAAGACAAAAACTTGTCACTAAAGATGACCGCTGCCATTCTGAATCACTCCATGACAATCTGCAGTCACCCTGTGTGGTGCAGCCATATTCCAATGGTGCTGGCACTACCTGGATGACTTATGCCGGACATCACTGCTCGCTGAATGTCTGCAATCGCGGTTGTTGGGTCAGTCAGGTACAGTGATAAGGCCTGTCCTTGCTTACGTCACATGCGCGGCCGAGCGTGAAACTTCAACAATCATTCTAATGTCTCACAATGTCAAACCTACCCACCAAGTTTCATTCGTTTCGGATGATTCCTTCTGGGTGCAGCTATTTATGCAGCTATTTTTATTGATGATGAGTATGTGATAGTGTAAAGAATAAGAATAAAGAATAAAAAGGAAAAAGAACAAATACATACCATAGACTAAGAAAAATAAGCAGTACTGAAAACACATCTGAGTTTACTTTTTCAACTTTCAGGGTTTCTGACCAACAAAGACATTTCAATGATTGTAGAGCCATAACTGCCAACAATTTATTTGGCTAATAATGACATCAGCATGGTCTATACTAGGGGTACACAATCAGAATCAGTCAATGAGCCAAGCAGTTGGACAAATTGGCAATCAAACAATTTATTACATTATATTATATTGTTATATTATATTTTTATATTTATTTTTGTATTATTTTGGTTGAAGTGAGAGACATAAGTAATGTGAGTCAAATAAGTGTTGTTTGAATGCTTTTGCACCAAAATGCCAGCATACTTACGCATGACTCATTATTCTTAACAGCCAGTGGACTGTACTTGATTCATTTTATATAAGTAGATAACAGTGGATGATAATAGGATAATACGTGATATTATGAAATCTTGCAATTGTTTAAATAAATGCCAATATTATGCAAATTATTGTTTTTCAACATCACCAACCAATCAATTACTCACAGACATACTTTGAATGGGACTTTTTTGAATGGGAATACTATAAAATAGACAAGCTTGTCCAGAAGAGGAATGCCATTGTGCCATTTTGGTATATTTTGGTGTCCGACAAACTGAACAGAGAACCTCTGGATGTCAACAGTGTTTCATGCTATCATTGTAAATTATTAAGCCATATTAAAAGCTAGAGCGGTTGGTAATTACGGTCAGAATTATAGAAATTCCTGACTGGTGCCCCTATACTACACTTAGTGTAGTTGATTAATGTGGTGTTCATTTTCTGTTAATTAGCATTGCCTTATTGTTCCACAGTGTAGACACATCACATTTGTGAATTAGGGCCAACAAAAAATATCAAGAGACAACAGGCTCGTAACTGGGAACATAACATTTCAATTACTCATGCATGTGCCCTCAAATGGTGTCAAATGGTGTTAAGTGAAGTGCAATCTCAGTGTGGCTTCAGGGTCAACTGAGGGCTTTGTCGCAGCACCACTCGGAACTGCACGAGAGGACCCCACACCCACACAGACACACACACACACACACACACACCACTCTCAGACGCAGTGCTCTCCACGGACCCGTCAGTCACCCACACGGCAAGGCCATGCCTCTCACAGTCAAGGTGTAGTGACAACTGTTAAATCAGAGGATGCCTAGCGCCACCACGGCTAATGAGATTAGCAAAGCCTTCAGCGCTCATTAGCGCTACATGACAACCTCTCATTAGAGCCGCATGGGCACCCGGCAACTGCCACCCACAGCAACCAACCCTACTCTGCGACATTGTCCCAGTGTGCTTTTCCCTGTTATTTTACGGAAGACTTTCTGGTATTACTGCTTTGGTTAAAAACAGACCTTTTCTATGTATGACTGGTCTGATTAGGCTAGAGGTATTATATGATCTATGTCAGTGTTTCTCATTCCTGGTCCTGGAGGCACCCTGCCTGCCCTGCAGTTTTTAGTGCTTTCCCTGCTCCTAACAAACCTGATTCAACTTATCAGCTCATTAACATGTCTTTCAGAATTAGAGGGGGTGTGTTAAAGCTGGGAATCCACTAAAATCTGCAGGACAGGGTGCCTCCAGGACCAGGTTAAGTAACACTGATCTATGTTATGCATGAAGCAGAATTAACTAGTACACCATCAAAAACAGTTACAGAATAAAAAGAATCAGATGCTCGCAGTACAATTTAGTATCAGTGTTTCTATGTTCTGACAACACTATTTGTATTATTTTTTCTAAGGAATAAACAGAAATATGAAGCAGGGAAATTTTGTTCTGTGATGTGATTACATTTTGTTCATTTGCTTTTTTTGCATTTACTTTCACAGATCACTTGCTTTTCAAATCTGACTGTGTATTACATGTTATTCATTTTCATTTTCCCCTGTTAAAGACATCTCATTTCCTGGTAATGTAATCCAGCAAACAAAATATCATTAACCTCATAAATACAAATAATCATTTCCTAACACTGCAGTACATGCTATGCGTCTCATAAAATGAAGAGGAAAAATAGAAGCAGTATTTTCTTCGCCACTGCAGTACTGGGCATATGAAGTGCATGTAGTGTTATGTCCTCAAATTAAAAAAAAAAAGAAATGCTTAACAGAAAGGAAATGTTTGTTGATATTCATATTCAGGTCATTGTGAAAATATCACACATTTTAAAGGCACTAACACGACTTGTGTTCATTCCTACCTTGCCTTCCTTCATCATTGGTGAAAAGACCAGGGTCACTGCTGCACACACTGCTTGTTTCACTAGAATAAAACAGAGAAAGCTGCATTTCATCACCTGATCTATAAGATCAAACTGTGCAATTCAAGCATTACAATATTTTCTCAAGTTAGCAAAATGCACAAACTAATGACTCATTTTTAAATGAAAGTATCGCTTTTGAAATATTTATATCCATTGTATACACAGGTAAGCGACTCATTATATTTGAATACTGTTGCCCCAAAATGTTGCAATACATACTTTGAATGGGACTTGCACTATGAAATATTATAAAATAAACAAGCTTGTGCAGAAGAGGAATGCCACTGCACCAGTATTTTGGTGAACAGTGAACAGAGAACCTCTGGATGTCAACAGTATCAATGTCAAACGAAAGTACCGCTATCAAAACATCCATTATATACACATACACTGACCATACATGGAGAACAAAACATCTCCCGACATTTGAAAATATGCAGAGACGGAGGTCAAGCAGAATCAGAACCAAAGTAAACATACAAGGTCCTTCTTCAGCTCACGTCTGCTTTCCATATTACAAACACAAAGACGTCGGGGAGGGGCAGGTACAGATGCGGATCGAAGCTCGTGAGTGACATGCCCAATCTAATTGAATATCCCCCCCCTGTCAGCTCCAATCTAATCTGCCCAGCCTTTTCTGAGGATGACAGGAATGCACCAGATTTCTCCCTCCCGCTCTTCCCGTCTGCTCGTTCAGCAGGCAGAGAATGGACCTCAGGCTTCAACTTCAACAACTGGACAGCATCTGCTCTAAAGGCTGCTCTGGCCTGGAGCGCCGACCCACATCAGTGATCCCCAGCCCCACCCACAGTTCCTCACTTTGGTAACAGATTCAGTCCCACCTCAGGCTTCTTGTGCCGAGCACTGGTGTGGCGGTGCCAGGCTGGGGCAAGTCATAATAGGTCGTTTGATGCTCTGTATGCACAACGTATATTACAGTAGACTCTAGAACAGAAAGGGACAACTTCATACTGTATATCCACAGTAGCCAAAACAGGTGCACCAAATCCTGGTCCCAGAGGTCTACCAGCCTGCAGAGTTTAATTACAGCCCTAATCTAACACATCTGATCCAAGTAATGAAGGTTTTGAGGGGCATCTTTCAAGGGTGGTGGATCTCCAGGATTATGGGACTGGGCATCCCTAAAACAGAGGGATTGTCCATTTCAACAACAATGAGAATAAACAATGAAAACAGGGCTTGAAAGATTACCTGAAACGGTGGCTTGTCATCAATGATTAGGAAAACAAAAGTTGCTATGATACAACTAAACTGACTGCAATACACTACAGAAAATGAAGATATGACCTCTACTGTTCTGTTGTGCTATAAAAGAAGAAATTGTGTGCCAAAAGATGCCCTAAGCCATGCGGTGCTCTTCAAAGTCCACTCTTTAGTGATGTCGACAACGTGAACAGGTAAAGACCAAGAGAATCCTCAGTGTGCTACATTTAAAAGCATGCATTTAGGCCATTGTGTATAGATAATAAACAATAAAACGAAACCCAGATGCTGATGTACATGGGAAGGATAATGCAGTCTCTTTTCTGATGAAAAAAGGAAACACTTCCAAAACTCCTCAAACACAGACATCCAGATTAACTGAAAGAATTCAAGGCGAGTGAGTTAAATTCATATTAACGTTACATTAACAAAGTATCCGAACTGTTATTGATGTTATCCCTATCCTGAAATGCACATTCCCATTATTTTTATTCAAGACGGCTCACACTGCTGAGCAGCTAACTATGATGCGTATATTTGCAATGCGCTGGCTAAACATGAAATGCTACCATGTTTAGGTTCATGTATTAAAACCACAGCTCGTAGCTGTAGGGTACCACACTTACTGCTCAGCCTGTGTCATCTGTCATCAAAGTAGCATCCTAAATAACTACTTCCAGGCTAATGGTCTGTCACCATGCTTGTAAATTTTAACTACTGCTCGCACTCTTGAGTATACAGTATAGTATGATGTGTATAGTGTGTAAATGTGGGTGTGTGTTACATTGTGTGTGCAGCCTCTGCTGTTTTCTTACAGTCATTGAGCTATACCTGAGACCTGAAATCTGGTTTTGCTTTTTACCATGGTATCAAAGCAGGAATCATGGAATTTCTGGTATTGTGATATGCCTAGTTTCTCACTTTCTATTTGCTGAATGTCCGCAATCGTAACTGTTGGGTCAGTCAGGTACAACGATAAGGCCGAGCATGAAACTTGAATCACAAACCTACCCTCCAAGTTTCTTTCCTGTCAGATGATTCCTTCTGGGTGTAACTATTTGTGCAACTACTTTTTGACGATGAGTGTACTTTTATAATTCTATTCAAGTCATCGCTGATATGTCACCGGAAGTGGCTGTGATTGTGTTGTGGCTAAAATCTGCCAAAGTGGAAAGTTAAAGTTACCTACAACTTTGCATCCAACTGCAATGGCATCAGTAACATCTCTCTCTGTTAGGCATATCCTTGTTCACTGCTAGTGTTTGTTTATTAGCACAGCGCTGTACACTAGGCTTGCTTCACATGGTTTATGAGTTTATGAGTCCGACAGCAACAAAATGAGCATGGCCTCAGGCCGATACCATCAACCCATCCCTGATAGAAACTCATGCCAATAACCACTTCACATTGCACATCGTCTGATCATAGAGATTCAGCGCAGTGGTAGGCGTGCCCCTAGTGTGCAGCAGCGAAGACTGACAGTCCTGTCTGCTCTGCAGTTTGCCTCACGGTGATCAGAGTTGACCTTGACCATGTGGAGAGAGGTTGGTGGGGTCAGACACTCGCTGATGCAGGACTTCGCCATATTGGGTGACGCGCGGCCCAGTCTGCCGGCCCACCATGCATCACTCTAAGCAGATGGCCTCTGCGCCGCCGCACCTTCTCACGCCGTGGAAGCAGATGCGGGAGGGGGGTCACGCTCTCAAGGGAACTAGGCAGGCTTAGCCCAGCACTCCTGGATAAATACACACATATGCACAGCCACACACACATGCTCCTCAGCTGTCTGATGGCCTCTGGAAGTGAGGTTGTGCATCTGGAGCATTACAGAAGCCCTTATGTGTCAGCAGAAGGAAGATGGCTACTGCCCCTCCTGGCAATGTAAGATTCATAATGAGCGTTAATCGCCCTGTAAAAACTGCAGCACAGACGACCACAGCCTTATGCCTGCTCCCTGCACTGCATCTGGCAGAAACAATGCTGGTGTGGTCACACCCAGAAACACTTATGGAATTATGGAGGCCATTTAATTTAATAATAACAGTGCATTTATTGCCCCTCATGGTTAAACGAAGAGATATTGGTTTTTGTATTATAAATTGCATTATGAATTGTTAACACAATGCTTTATAAGCAGCATAAGTATTACAGTGTGTTGTGTCAAGTATTGTTCAGTACTGTCTGTGCCAAGGAAACTCAGTACCAGCTTGCATAATACATTATGACTAACTAACTTGCCTAGTCATAATGACCTGCTAAGACATGCAATGACTTTTAAATAGGGGCACTTAATTTACCTCCCAGTCGTCACCCTGAGAAGGCCCTTGAAAAGTTGTAGTTTAAGTACCGAGGTACTCACTGATACTGCTTATAGGTTCTTGGGTTGGCTTATAGATTCTAGATTAATATAATTCACAAGGTAAGTTTTTAAACACCTCAGTGTCGCTGCCAAAAATATTCAGCCAACAGCGTCTTGTGGGTAGCACCCCGTGACCACAGATAAAGGACTACAGAATGACGAATACAAGCTGTGCAGCAGCAAACTGACTTTACATCTACAAGGTGGACCAACAGGGCAGGAGCGTCAAACAGAGTGGACTGCATTGTCACCGCAGTGCTGAAAATGATCCACCACCCTATAAAACCTGTTCTGTGGTGGTCCTGTGGGCATCCTGACCATCAAAGAACAGGGAGAAACAGATGGTCTACAGTCTTAAATGGTGCTGATAAATGAACAACGATTGGAGATAGAAGACGGTGTTCCGGATACAGTGTTTAGCTGCATTTCGCTGACAAACTAACTTGTTGGCACATCGCCCACTGAGGAGAAAATACTACATATAAGATGACGAGTCCTCATCAGCACCAGCGGTGCTCTAGTTAGCTGTTTTAGCTCATATCTGAGGAGGCAGCCTTGCTGCTTAGCCAACTTGAAAACTACTGCTTCTCCTCAGCTGTTTTGTATAATACAACAGGATTCCTTCACATCCTGCTAAAATTCTGGCCATTTCGAATAGCGCTGTCCTTTTCCTGTCTCATTGTTAACCGGATATATGCTCATCATTTGAATATCCAAATTAGTTGGAATGCACATCCCTAGTTAATCCTAATGCATTATGCAAGCTGGGACTAAACACTGGCAACATTGAACATGTTAACAATCCATAATGCATTATTAACATAGCTATAAACTATCTATTTTTTTTATTTATGTTTATAGGCATGTTTATAATGCCTAGTGAATGCATTATAAAGTGTCATGAATATAACGTTCATTGACAAACAGTTTAACAAAATTCTCTTTATGCAACCACCTATTAAAGGTTTTTTAAGGAACCAAACATGGCTATGCAGTCACTCTAAAGAACCCTTTCTGGCACCTTTACTTTTTCAGACTGCATGGTAAAATGCTTCTTAATCTGCCTATCAAAGATAACTGAGTCTGCAAAGTATGTGTTGCCTGATAGTTAAGTGTCATATAGGGTTTAAGCTTTTTGACTACATGAGAAGCTCTGATGCCTAATTAAAAGCTCTTTTGTGTACGTGCATGTTCCAGAACTGAACAATAAACAATGAAATCAAACTATATCAGATACAAGCACACTTACGTGACAACGGTATCTTGAGAAATCTAAGTGAAAGCGAATCGCTGCTGAGGTGCTTGAATGTCAAGGGAGAAGAGGAGCTGTGTTAAATTTGAAGAAGAATGATAGGTGCAATATAAACAATTAATTAGGACTGCGCATTAAGTATTAAACAATATTAAAGGTGTAATGCGATGTTGCCTTGAGAGGCTTGCTGCCAATATGAAACTGTTTCCATTAAGTAGTACCTAATTAATGCCATGCATTATTGACACTAACATTTTTCTTTCGGCTTGTAGGAGTCTCCCTTCCCCCTCTAACATGACCTTCAGTGGGAGAACTTTCAAGCGAGTTTATCTGTCTCTGTCTTGCACTGCGTTAAGTAAAACCCTGGACTGAGATATGCAAAGATGAATAATAAATGTTAAAACACATTCACACTGGCATTCAATTCATTGTAAACAACCCTGTCTAAGCAAATCCAAATTCCTGCACACGGCCCAAGACCTCCCAAAAGACGTCTCTCTCAGCAGCTTGCTTTGGATGAGCTAATATCTTTCTCTTCTTGTGCCATTGTCTACACACATTCTGGGGAGGTGAGGCCAAAACACAGTTCCAAGAAAGGGTGTAATCATTAGGATATAATCCCACCCTCCTGAGACTGGTAGGCCGAGTAGGCCAGTTTGGGGTGAGATTACTGAGCAACGGAGAGTCAATGAGAACTGGCTTATTCCACACTCCAGAACAAAGAAGGCTGACAAAAAACCAGGGGAGTGTCTAGCTGATAACAAGGAGCCCCATTCCAAGACCATGCCCTCTTCCATAAGCGTCTGATTAAAGGGGTCTTCCAGTCTCCCTCAGCTTGGGTAATTGGATTAGTCTCAGGGATTTATGGAAACGAACTTGGGCAAGTCAGGATACAATCCCAAACTCCTCGACTACTTTGCCAAATCAAAATTACCAAAGTAATGACAAGTGGAAGCAGCTCTAAGAAACAGCAGCTCAGTTTCACTACAACGAACCATTTTGCATCAACCCCATGTGAATGACTTTGCCTACATCTCAATCACTGAATTATGCAAAAATCTAGACAAATCAGTGAAATTGCACTTTAACAAGGACAATTCACCACAAACGCATACAAGCTGAAAGTACGTCTGAAACATTAAATGCTTTTATACTGCAATTTTCAAACCACAAGAGCTGCAATTGTAATTATAGCCTACATTATCAACAACATTGTTTAATTCAATTAAAGGGGGATTTTTTACCTAACTACATGTAGATGAGACCAATCAGAAGCAACCAAATACCCATATACCATGAACCTACCACAACCACAAATAACCGGCTGTCTGGAGCATTGTGTTTGAGCCTGCAGCTAGACTAAGTGCGCTAGTGCTTGACTTCTTACTCAAAAACAGGCCTGGAAAAAAAGACTTGCAACTGAAATCACCGCCCAGAAAACCACAACTAGACATTTTCTCCAAATTGCTTGGCCCTACTTCATGGAAAGCTGATTCGTGGTCAGCTGGCTAGTCTAGAGAGGGCCAAGGTTGTTCATGGCCTGAGCCCCAGCCCTGTTGGGTATGTGTACCCACAGGTGAGGCCTCCCAGCCAGGCCAGACTGAGCACCAGGTGGTGTGTCATCCATCCGGCCCAGCGCAGGTCTAATCAAGGATGGTCAGCCCAGCTGGAGCTGCCAACAGCTGCTTTACGCACACTTGGATTGGCTTAAGGAAAGTCTGGACACTGTCTGTGCGCGAGGGCCGAAAGGGGAGATGGGGTGTACCTCACATACGCTGCATGCTTAAAATTAACATCTGGCCTCGCAGTGTGGGTGTGTGTGTGTGCGTAGCATGACCCTAAGGGGAAAGCTGTTATGAGCATTTTAGAATGCATTGACTACTCTGCTTAACCTCAGTCCTATGACTTTCAAAACATCCAGTCTTGTCCTCTTCTAATTCGGATTTGCAGTTCGGTTCTGGAGTCTTCGACTCCTTTCTTTTGGCATGATTAAACTTTAAATGCTAACCTCTCACAACTGCTCAGCTGTTCTATGCTTCAGTCCCATCCAATCCCAGCACACAGCCATCAGGCACGAGGGGCACAAGTGTAAGTGAGAAATGATTGACAGGGCGACACAGTGTTCCCATTTATTTCTTCTCTGGAGCTGTTTTCCGTCAGGAGGGGTATTGATTTTTCCATAAAATAAGAAAACAAGCACCGTCGAGAGGCCACGCAGGGTCAGCACAAATTAAAGCAGAAGATGTAAAGCCGGCTGTCGCCCCATTATTGGTTGCCGCCACCGACGCCTCGCTTTCTCCTTTAAACCAACCCACAGATAATTAGATCATCATGGAGCTGAGGAAGGGGTGGGGACGGGGCAGGGGGCTGGGGTATGGCAGAGCAGGTGGAAGAAGGACAGAATAGCTGACTAGACCCAAAACAACCTGATATAGTGTCCTGTTACTTGTGAACTGAGCAAATAACCGTACCTAAACCATAATAACATGCTTCCTTCTTCTGAATGAGTTCATAAAACATGTTTTCAATCAATTACCTGAACCCTAGAATTCATATTCAGCGCCACTCCTTTAATTGCAGACAGCACAATATCCATCTCAGAGTTTTCCAATAGCATGAGCGAAGTAAATTGCAGGCCTCCATTGACACAGAGGTAATTCACTAAGCCAATGTCACTTTTCAGACATTTGTGTGATACACATCTGTGGCAGAGAGAGCACTGCCGCCCCGCTGCTGGGAGGCGGGAGACCCAGTGAACTTTAATTAACTGGAATTCTATTGAACTTCATTTCCCAGAGATCAATACAGCACCAAACTTCTTATTTGTAATTCTGGAATAGAGACATCATGACCTAATTGTAGCCTAGAGGCAACAAGCAACACTGACTCCTATCTGCTGATCACCACTGCAACTCGAAGGACTATGCTGCCTTATAGCATTCATTTTTAATACCAATTCAATAGATGAATTAGTGCCTGTATGAATCATGATACAATGCGGCCGCACTGACTAAAGCCAAAGAGATTTAGGTGGGCTAGTTGATCGTTTTAAATGTCTTCATTTTACAGCCTCTGTGAGGTTTAAATTATCAGCTTAGCCACTAAAAGGAACAAAGAACAAAATGAATTCTGATGTGTAAAAAGATGCTGTGTTGTAATCAGTAAAACAAAAAAATGCTACATAAACATGATGTCATTTTTTTAAAAATGTAAATGTAATTATAATCCATCGTGGATGCTTCCCAGATGCTCGCTCATCATTAAGCTACATTCCATTATCATTATCACATTGACTATTCGCTGACCCTAATTATAACACTCAACTGAATACTACTGAAAATAAACTGAATAGACGGACTATAAGAGGACTGTACAAATAATGCAAATATTAATTAAAATAATGCTAGCAATGCTTCAGAGGTCATAACTGCAATGTAAAGAAAAATAACTAAAAGAAAACTAAGGGGTATTAGTGTTCTTCATTTAGAGAAGAAACAGCCACAAACCTCAGCAGGATTTACATGAAGTAACAACTTTCAGAGTGACAGGTAAAAAAATATATCACATGAAGTAACAACTTTCAGAGTGACAGGTAAAAAAATATATCACCAAAAGATATTAAGCTACTCTGTATTATTTCTTTGACTTATATTAAATAATTTAATTTAATAAGTTAATGCTGAAGACCATGTAAATTAAACAGAATGTAGCTAAAGTGGAGCATTTCACTGTTGATCTGCTGCTGCTTGAACTATTTTAACATGCTGGATAAAGTGGAATAAAATGGATTCAAATGTCCAGTAGCTGTGCACTTTATGTTGTCAGGGATTCAATATGTATGATTGAAGAACCAAAGCAGAAATACCATTCTGACATGTTCTCATCTGAGGCCTCCCTCTGCTCCTTGGCCTGGCGCAGGATCTTGTCCTTCCAGCAATCTGCAGACAGGCCTCCCACTCCGGCCACCACAGAGCCCCCATCCTGCACTGGCCAGGCCCCGGGGCGCTTCTTCAACCTGCCCAGCCTCTGCTTCTTATATGACCTCTGATGATGATGATGATGATGATAATGATGATGATGGTGGTGATGATGATGATGGTGATGATGGGTTTGTTCACCACGTTCCAACCCAGACACTCTGAGCTTCTGCTGCAGGCTTACAGTCACATCTGAGGTCATCCGTTTGACCTTGCGGCGCCGGCGCAGAGGCCTGCCTGGTGTATTCTCTGTGAAGGAGTCTGATTCTGGCCAGGAATGCTGCCTGGCCCTGAAAGACACTGATGCCGATGGCCAGCGCTTTGCTATCACAGTGTCATCCGAATCACTACAGTTAGCAGGAACCACGGCTGCTGTTGCTATGGCCACAGCTGCTGTAGCACCCTGCCTGTGGTTCCTGGCAAAAGCCTCGTCCAGGCTGGACTCGGACGCCTCGCTGAGGCAGCGGGTGTGCTCTGGGGCATGCAGGGAGAAATCACAGCGCCGTTTACGTCCCCTCCGTCTGCGGACCTGCCGCCGATGCTGCAGCGGGCTGAGCACCATCTCCTCCCACAATTCATCCAGCTTGGCTTGTTCTGATGTCTGCTCCAGTGCAGACACCAGGTCCTGCACCAGCTCCTCCATATCAGCAAATCTACCAAACAAAGCACATAAGTGAGGTCTAGATGCAATACTGACACGTCTAAAGTAGAAGGAGCATATATGGCCGCACGTGCACAAAGTTAGTTGTAGCTTTAATTGTACTGACTGTTATGGACTCTGTCAGGTTTATATTATTCGCTCACTCTAGATGATAGCAGACCAAGACTGTAACTGGTAGATTTGTGGGCAGTTTATATTTTCATGTTGGCTGACCTGTGTAACCAGTTTTGTGACAAGGTAGACCAACTGGGTAAATGCATGCTAAGACTTTAATAAGGCAACTAATGTTATGACTTTATCTAATAGAAAATAACTTTTTGTTTGCCCACATAGGGCACACAAAAAGATGGTCCTTCAAAGGTCCCTTAATAAAGGAAATGGTTTTATATAGAATCATGAACACTCAAAGAATGATTAAAGGTTCTCTACATCCTGAAAGCGTTCTTCAGAATGATGGAAATGATGGTTCTTTATAGAACTTTTTGGGAGAGGATATAGCACCATGTAGCACCATGTAACATCATTTTTTCTATTTTTACCAAGTAAAGCTTTTTTGGTGCTATATAGAACACTGCTATATAGAAATGTGTTATACAGTTTATAGAACCACAACAACTTGTCCATCAATTTGAAGAACACTTCCACAATGCCATTAAACCTTTAATTATGCAAAGTTTTTTGAGTGTTTATGGTTCTATAGATAACCATTTTCATTACTAAGGAACTTCTGAAAAAGATTTCCAAGTGTATAAGATCAAGTTAAAAAGGCATATAAAAACCAGTCAAACATAATCAGTCAGAGGTCAATTCAGCTGAAAAGAAATGGGAACCAGCCGTAAAACTCCATGATCAGTGAATCTCTAATACAGTCACATCTGAACTCGCAACATATTAATGCATATTATTGAACCCTTCATTAAAAATGTGCCTGTCTTGATTCATCAAAACACACACATGAACTCATCTCAAAGGAATGGTGTTGCTCATGATGCACAGAATATAAAAAACTGCACATGTGGTATCAGGACTGCAAAGGCCAAGTCTGTCCATTGCAGATACAGTAGAAAACATTGCTAAGCAGTGCAGGACTACGTGCTAAGTTCAAGTCTCAGATGGTCCACGTCATTTATATGTATGAAGTGTGATAAACAATAACATTTAGGATTGCAGACACTTTCCCAGGCTTTCGTTATTCTTCATTATCTAAATGTTCTCTCCACTGAGAGACAGAGACTGCACTGCTGTTGTCATGCACTGGTATTGACGTGTGGGGGCATGACGTCACGGACCCTCAAAGAAAGCTCAAAACAATACGAGCACACACGAGGATTACATAACACTGCCACACATAAAAGATGCCACTAACGTGTGTTCCTACATTCAATGCCACTTAATACGCTTAGGTTTGGATTAACGACAAGAGAGGAGACGCTTCCTATTCGCTTTTTTTCCGTTCCACCTTAAATGGTGCAGCATGTAACTGCCGCACCATTTAAGGCGGAACGGGACAATTAGCCGAATTAGCACACGTTAACTTACACGTTAACTTATCATGCTACATGGTTCGACTGATAATCAGAAACCGGTACAGTTAAAAGCGTTACAGAAATGCTGCATATCGCGGATAAAGCTGTTATTAAATACACAGAGCAGAGACCAAGTCAGAATCATTATGTCGTTCACTAAGCCGGCAAATAAACGCAACACTGTGCCCTGAAACATGTCCTTTAAAGTCTAAGCACGCCTTAGGGAGTGTAAAAAAAAAATAAAGGTAAGCGGGCTGTTAAAGCTCTCTCTCACTCACCAGCTGCACAACCTGCTGTTTTGTTTTCACAGCTGAATACATGGGAAGGACTTCCGTCCCAAGCGGTGACGTCACATCCGCCCTTTTTTGTTTTTATTTTTATCAATAATATTATCATTTCCTATCAATATTATGAATAAATATGTATTAGCTTCTCACCAAAAGCCTGCAAGGTATCAGAAATTCAAGTTCAGTAAAAATGTTAATGTAATAATTTCACGTGTAAAAAAAAATGAATTAATGTATGAAGTTAGTTATTACTGTTAAGGACTCATTCATTTTTATGGGAATTTTAGAAAGTAAAGTTAAAGAAAGTAAAATTATTCTTATTTGAAAGAATTGACTTGTTCACGTGTTCAGGAGTTCCTTTGCATAATTTATATTTGCATACCTAATACCTAGAAAGAAGAATACAGAGTTAAATGAAGCATAAGTGCACTAACTAGCAATCCTAAGCCAGCACTTGTACCTAGAGAGAAGAAAAGTTAAGCTCAGCAAAAGTGCAAAACAAATAATTTAAAGGAGCAATTTGTAAGTTTTAGTTTGATTTATGAATGAATAATAATTAATAATTAATATAATAACTAACTAAAAGTATTAACAATATGTGAAGAAATAATGTTTGATGGCGTCAAAGACGTCTATGTATCGTGTTGCAGAGCTACACTATATGGACAAAAGTATTGGGACAATCATTAAATTCATAAAGTTCAGAAGGGGGTCACCGAGTGCACACATAGTGTGTAAGTTGGCAGCAACTCTGCAGGGTTTCAAACGTTCTCTGGCATTAATATCAGCACAAAAAAGTGTGCACAAGGAGCTTCATGGCATGGGTTTCCATGGCCGAGCACCTACAAGCAAGCCTTACATCACTGAACACAATGCCAAGTTTCAGATGGAGTAGTCTAAAGCATTTTGCCACTGCACTCTGGAGCAGTGAAAACGCCTTCTGTGGACTGACAATTCATGCTTCTCCGTCTGGCAGTTTGATGGATGAGTCTGGGTTTGGTGTATGCCAGGAGAACATTACCTACTTATAGTGTGTCTACTGAAGTTAGCATGCTAACCAGCTAACATGCTAACCAGAAAAGGTTTGGACACCACAAAATTGGGCGATATGCTGCCCCCTGTTGTTTGGAGAATAAATTCAACAGGTTGGGCCATTTTACACATTGCTCCTTTAAAGCCTTCAGACGTATGCAAAGTCAACCAAAGTGATTTGATATGAACTGTACCTATTTAGAGAAACTCAGCATTGTTCATAGTAGCGGTGATAGGCACCAGATGTTTGAAGTGTGTTACTACTAATCATACTTGAAATGACTACAAATAAAAAAGCCCTTTTGAGAAAATTGTTCGGCCTTTAATTGCACATTAATGGGAAAGGTACATGCAGGATGTTGTGAGGTCAAACATCAGCCCAATTTTACTATTATCTACCTTACATACAAAACTCAGAAGACTGGCTTTATTTATGCTGAAGACATTGCAATTGTTCCTATCACCACTGCTGTAAAGAAAATCTGAGATGGTAAGTTTCTCTACAATGCGCCATCTACATCACAACCAGACTTTTTTTACACCTCAACAAATTTAATCTCAACATTTGTTTACATCTGATCAAAATTAAATTCTGCAGAAAATTTGATGGATATTTAGTTCATAACAATAAAATCGTTTCTCTTATTAAAATGAATTGGAAAAACCTTACTAACGAAAACTTCATTACATTTCTTAACAATGCAAGTTACATTTTGTTATTTTAATTGAATTTGTTTTGCTAATACTAGTATTTTTACTTGTACATTTTGCATTGTTAAAATAAAACATCTATTGAAAGCTTAGCAGAAACCAGTTTTTGAAATCAAGTTAAAGAATCCATCAAGAATTTTTTAACAACACCAAGTGTTTGTAGTGGTTTTTAGACTTCAGTTGCAATGCTAAACACTAGGCTACACAAATATACACCACAACTGCATCTAACAAAGCCCTGTAATGTAATGCAACAACGAAGGCATAAGATGGAAATATTCATTAAAGCAACACTATGTAGGATTTAGAAATTTGAAGACATGGTGAAAACATGTAATTGCATGCAACGTGTAAAAGAACATTTTGTAATGCTGGTTGTGCTTCACACCCACCCCTACTGCAAAATCTGCATGAACTGTGTGAGAGTATTCAAGCTACATGGGATAAATTATCACAGGACACCATTAGGAACCTCTACAACTCCATACCAAGACATCTGGCATGTTGCGTTAACAAACATGGCGGCCCAAGGCAATACTGAGAGACACTACTTCTGTATGTGTAGCTCAATAAATATTGCCCATATCAGTCTAAATTTATCATCATTTATTGTTCCTGGTAACCTTTATCTTCCTTCCCAATAGCACTGCACTCTGACACTTCCTTCTGGGTGCAATTATTCTTTTGACAATGTACATTGGGCCATTACTTTTGGTCCGTTTACCATGAAATTTGTACACCATGTAAAGGGCAACTGGCATAGAAACAAAGTTAAGGAGAAACTAGGAGAAAGAGGTGAAACTAGAAATTAAAATATACATATATTTTGATGCACTCATGAGTTGAATTTTCTTGCAGCATGTGTCTATAAAAAAGTGTATAAAAAGTCATTTTTGCTTGAGTAGTAATAAACTCCCTCTTATACACACACCAAAAATGAGAAGCGGAAAAAAAATGGAAAAGGAAACTTAGTGAACAAGAGCACAAAGACCATTTAATCTCTCTCATCTTCCTCTTAATAACTGCAAATTTCCCCCTGGGCTCCTGGGAGAGGGCCTCAGTGAGCGGCTAAGCCCTTATCTGTCCCTTCCACATTTTGTGCTGCAGAGCGGCTCCCTCAGTACCCAGCCCCCAGGCCTCCGCTCACCCAGGCCTCCGGGACACTCAGGCTCAGGGGCCCTCATTGTTTCAGGCCAGCCAGAGCATCCGGGGAGAAGACTGAGTAAAAAACAGGAGGGGACTCCACCACTGCTCCATTCAGCATTCTGGCTTGCCAAACATATCAGAATCAGATCCCCCTTTTAGGGCTAATAATTAGCAATTTAGAAACCTTGGCCCCTCAGGATATGCAGTTTCAATTTAGCCTGTCAGGTCAGAGCATGCTTCACACGGCATTTAATATTCATTGTTTCTTCCACTTTACTAATTTCTCATTAGTACATTGTTTGGACAGGGACAGGTGATCGTTTTTTAATTCATCTACTCTGTAACTCCACTGTTCATTAAGGTCCATACAAGAGATGTTTTTGTACTAGGTGTTCCCGGAGCATCTTTTACGGCTCTAAGGAATTTATCTTTGGAGGGTTTCATTGTTTTTCATTTAGACTGATTTCAAGTGGAAAAACTTTAGGTCCAGTTCTACGTGGTATAATCAGAGCACAATGAAAATCTCGCCAAGAGTTTAACAAATCCAGACTTTAGAAAGAAAAAGACCTTGGAGGTTCTCCAGGTCTGCCACATAGCTGTAGACCACATGAATCATTTGGAAGTTGCTCTTAGTCATCTAAAAGGCTAAGACTTCAGCTGAAAATGTTGCACACAATAAATGTGTCCACAATATTTGAGTTATAGATATAAACACTGGTGCAAATTCAGGAGGGGGACACAAGTATCTCCACATATTGAAATTTTGCAAGACAATTTTGGCAGTTGTTTAGAGAGGTTGTTGAGAAAAGCACATATCGTTTTATGCACAATTAGAAAATGTTGTGTGAAATATACACATTTTGATGCACAATTATATATATATATATATATATATATATATATATATATATATATGTATGTATGTATTTGTGTGTGTGGGTTTATGTGTGTGGGTGTGTAGGTGTGTGGTGTGTATATGTTGTAGCATCCCACTGGGGAAGGACCAAACTGAAGAGAGAATCTAAACTGTGTATAGGTTGTTACTGCCAGCTGGTGAACTGGAGAATGTGTTCATGTGGTGCATGTGCTGTTCTGTGTTCTAGGCTTTGGAGTAGTTGGTGCGGTGTTAGTGTACTATTTTTGTTGTTCACTTATGCCGTAATGGTTATTTATAGTCCTTCCTTTTTCATAATTATCATCATATTCATCATGATTAAGTTTTCTACCTGAAATATTTATAGGCATATGTAGAGATAACTAAGAATTTTAGTGAAAAACATGAGATTTTGAGCAACAAATCTGAATCCCAGTACTGAACATGTATTATATTATTCCTGTTAAGATTAATGTTATTTTTGTGTTTTAATATTGACGTATTGTCAGGAACAAAGAACCAGGACCGACGTGCACAGAGCTAAAAGCCAGATGGACTTTATTAAACAAGCGAGTAAATGAGCACAGCAACAATACACAAACAAAGACTGAGGGAGAAGGCAAGATCGAAGTCAAAGAACAGGCGGAGGTCAAAACCAGGGTAGACAGGCAGCGAGGTAACCAAAGTGGAAGGGCTAGGCAAGAGAATGGTCAAAGAAACAAGAGATAGGTCGATAGCCAGAGAGTAGGTAAAAGAGAAAGCCAACAAGGGATAAGCAAAAGAGGAGGTCAAAAAACAAAGGGAGTTAAAGCCAGAGTCAGAATACACAGAGAGGAACCGCTCTGAATCGCAAACTAGGTTTGGCAAAACGTCGCAATGGTGTTGTGACAGAGAGGGGTTTATATACTGGACTAAAGTGGGTGAATTAGGGACAGCTGGGGCTAGAACTCAGGTGACCTAGAGCGGGGCTGTTTGGATGACTGGGGACATGTGGGTATGACGTCATCGAGCGATCCCCTCTGGGAAGTTGAATCCGGGGGAGCAGAGGAGCCGGGAAAACCCGGAAGCGTGACATGTATATAGCATTAGATATCAATATGATAAGTTAAGAGAGATATAAGAGCGATATAGGCAAATTAAATCTACATCATCGTGGCATTTAAAAAATAGATTTGTGTCTTTGGCTCATTAAAACAAATAATGTCAGCTAATACTGATGTTAAGATGTCTGTAAAGAGCTTTGAGCTGCCAACAGTATGAAAAGTGATCTACAGATAAAAACTATTATTATTATTATTATTATTATTATTATTATTATTATTAAGAGGCATTAGGTTTATGCAAGAATTAAGCCTACGTCTGATAACTCTAGCTTACTGGCTCTGTAACTGTGATCTAGGATTTAATCCCCTTGTTGTATTACACAGTAATCACCAATAATCTGAATTACAATGACAGTCACTTTAGTCCTTTCATACACTCATATGCAAATATATAAATTGACATTTTGTTGATTTTGTAAGTGAAAACAAGTGAACACATCCTTTACAGGGACTAAAACATACAACACAAAATCTAAAGCATGCTATAAGTTAACCAGTATGTTAAATTCAGCAAAAAAACAGAATGTGTAAAATGCACATAGAGCCTTATTGCTGTACCTGACCTACCCAACAGCTACGATTGCGATTTACCATTGGCAGACGGCTGCATGACGCAGGACTACATGCACACAGAGCCTTATGACAGCATGCCAGACTGTCATGGAGTGACTCAGTATGGCAGCGGGTCATCTTCAGTGATGTGTCACGCTTTTGTCTTGGCGGAGACGACCAACAAATCTGTGTATGGAGGCACCGTGCTCAGCGCCAAGATGAACGGTTTGTTGTCACGCGTCACAGATCCAGAAGGCCTTGTGTCTCTCCACCTCCACCCCTACAGCAAAATCTGCAGGAGCTGTGTGAGAATATTCAAGCTGCATGGGATGGATTATCACAGGACACCATTAGGAACCTCTACAACTCCAAGGTGAGACATCTGGCATGGTGGCCCGACACCATACTGAGAGACACTACTTCTGCATGTGTAGCTCAATAAATATTACCCATATCAGTCTAAATTTATCATCATTTATTGTTCTGCACTGCAATCCAACACTGGGTGCAACTTTTCTTTAGATGATGAGTGTATGTTCTCGATTCAGTATGTGTTCACTCATTTTCACAATCCATAAAAGCTGTAATTTGACCAGGAAAGTTCAAACAGGCCCAAAGAAAGGATTCAGAATACATCAACTAGTCATCTGGCAACTGTTAACAAAGTTATTGCATGGAGAGTGTTTAAAAATCCACAGCACACATCTCACCTCAAGGGGCATGAAAAACATTTAACGAGGATAACCAAGACTCCATTGTTTCAAAAAGCACAACTCAACTCATTCATTTGCACTCAATTATGGATCACAAAAAAATAATTGATTTTCACTCCACTCTCTTACATAAAAAGAAGCCTACGATAATGCACATTGGTCCGCAGACCCAAATTTAGAGATTCTCATCAAAGCGAGGAAAATACGTCTCAGCTTAGAACAAAAGGGGAGCGTTTAGAAGCGCCGAAAAGGCTGGGGTTGGAATAATGAATGAAGTCCGAGTAAGCTATCTTCCCCGGGCAGGGAGTCACTGGGGATGCCGACGCAGAGCCGGTGAAATGAACTACCTATCTGCACAGAGAGTGACTGCTCCATCCTATTTGATTTGGCTCTCCTATCATCTCTTAAGAAGATGTCAGCCTTGCTCCATCTATTGCTCCAAGCCTTTATCATGGCTAAGACGTTCCCCAGCAAGAAAGGGGGGAGCTGCATTTCAATCCCTTTCAAGGCACAACACTAAAGAATAACTGTTATGCGATAAAAAGCCGGTTGTTAAATAGATCTGTCTATTTGTATGGTAATAATGATCGTTTTAAGAGCCACCGTGTCACGACTTGTGGAACAAGGGAGCATATTTGTATGCAGGTATTGTGTGCCAACGTGACTCTTTGAACGACCTTGCCAAAGTTTTATACTGTAAAAAATGAAGCAACTGCTTCTCGTTTGTTCCATTTTTTTTTGTTCCATTTCTTTCTCTCTGTTTGTTCACAATGTACAGCAGTTGTTTCGGGTGCATTCATTAAAAAGCTCCAGGTTCAGCTGCAGTAAGGTGCTTCAGGTTGTCCTTTCTGGGGCAGGTGCAGGTAAAATACTCACATTAAATGTCACCTAAATGCCATTAAAGGCTTCTTTAACTCCAGGACTAAGAGTCAGAACTTGTATAAGTTAATGTCTCTTATGTTTGACTCTTAAATGTAACAATATGAATGTTTGAACAATTAAAGGTCATCTAAATGCCATTAAAGGCTTTTCTAAGTCTTGACCTATGAGTGAGAACTTTTAGAAATTATTGTCTCACACCTGACTCTGTGATTTGGTGATTTATTATACTCATTTTCAAGTTAACACAGTTTCATGGGGTCTTAATGAAATGCCTGTGATATACAAGGATGAAGCAGTACAGCTGTCTGAAACGGCCAGACTGAGTGTTGTTCCTTTAGAAAGATAATGAGCCACTGCTCACGCTACCACACCTCTTCCATTGGGGCGTCCAATCTCCCGTACGCATTCTGTCATTTCACTCTTCTGTTTTTCACCTGTTGATCAGATGAACTTCATCTTACAGAACTTCAACTAACAATCTAGCAGCATTAATGTTATTGCGGATCCTGTAAAGCATTAGCACAGATGCTGTGTTAGCATTAGCACAGAGCATTATATTTTCAATACTTACTATTGGCAGTTTTGCCAAGGACAGTTGGTACTAATCCCTCTTTAGGAAAAGCTTTGTTGCCAGTGCTGCGTTGTACTAACCCAGGTTTTCTCATTCCACCTTAAATAGTGCAGCAGTTAACAGCAAATGCAAATGCCAGTGACAGCTGCATTATTTAAGGTCAAAAGGGGATATATACAAGAATACAGATCCTACACAACCATCAGAAATCTCTGGTTAGCATAGGACTACATTTACTGTAATAGCATACTGTTTGTGGAGCAGGACTAAAAAAGTGGCTAAAAAGTTAAATATTCCATATATATATATATATATATACATATATATATATATATATATATATATATTTACTACTTAACTTTGTTTATCTTGCAGAATAAATTATCTTTGCTGTTGTTTAAAGTATTAGAACACTTGTTGTGTCTTGTTTAGTCTGGTCTTTTTTAAGAATGTAGAATAATTATAGAGCCAGTATAAGGTTCATAACATGTTCAGTAACATGTACAGAATTCAGGTCCTGTGTAATTGGCTCAGTGGTCATGGTGGCACACCTCAGACATTAAAAAGACACACACAGAATTCTACATTTGAACTTAACCCCTTGATAACGTAGATAACATTCTCAATCTGAACCTCATCAGATATGAAGTAGATACATTCACAGTTCATTATAACTGAAATAGAAGGTGATCATACAGTAGTAGGAGAAGAGAGGGAAGGCCATTGTAGTTTCTCATTCAAGATTCCACACACCATGCTCTGCAGTTCCCTGTGGATATCAGCTGCCATCAGCAACACTATCAGCAAACAAGACCAGACCACCTATTGGGGGGCTTTGTTTTTTGCAGTGACTGAAACATATCTAATAGCATGTAATACCTCTATGAGCACAAATAATAGCTGCAATTTGATTTGGCATAGACTCGATACGTTTATGTAGGCAACATCAATGTTTAGAAACTCTTGCATCAAAGAATTATGCAGTTGGGCCAGATTTGGTGGATGCCAGTGACTGTCTGCTTGCATACACCTACAGATTCAGATACTTCCTTAACACTATGGTCTTTGGCATGCCCAAATGCACTTCTTCACTTCTTTTTGCATGTCATTAACATCTGCTTTGGACCCATTTTCCACACATGGAACAAGACATTCACTGCACTGTACCACCTCTTCTCAATCTATGAATCCCGTCACTCACACCCCACAGATGTTTATAGCCTGAGCATCCAAGTGCAGCGCCACCTGCAACAACCTGAAGTTACTAGCACCTTAAATATGCAAGGTGCTTCATTTTTTGTCCAGTGAGTTTAGATAGATCTGAAAAATTCCACAGGTATTATAATACATTATGTCTTGAAAAATAAATTATGTGTATCTAATGGCTGTTTTGAAAAGAATTCAACACTTTCAGGGAAGTCTCTGAATTTTGCACAGTACTATATAGAGGTACTTCATTAATTCCAAAAAATTGCTTACCTCTGAAACAATGCAGGACCGAGGAAAGGTCAGTAGGCTGTAGGTTGATACTATGAACTTTTGTACAGCACAATAACAGTTTGATGCTATTGATTCAATTACCATGCTAAACTTAGGAAGCTGTTTGAGAGCTTGAAAGGAAGCTCAAAGAGACATGATGGAAAATGCCATTTCTCTTCAACTCCATGTGTGAGCACTCGCCGTGGCCATGATGGCCCTTCGCCCTATGCTGTGCTCGGCATGTGGCCTCCAACCAGGCCGCTCACCGCTTTCTATTTATCTGCCCGTATAACTATAAAACCCGGTCAGGGGACTCTCTCTCGCCTCGGCACGGCCCCGGCCTGGCAGATTGAGAGCGGCCCGTAATGCACAAGTCTGTTTTTATTATTCTTGCTGGGGGAACACTATTTCATCAAGCGCATGATTCCTCGTGGAGAGAGGGAAGAGGAGATAGGGCCAGCGGCCTGGGCTATATTTCTTCCAATCAAACATTCCGTAGGGGAAAAATGAGTTGGCGCCATCAAAGCCAAGAATAATGCTGCCAGCTTTTATGTAAAAGGAAGGACTGATGGACAAATACAGGAAGGCACGACAAGTTTAATGACGTGTGTTGAGGGGGCCCGAGATTGGAAAAGTGACAGAGAGAAGCGGCCTCCTTGGTGGAATATAAATTGTGGGGGGCCCGCTGTAAAAAGGCTTTTATCTGGAGTGAATATGGGACGTAATGTGCGGGTCAGGGTTAAGTCATTTTCTCCGGCAAGTTAAGCGAATAATGAAAGCGAGTCGGCGCAGAGAAAGGAGCAGTTGCCGGCGCCAGTTTGTCTTCATTTATTATGCCAAATCTCATGATTTTGGCGTGGCGGCACCGAGAGCTGCGGCGCGCACCGGTGGACGACATATCGCTTAATTTACACAAGGTAATGAAAGCAGGGATTGGGAGGACAAAACAATTTACCTGCTGACACGGGAAGAAGTGATTTGCGAACATGGGGGTGAGCGGAAGAGCAGGCACGGGGCCAGGGGTTGGAGAGAGAGAGAAAGAGAGAGAGAGAGAGAGAGAGTAAAAGAGAGACAGAGGGTGAGAGACAGAGGAGAGGGAAGAGAGAAAGAGAGAAGGAGGAAAAAGAGATGGGTGTGGGGGCAGAAAAGGGAAAGAAAGGCGAGGTATAGGTGGGTGTTGTGAGAGAAAGAGGAGCAGAGAGAGAAAAAGAGGGAGAGGGTGGCAAAGGGCTGTTCTCACTGCTCCCTGTCTGTGATCACAGCTGTGATTATAGCATCAGTGGCTCAGGAGTGGAATTCATCTCTCTCTCTCTCTCTCTCTCTCTCTCTCTCTCTCTCTCTCTCACACACACACACACACACGCACACACACACAGGTGTATTTTTATGTCTGTATGCGCCAATTTGCAATAGCAAAATATTCTATATGTTATTAGTGTATATATTTAACAATAACATATCTTAAAAATATACTATTTTAAAGTGTGTATATGTAATAACAATGTGTCTTATATGTAATAAACACACTCATCATCATAAAAATAGTTGAACCCAGAAGGAATCAACTGATAGGAATGAAACTTGGTGAGTAGGTTTGACAGTGTGAGACATACGAATGGTTCAAATTTAATGCTCAGCCGTACATGCGACGTAAGCAAGGACACCCCTTATGACTCTAAGGTTGTTCTGCTGCTCATGCTTTCCATTCTGATTCATGCTGTGGTGTTGATAGTTTACTGTGCAAGCAAAATATGCCTCAGAGAAGCAGGACGGTCGTAATGACGTATTGCTGCATGTGGTGGATTATTGCAGGGCACCATTAGGAACCACTACAACTCCATGCTGAGGCATGTTGTATTAGCAAACATGGAGCCCTGATGCCATACTGAGGGACACTATTTCTGTATGTGTAGATCAATAAATATTGTTCATATCAGTCTAAATTTATCACCATTTATTGTTCCTGGTAACCTTTATCTTCCTTCCATATAGCATTACAATCCAACACTTCCTTCTGGGTGAAACTATATTTTTAAGGTATGTGTATACTCATTTGATGGTAATAGTTGTGGTGGTCTAAAAGGTTTTGCATGGTTATAATACAATGGATATAAATGGGTTTAAACAATGTGCCTAGGTGCCCAAGACTGTTGCACAGTACTATATATGTAATAGGGAAAGTCAGATTCACCAGTTAATAAAAGCTCATAAAAAATTGTGCACCAGATAGAATTTGGGATGAACTCAGGATGCATTGTTTCTGCCATCTTTGCATATGTAATATCAGATATGTTTATTGTGTATCAGATATATGTTTACTGTATACTTACTAGTAGAGGCCCTATGCCTTTATTGTTTAGAAATGTGACCAATAATTTATGACCAATTTTTGGTGACTAATAATTTTATATTTAGATTCTGCCACCACTAATTCTCATCAAGTCTCTCGGCCAAGTCTCCCATAAGTTGGAGGCATGTCCAGGCAACAATTCGATGAGATGCTACATAGTTTGAGCATGCTCTGGCTAGCCTCAGTGGTACCCTTAGCAAAGGCAAGTGTTTTTAAAAGTAAAAAAGAAACAGCCTAAATGAGATACTTACTGAGTTGCAGTACTAGAGAAAGAAATATGTGAATTAAAATGACACTTTTTAGTGTCTGCTGCTTTGCTCAAACGGGGTAGACAATATATACACATATATATATATATATATTTTTTTTTTTACTTATTCTTACAGAAGTACACACAAATAGAGCCTCTCACCTCAGCACAAAACCCCTCAGTGTACACAATCACACCCAAACACACTGCAGATCCAGAAAAAGACCAGTTCACACGCTGACCAATGACACATATCTACCCCCGCCTCCCACCGCCCGCAATTCCCCTCTGCCTCACTAGCACACACACAGAAAAAGACAGAGGGTGCGAGACAGAGAGAGAGAGAGAGAGAGAGACAAACTCGAAAGACCAATCAAGACTTAATTGACATAAGTGCTTAAAGAGCTGAAGCCCTTGTCTCTGTGTTTCTGTCCCTCCAATCGCAATCACACACAGAAAAGCCCTTCATGAGAGCGACCTACAGGAGACCACAGTTATTATCATCATCCTACTGCAACTAGCAACAGGTATTTTTAGCCATGGACCTACTGGGGTTCACAGCTATCTCCAGACTCCAGAACTGAAAATAAGTCTGAACTTCAAATCGGAACTTTTTAGCATTTATACAGGAGAACATGTTGTCATTTAATGCAAGAAGAAACTGTGACTATTTAAAGAGGACTTTGAGCCTCTCTTCTTAGCCTGTATGTTTTCCAGTGGTGTGATGACCACAAACCATCTCAAGTGATTAAACACAATCACTGCACTGTTCCTGTGTCCTTAAGATTACAGCAGAGTCTCTGTCAACACTCCTCAGCCTCAACCTACAGTGCACCATAAGTGACACAGAGTGAGTCCCTGTCATTTTCCAATCACTGATCGACTGTTAGTGCTGGCCACCTGCTCTTTTGGGCAGTTAGATCAGAAGAGCTAGGGGTGATTTTGTCTGTAAGAGGTAAAGAGACTGTTACCAAAAATACATTCAGGCAGAGATGAACAGAATAAAGGGATTGGTTCCATTGTAGATGGAAACTGAGTAGAGCATCAGCATAGCAGCATAGCAGACGAACACTGCTTGTGGAAGTCACCTCTGCCCATTTATATATTTAACATAAGGTTACAAAACCTGTACATAATTTAATGTGCACTCGCAGGCCACTTTATTAGAAACTCCTGTCCTATAGTTACTGACTGCAGCGCATCTGTTGATACACAAATTGCATCTGCCATTCTCATGCTCAAAAGGCATTTGCCCTTCACCTGAAGTCTTCTATTTTTGCTAATTTGTCACATTTAAATGTCTCCTGTAGTCCAGCTCATTTTAATATAAGACAAGGTCAACACGAGTAAACACAGAATGCAGCTTTTAAATGATCATTCCATTTACTAAAGATACGTATTAATTTAAATCCCTGTATCACTTGTGTCAAAAAGTATTGCCACCATAAACCTAATAATTGGTCGTGCCTTGCGGTCACTCGGCCTCTCCAAAATCCAAATTTTGTTTCTTTTGAGCCATTCAGAGGTGAACTTGCTTGTGTGCTATGTCCTACATAACTACCCAACTGAGCTTTAGGTTACAAACTCACAGGTGGACATTCTCCTTTAGGATTTTCTGATAGAGATTTTCGCTTGTCGTAGAGAATTACGACAAGCTGTCTAGGTCCTGCAGAAGCAAAGCTGCCTCAGAGCATCACACTAGCACCAATGTCTTTTTTCGCAAATGCAAAATTAACCTTTGTGTACTTTTTGGTCATTAGTGGTTTGCACCTAGCAACTCTCCCATCCATGGATGCCATTTCTGTCCGGTGTGGCCTGCAGCTCCTTAGATGTTCATCTGCGTTCATTTGTGACCTGGGTTCATTTGTGAAATTTTGTTAGGCTGATCTCTTCTGGGAAGGTTCAGCACTGTTCCAAGTTTTCTCCAGTTGTGGATAATGGCTTTGGCTGTGGTTCGCTGGAGTCCCAGAGCCTTAGGAATGGTTTTGTAACCCTCTCCAGACTAGAGTAGAGAGACTTGGTGTGGCTCAGCGGTTACCACCACTACCCTCCAGAGAGCTACCACCCCATGTGGGAGACGGGGGTTCGAATCCCAGTCTAGATAGCAAATGCTGAGCTACACCAATAAGAGTCCTTGGGCAAGATTCCTAACACTGCACTGGCCTACCTGTAAAATGAATAACCTTGTAAGTCGCTCTGGATAAGAGCGTCAGCTAAATGCTTAAATGTAGAGTAGAGCTCACTGATTTTGTTCTGTATTTTAATCTATTTAGAAGGTGGCATCACGTGCTGCTTCTTGAGACCTTCTAGTTTTACAATACCAGACAGGTTTTATTTAAGTGATGTTTAGATTTAACGGCTCTGGCAGGAATCATGCCTGGGTGTGGTTAGTGATTTAAACCCAATAGTTAACTGAATTTGGTAACCTGGTTGATTTAGTAGGCAAGAGGACAATAACTTTTCATATAGGGCAGGTAATGAATGAACTGCATTTTCCTTCAATAAATGAAATAATCAATTAGAACAGCTTTTTGTGTTTACTTGTGTTTTTTTGTCTAATAGTAGTACTAGATCATCTAGTGTTCTGATGTTCTAGAACATTTAAGATTCAAGCATGAATAATATGCAAAAATAGAAGAAATAGAGGACATATACTTTTTCACAGGAATATATATGTAATTGTTTGTTACATTTAATACATTTAAATTTATAGTTCCAGCATTTTTTCCTGAAACTGAAAAATTATTAACTTGTATTTAATGTACATTCTGACTGGTCTCTGACTTTTGAACAGCATATATGAACACACAGAGTGTAGCATGCATAAAGAGGCAGATGCAAATGGTGCGTGTTCCTGTGGTGTGCATGGTGAGCAGGGTTGGTCATGACGAACAGTGGGGTGTTTTCTGCTTTTGCTGGCACAGTTTCACCAACAAGTCTGAGACAACAGAGGAAGTATCACTCTCCACGGGCATGCTGGGTAAAGGCTGGAAGTTCCCGCATCCCGCTGCTTTAGCGCTTACAGCGAATCAAACCACACAGCACCCTGGCAAAGCATCCCTGCACACCGCACAGCCCTCTAACACACTGCCCAGGGGCCAGACACTGACTGGACGATAGTGTTGTCCATCTCTACACAACTCTCATCACCTGCTCTGCTCAATAATACAGGCATCTCCTTTAAGGTACTCAAAGGCACTTTGTCTGGCATCTGTGAGTTTGTCTTGTTTTGCAGCACTGAGGGTCAAACATTGTGTTAGGATGAATTTCTTACATCATATACTCTTCTCCACCTCCTTTCTCCCTTCCGCTGCCCAGTCCTCCTCTTCTCTGCTCCTGTCCTCTTTCCCACCAGTTTTTCCTCCTGTCATCTAATCTCCTCCGTTTCCCTGCTCACCTCCTCTGACTTATTTACTTCCTGAATGAGAGGTGGCAGTGAGCAGGGAATGTCCTCAGTGCGAATCACCGGCAGTCATGCTTTATGGCTCCCTGCACACACACACTCACACCCACACACACACATACACACACACTCATGTCATGAAAGGGCCAGCGGGGAAACACAGGCAGGGGGAACAGAGTGTGTGTATGTCAAGCCCACTTCACCCCCAACTCTATTACAGCTTAACCAGGGACAAATTGAGTGCCACCAGCAAGCACAGGCTCAGCAGAGTGAAGCTGGAACTCCACACAAGCAAAGGCACCTTATAGCACCAATATTTCCTTTTCTCTCCAGGTGAGTGACAATTTAAGCTTCACCAAAACACAATACAAGCCGATGATAAATATAACACAAAAGAAATGACTGCAAGTTTTCAATGCAAAAACAACAAAAGTTTCTGTGCTGGGGATAATAAGTGAGCGATAATTCAAGTGTGATGTTAGTTAGAAAGGATTTAAAGAACAACCACAAGTACAAATATATATATATTAAAATATCTTCATGAAAATTAACAAAGATTCCAGACAAACAAAACAAATACTAACATCTTCTAATATCTCAACTAAAGATTAAACAGGTAAAGTGTTTTTTTAGCTGATTGAGACCTTAAGCATGGTAGAGAAATTAGGCACATTAATTCCAAAACTGTATAAAAACACCACAGAATGGGATTTCTCTATTTCAGGACACCTGTACTAATGCTCAAGAATCTGAGTTAGGCTTTCTAGGTGACCAACAACTTGGTCTATAGAAATAAAACATCATTTTAAATAATTTAAAATTAGTACAAAATTTGTTTTTAATATTTCCACACATATGAACAATGAATCATATGAACAAATGAATTTATATGAACAAACATTTTTTAAATATTCAATTTTGAAGAATAGAAACTAATGTTTGAAAAAAAAATAGGTTTTTAGGTAAGTAACAAGTGTTATATCATTTCTTTTTAGGTGAGTTCATTATTTCTTTCTTTTTAGGTGAGTGACATTGTTAACCTCCTGCATAGGTCTCCTGAACAGGTTTCCTGCATGGGCCTCCAGCACGGGCTTCCTGTACTGTCCTCCAGCATGAGCCTCCAGCAAGGGCCTTACGCACAGGCCTCCAGCACGGGCTTCCAGCACAGGCTGCTACAATGTTTTTTATCATTACATCCACACTAATGCTTGAGAATCTGAGCTGTGCTGTTTAGGTAGCTGTTAATTTAAGCATGATAGACTTTTAGCATAAATACTAACAGGATTGTATGTACACACACATCAGCTATTTCAGTTTCTGTATTTTAATTTGCACTAGTGTGCAGGAATGTGATATGAACTTTCCACAATACTGACAATGTGTGTGATAGAAATGAGCAGTATACCAAAAATAACAAAATTCTGAATTTAAGTTTGTAAAAAAATGAAAATATATGAATGAAAATATATGAATATGAGCCAAATATGGAATATGACCTGGTCTGCTGAAGGGGGAGTTGCTGGAAGTGACAGGAACACGGCCGAGGTTCATCCAAACAGGTAATAAGTTGTGTTGTTGGGGCATGCACTTCTCTTCCTGAGTAATTATATCATTTGAGCAGCCAGGCCGAGAGGGCTGGGATGACCGCTGCTGCTCCCCCTCCGCTGTCATGGCGTAATTATGACTTATACCACCTGAACCCTGCAAGCTGGGCGAAGTCAGTTCACCATAAATTTTAATGATCACTACGACGAAAGGCCTGCACCGTTTCCCAGCATTAACGGGTGAATATGGAAGGCATTGGCTGTCCACTGACCAGAACCATCACCGAAGGGGGGAGAGAGAGAGGACGAGAGAGAAAGAAGCAAGAAGGGAACATGAGGAAGGGGTGTAGGTGGAGAGAGATAGAGAGAGGAGAGGGGAGGGAAAGAAGGAAGGAGAGAGCCTGGGAGATGAGGAGGAGTGAAGGGAAGAGGGAGGAGGGAGGACAGAGGAGGTGAATGAGAAAGATGAGGAGGAGAGAAGGGAGAACTGGGTGGGGAGAGAGAGAAAGAGAGAGAGAGAGAAATGAGCAGGAGTAAGAAGAGATGGGGTGAGCCAGAGAGAATGACAGAAAGAGAGCGAGCAAATAAAAGAAAGGAGGAACAGAAAGCGGCAGAGGTGCGCAGGAGGTTAGAGGTAGAGGCTATTAGAGACACAGGCACATGCTCCTGCAGGGATCGGATTCAAGTTGTGGTCAGTAGTCAAGACCAATGACTTACTATGTGCAAGAGGGCATATAGGGATATTTAGGTATATGACATATGATCATTTAGACACATGACATATAATCATTTAATTATACATATGATCATCATGTCTGCAGAACAATGCCATTTAATTTAAATAAATTCATTTGATTATTTTTATCCTTTTTAAATGAAATCTTTTTAATCTGTAATTTTTTAAATGTGAGCAACTTTTAAAATCCAATTTATTAGCAAACACTGTTAATATTTAGACCTCAGTCACACCAGTCACCATCGAAAACAAGCTTAGTAGTCCATGCACAGGTCCAGAGTCACCAGCCCAAACATAAACCACAACAGGAGAGGGGGAAGAAAAAAAATATATAGAAAAAAAAATAAATAAATAGAAAAGTAGAAACACAAGTTATATATATACAGTGCTCATTTATCATTTTTCCAGAGTTTTGACACTAACAAGAATGGAGAAAGTCAGAACTGCAGTCTTGAATCCGTTGATAAAGAGTATAGGTGTAATTCATCACGCAGAATTCAATTCTGCAATTAGATTTGAACAGTATCACAAAACAATAGTAATAATTCAGTAGTGGTAACAGCCTGAAATGATGAGGTGGCACTTCACTTGTCTCTACATTGCGATGTGATGAAATGTTGTGATACTGTAAGGTGATATATTGTGATTTTTTACATTTAATTTTAGGAAAACTGTCATAGAATAAAAATCACACCACCACATGCATAGTCTTGCTAATACTAATGCTAACAGTTAGACTGGAGGAGTCTAAAAGCTGAAGATTCCAACAATGTTATCTAGTGGTCGGGGGTTTAAACACCTCACAAAATGAATGTAGGCTTATAAACACTGGTGGTATGTACTTATGGCAGTACAACTGCAAACATTCTTGATGTGATGTTAGATAAAACCAGTAGATTGCAGGCTATTAAAAATGACACCTATAAACGATTAAAAAGTCCACTGGATCAGTACAAAGGTGAGGCTGAGGTTATCGTGTGGAGCGCTGGTGTAGACTATGATCAGCTATGTTCCTGGCACATAGTACTCTAAACAACAGAGCTGGAGCTTGTTAGAGTGCTCTATTCACTACAGTTCAAGCCCAGAACTGGAGTGTATCACCGGTGCTGCATCAGTGCATATGGCCAAAATGTAACAGGAGTGTTGAGGCCAGTGTCAGTCCTGTCAGAAAGGTAAACATTGGCCCAGCAACTAGAGCTGCGGTGGCCTGCACGGAAAGGACACAGCTGATATCTAATGCTCTGAGCAATTCTGGTGACCTTATTCAGAGTTTCTGTGTCTGCGTGTATCTAAGAGAGAAGGAGAGAGAGAGAGAGAGAGAGAGAGAGAGAGAGAGAAGGTGTTTTAAGTTCTAAAGAAATATCAAACTGTATATTTTAATATGTTTTATATAACTGGCTGATATGTCTGATATTTGTAGGTGTGTGTGTGTGTGTGTGTGTGTGTGTGTGCCCTCTTATTAAAGAGTGAACTTTCTTTCAAAGAGAGGAAAAGGACATTCGTATTTATGATCATTATGGCACTAGAATTAATTGGAATAATTGAAAAGGACGAATTCATTTTCACAGCCATAAAACGGATCATAACAGATTTTTAAAACAATAATACGTGCTGTGACTGCATATAAATTGAGTTAATCCTAAAAAATGCGACAGACTGGGATGATAAGCAATGATAAGCAAGATGAATGTCAAAGGAAATTAAGTGAAATCATACAGGAGTTTCCAAAACTGGAGAAAGAAAAAAGTAGACTGAACAAATGAACAAAAAAATTGCAAATCGATCAGAGAAGCTGCTGGTGTTCTGAATGAACAATGAACTGACCACCTCAGAGTCCAGACCTCAACATCACTGAATATGTTTGAGATTTCTTGGATACTGAAAAGAAAATGCAACCAACCTCTGAGATTGAACTTTGGAGCTGTGGAAAAATGTTCCTGAAAGTTCTGAAAAAATGAAAGTACAGAGAAAAGACTATATGCTGTAATGAAAGCGCAGTGTGGGTGCGCTAAATGAATGTTTTGATATTGTATTTCGCTGTCGAGGTTTCTGCATATTTTGATGTCAATGTGTTTTGTTTTTCATGAAACGTCAGGAAGAGATTAAACCCCACAATGATCTGACCCATAAATCCTTTGGAGTCAAACATCACAAAACAGACAACACAAACTAATGAACACTTCTATGCACTTTTGACTGAGTGATGAATATGCTACGTTAAATCAAGCAGTTTAGATAGATTTGTTTGATGCTCGCTGAGGAATCATGTTGTGTGCCTTTGTTTTGGTGGTTATGTGTCTATTAGAAGCTTGGGGATTTTAACCTGAGTGTTGATCCGTTGGCCTATCACAATTACAACTTCACATGCCAACCGCATGACAAACTGCGAGGTAGAGTTTCCTCAAACGTAAATCCACTTGGCTTGAGTCCTCATCAAACTGACTGGCAACAATGGGATCTCCCTGATATCCCTCTCTTAATATTGATGTGTGTTTGCGGGCTATCTTCTTTCAGGGGAAGCTTACCTTCACCACACCTGGATTGAGTATCACACGCTCACTGTTAGGAAAGCACCAGCAGCTCCACTGCAGATTTATATATATACTTTCATTCCTTCCACATACCAGCTTCATCTTCTTGTCATAACCTCTGCAATAATGCTGTGCAATAATGCTAATGTCTACTAGCACCCCTAGCAGTATGTCAGAGCTGAAAAAAAAGCAACACACATGAACATCTTTTGGCCTGCAGACAATGCTTTCAAAGGACATTCCATGTTTATTGAATCCTCTAACAAACTGATTAAAATATATTCTTATTTACAGAGTTTTACAGTGATTTAGTCAAAAGCCCTGGCATAGAGCTGCCTCCACTTTCCATTTTCTTCCATTTTTTTATCCACTTTTCCATTTCTAACAGCTTATTGAAACTGAAAACTGCTGTGAGTGAACCTCAGATGGTACACTCATAAACTTGACCACTACATTCCAGTTTTCCTGCCCGGATATATTCATGAAGATCACTGTTCTAAACCTAGGCAAATATAGAGTGAATTTTATATATTCATTTGGTTGTGATTATATATAATGTATTGTATCTATATATATATATATATATATTCGTTTGTTGGGTTGGTATTTGGCTTCTAATTTTGGGATTTGGATTTGTTTTTTTTTTTTTGCTAAAGATAGGCTATCAATAAGGGCAAACTTCTCGAGAGTTCTCGGGAGTCACAACAAGAAACGAGATACCAGTTGATTGGTCAGTGACGTACTTAGAGTCCTAGAGTGACATTTTGTCCTAACAACTTGGTCCAAAAAAAAAAAAAAGCCCAAAAAAAGGAACAAAAAAACAACCCGCTTTAAGATGATTTTGCAGATGAACTTATTCATAGTATTGTTTAGGGCTGTGCCAAATACTATTTTTTAGATACCGGTGGTAAGCTTCAGTGATAACCAACAGAGCACTGTGGCGCTTACAGCACGGCTTCGCTCCGTGTAACAGGCCCACTAGCCCCTCTTAACTAGCGGGCAATAGCACAGCACATGGATGGGTAAACGACTGTTTCACGAAGGTGGCCTAACTCGAGGCGCAAACGACACTGCAGTCCTAGTAAGGGTTCAGGGGACACTGTTTGCAGCCACCTTACATACATTTAGTTTAGCACCGCGTTAGTGTGATGTTCACTGCTGTAAACTGAGTGGAATATCAGGCACCTTTGCTGACCAAAATGTAGTGACTGTTGACACACAGTGTATTTTTTTTTTTAAAGAAGAAATGTTTATGCTGGGCTTTTATAGGTTCATTTGTACAGGAAATTTCAAGTTGCTTTGTTTTTAGATGTTAGCATACTAGACTGTAACCTCAAGCCTTCCACATTTATCCAGAGAACTCTGAACATTTTAAAGTTTACCTTTATTGATAGCCCACATTTAGCAAAAAAAAAAGCAAAAAAATAAAAATAAAAAATCCAAATACCTACCCCTCAGAATAGGTGAATATTTAGGTACAATACATTATGTATAATCACAAACAATTGAATACACAAAATTCTCACTATATTTGCCCAGGTTTAGAACAATGATCTTCAAGAAAATAAGCAGGTGCAAAAGGAAGACTCGAATCTAGTGGTCAGGTTTACAAGTACCATCTGACGTTCACTCACACCAGCTTTCAGTCACCTCACAACCATTTCACACAATCGTGTAGGGCTACTTAGAAAGGAAGAACAAACAACAAAAGCCTAGAAAATAAATCCACACTTTTCAATCTCATTTTGCCCAAACTTAAATGAGACTGAAAGTTTCAACCACACTTCCTCAAGGTCATCAAATGAGCTGTCAATCATGTGTCAGCACTGTGTGATTTTCATCTGGACTAATACATCAGAACTCTATCTCTCTCTCTTTCCTTTGCAGGACCCTCTCTTTCCCGTTTTTCTCGCTCTACCCTCCACACTAAGCTTGTTGCACCTGATGGCATCATAGCTTACATTTTCAGACTAACTGAAATTTAAGATTGTGTGTAATGCATGTTCCCTCAGGACACCTTATTATTATGAGAGGTCTCATATTTGCAGTGCAGATATTTGGATGTGGGGTGCCAGGGTATTGGCCACTTGGCATAAAGACAACTATCCATCCCTATAACAGCATCTATAATCCAATTCAAGTGGCTTGTTTGGCATCATCGTGATTCATCTGTCTTTTGGGTTCATTGATAGACTCTCTGTGGACCTCAGTCTGTCAACAATTTTTACAGGAGGCACTTTGTTGAAAGTGCCCAGCACTATAGCAAACACTTTTACAGTAGGCTACAGTCCAGTAAAGTGCTCATGATGGAGGACCTGTTTAAAGCATAAGTGGGTTAGCTAAAAGAAGCAAGTTCTTATCTCTTTCTTTACTGCTATGTTTTTTTTTTTTTTCCAGTGAACAACTACAGTACAACAGCTACAGTACTCTTCTAGTAAGGAACACATGTGGCTATGAGCTAGTCTGCTACACAGACTGTGTCATGTCTCAATTTCAGGGTGCATTTTCAATTTACAAGCAATATGTGCTGTTTCACTCTCTCCTTGTATAAATGTAGAGGGAGTGGATGTCACTCACTGACAGTGATTTATATATCAGCTGTACTCTCCACTGCTACAGCGTTCAGCAGAGTGGGATGTGATGTAATCTGGACAGGCACTGAGACGTGCGCTCAATCCACCGCTGGTGTCACACAATCGCCATGCCAAGATAGGAGATTGACTCTCACCCACACACACACTTACTTCACCCTGTTCCTTTGCTGTTCTTCAGTCCACATTACTGCCTCTTCACTAGACTCTTCACATATCCGCAACGGCAGCTAGGGATGCGCATTCCAAACATTTCCGTACTTCTAACAGTGGACCATTTCCAGAATAATAATTGACAGCAGAACACCATCTCTAAGCATCCTTATATCAACTGAAGGAAGATTTTCTGACTGAACTCTCTATGAACCTAAATAGCAGAGTTTCTAATTAACTAGGCTACTCTTACGCAAAGATTAGCATAGGCCTACACACTGCACAAGATACAGGAGTCTGTGCTGGTAAGATTTAAATCTGTATTAGCTCTCTATTTGGACTGAGGTCTATGTCCTACTTCGGCATTACCACCAAACCCCTGTGAATGCCAGTCCAGGTTTAGTGTTGGTGGTTCGGAATGATCTCAGTTCGGAAACTACCATACTACCAGCATTGTAGCACTGTAGCCGTAGTGTAAGAGGGAGGTCAATCCTAGCCACAGGCTTCATGCTCACAATGACCTCTCTCCAACCTGCACCTCAGACACAAATTAACACAAATAACACATAATACAGTACTATTCAAAAGTTTTGACACAGATAACAAAGCTACTTATAGAAGGTTTTCTTATTTCTAGCTTAATGCTTTACTTTAGAATAAAAGTGAAGACATCAAACTATAAAATAGCACTCCACGTTATGCAGTCCTGAAATTATGCAGTCCACCTTAAACAACCTACAAAATGGAACTTTACAGGAGGATAAACAGTTTTCTTAACCTGCAATGGAGGGAAGATTTTTTTCTAAGCAATTTTGGACCAATTCTATTGGCCTGTCCGTCATAAATATTCAATAAAATAAAAGCTTTAAAATAAGCTTTTAAACTGTCTTTTAACGTTTTTACACCACTAAATATATATTAGAGATGGGAATATGGCAAAAAAAGATACATCAAGAGCATATGTGGTGTATCAGGATATGTATTGTTTCCGATCCATTAGTTGGGTGTCTAAACTTTTGACTGTGACTGTACATCCTTATATTAACAAGCAACTAGATCTAAACAACTATAAACAGCACTTTTTAGGAGGCTGCTGTCATAGATGCCATGCCTCCTGAGAACGGAGAGAGTATGAGCCTTTGGTGGGATGTTTTAAACAGTAACGTGTCCTTTGGGGATGTAGTAATGAAAGACTCTTTGGTATGGTATATGCGGTATGAGTTGGCAGCTAATTAATTTTCATTTATTAATTTTACTGTGACGTTTCAGGATAAATAACTTAAATTAACCTATTAACCTATTACTGAATAATGCTAATATCTGATAACTAGCTAAGATGGCTTTTCATATTTTTTCAGGCTGACAGTTAGCTTGATAATCAGTCAGATACAACAGGACTGTACAATGTTCTGTTCACATTAGTGGTTAAATGCACTCTTGCACACAATATTAGTTGCTACGCTAGGGTTAGGGTTAGGGTTCTAAGCTACACACCAGAAGGATGTTTATTCTTGACCCTTATTAAATTTGTAAATAGTATTTATATTTAGTAATAACTTAATTAGTTAAAATGTTACAGAAATTAAGTATTTTAGAATAACTCCATTCTCAGTATAGAGCTTTCAGCATATTTTATTTATCCTTATTAGTTTTTGCACTGAGTCTACAAAGATGTGCATCGGTCTCTGAACTTTTTTAATTCTTGTAAATTCTCTCTTAAGTTCTCCCCCTCTCCCCCTCTCTCTCTCTCTCTCTCTCTCTGACAGGCTCAGTGTGTATAGAGGAGGAATGATAATAATGTTTCTAATCTTGTTACATGGCACACAGAATTGTGTTCAATGTTAATGATGAGCAGGCCCCCTCCCGCCCCAGCCGAGATGCTTACTTTCAATTTGTGTGCTGTCATCTCCCTGCGCCGCCGCTGAAATTGATGCGCCCTCTTCCCTTTAATTAAATCAAAACGGGCAGGGGGCCGCGCTCCATGGGTGGGTGTGAGGGAGGGGCTCAGGCTGATCCTGTGCCCGGAACAGCCGTCACTGAGAACTGTCCCGTCTCCAAACAAACCGAACAAACTGAGCTCTGCCTGGGACTCTGAAGGTGGGGGTCACTGCAACGATCTGCTCATTTTGTATTTCATACTGTGCTTTTATCGGGGTGCTCTTTCAGAACTGCAGGCCGTGAGCTTATTAGCGGGTATTTTTATTGCTCTAGCTTATTTACAAACATCACTACATCATTACAGTTGTTTGTTTGTTTATTTGTTTGTTTGTTGTATTAAAGAAGTGATAGCAGTCACCAACAGAGTTAAATATGAATAGATATCATTCTTTCTTTCTTTCTTTCTTTCTTTTTTTCTTCAACACAATGGCCATAATCTTTTCCCTCACATTTTTCTGTCTTTCTTTCTTTCTTTCTTTCTTTCTTTCTTTCTTGAACACACTGTCTCACTTGGACATCACTGTTTTCCTCACATTTTTTTCTTTCTTTCTTTCCTCCTTTCTTTCTTTCTCCCTTTCTTTCTTTCTTTCTTTCTTTCTTTCTGTAACACACCGTCTCACTTGGACATCATCATTTTTCCCTCACATTTTCTTTCTTTCTTTCTTTCTTTCTTTCTTTTTCTTTCTCACCGTCACACTTGGGCATCACTGTTTTCCTCACATTTGTTTCTTTTTCTTTTTTTCTTTCTTTCTTTGTCTCACTTGTTACTTGTCACTGAGTTAAATATAGATAGATAGATAGAAAGATAGATAGATAGATAGAATATGATCAGTGCTCTGCTCATTCATACAGTCTGTGAGCACATTTCCGGCAGATGGAGCCTTATGACCTTACGGGTACAGGCAGAGGAAGTGAGTGGGACGCCTCTGCTTTACTATTCCACACTGTAAATGAGATTAGATGCCGTATGCAGGATTATTTTATTCCTAATCCGGTTTAGGACTGAACTCGGTCCAAAAGCTCCCAGTGAAGCAGGTGGGTTTAGGAGAAAGGACACGGGAGTGCAGACAAGTGCTGTGAAGAAAGTGGCTCTAAAGGTGAAGCGTCCCAACAGCAGCTATCCGAGCCAATCTCACATATAACTAATCAAAATCATCACACCAACCTGAGCTCAGTTACACTGTAACAGTCTACAACGCGGTTCTACAGGATACAGTTTGATGTTTGCATCACAACACGGCCCAGAGCGCTGAAATGTCAGTTTTCCTGTATCACTGTACTGATAGCAGCAGTGAAATAAATTACGCGTTTCATTTTACAGTTGAATCTGTTTAACTACAGCCGATGTTCTCTTTTTAATGCAGAATAAACTTTACTAGTACTAAATGCTTATTAAACTTTAATGCAAATGGAGATTCATTTAAAATGTTCTTCTGTTCCACTCGAGTCGTCTGTATTTATCCTTCCTCAGGATGGATTTCTACTTTTTCATTTTATTTGCTTTCTTGTGAAAAGAGAAAGAGTGGAGTTTTCAGAGCAGAGGTACAGTATTTACTGTAATCACTCAAGATAATAACTAAAGCAAAAATAGCCTGGTCTCTTTGATAAATGACTGAGGAAACATTAGTGACTGTGTTGCATGTTATTTCTGGCTGTTATGGAAATCATATAAGATGTTCAGAGTGATATGTAAATGCATTATCTTATATCAGAAATGTTATATGTAAACGTTTCAGCACCCCTGACCAAATTACATGTTGTTTTTGTGACAGAGAATATGCATTTTATTGCACAGTTAGTGTTTATTTGCTGAATTTAGAAATAGGAAAAAAATACCTGAAAATGTGGCCTGTCAAAAAATGTATGGCTTATTGATTGATTTATTTATTTATTTTCTAAAATAAACAGAAATTGTGCTGTAAAATTTAATCGTGTTCTCTGTTTGAGGAACTGTTAACTTATCTTCACTTAGGAAATCAATAAAACCTGTAATTTGACCGGGGTGTCCAAACCTTTACATACAGTATTATACACATATATGTTTGGAGCATGTCATTAATTAAAAGCAAAATTAGACCTAAACTTAATGAGTAAAGCAATCTAAAGCAGTGTAATTAGTTTGATTCATGACTTTACTGTATTGACACTCTAGTAAAAGCACTGATAGTCGCTGGATGTCATCACTAAGATGAGGTTTTACAAATGAGCTGCACTGAATGTGTAGTAGGAATGTAACATTGTACAGAAGGATAGAAACCAACAACCTTCATGCCAAATCCAGTTTGGGACGGAGTGCCCCATGCACTGCAGTAGCACAGCTAAACACCTCCCCCTAGTGAAGAAAAACTCCACCATCGGCCATCATACCTCAACCCCAGCCCCAGCCCTGTGAACACTACACCATGCGAAAGTTAAACTGCAGAGAGACTTACATGCATTATTTAAAGGAAATTTATATTTTAAATGGTTTGATTTATGTGTGTTTTGTTATTTGCTCTGTGTGGCCACAGTTCTCGAGATAAGAGTCCAGTGATAGACCAACTGACCATCCCAGCATGATGCTACTGTATCTAAAACAGACTCCAGCCCCAGCATCTGGACCCTGCATCCATCAGCTTGTGTGCAGAGAGTTACAGTGTGCATAAAATAAAGTTTCTCTAATTGTACAAACTCCATAGATTACAGTGTTAAAAGGCCAGGATGTAAAATGAACAGATTTTTTACATTGCCATTGAAAACCACGTTAAGTGTTCACATGTTTTCATATATACAACACAGACACACACACACACACACACACACGTTCAAACCCGAGCTCGGCCTGCCATTATCCCCTCCTCAACCCCAGCCACGCAGTTTTAATTTCAGCGCTCTGATTAGCTGATGATTGCCTGACAGACGCCGCCCAGCTCCACTGTTCTCCCCACTCCCAGCCTGCAACTCAATCACAGCCAATTAAGCAGTCCCCAAACACTCTCTCCTATTAGAGCACTCATAATCGACTCATTGTGTCCTGATTTGGCAAATAAATCACTCCAGAGGCTGCTCGTTTTATTCTCCCCCACTCCCTCTCTCCCTCTCTCAGTCCGCCATCCTCTTTTCCCTCACGCTTTCTTTCCTTCTCTTTCTATTTCTTTCTGTCTTTTCTTCCTTTCTTATTCTCTACCACACACCCACTGTCAGTCATCTATTCTTTCCCCATGTTTTCCATTCCTTTCCTTTCTTTCTTTTTTGCCCAACATGCTCTCACTTAAATCAATTTTCCTCACATTTTCTTTCTTTCTTTCTTTCTTTCTTTCTTTCTTCAACACAATGACCATCATCTTTCTCCTCACATTTTCCTTTATTTTTCTTTTTCTTTCTTTCTTTTTCTTTCTTTCTTTCTTTCTTTCTTTCTTGCCCAGCATGCTCTAACTTAGATCAATTTTTGCCACGTTTTATCTTTTCTTTTTCTTCCTTTCTTTCATCTGCACATACTCTCTCCCTTGGCCATCATCTTTCTCCTCACATTTTCCTTCATTTTTCTTTCTTTCTTTCTTTCTTTCTTTCTCTTCAACACCTCTCTCTCACATGGCAGTCATTATTCCTCACATCTTTCTTTCTTTCTTTCTCTCTTTGCTCCTCTGTAGTGTTTCTTTCCTGTCACCTCTCAGTTTCTTTCTTGTCTAATACTTTATCTTAATTTCATATCCAGAGGTTCACTGGTAACTTAGTAAGGCTGGCTTTTTCATTGAAGCAGACAGTTCAAGATTCTTGTGCTGAAGTCATTTTTTCAAACACCCCCTTTTTACTAGTACCTCTCTCTCTCTCTTTCACCTCTTCCCCATCTCCCCTCTCCCCCAAACACTCTCCAGAAGAATGAAGAATAATTTAGCGGCCGAAGCTAGGCAGGCGGCACGTGGGTGTCCTTGTCTTACAAGGTTAAGAATCCATTCTGTCCAAGCCAAAGAAAGGGGTGAATTAAAATAAATGATGGCTAGATATTTATTGCGAGTTTGTAGATGAAGCCCGGTCACTGAGGCAGGTCGACTGGACCGGCCAGCAGCTCGCAGTCTCTCAGCCCTGTGTGACCTGAGCTTTTGCTCCATCTCAGCGTCCAATGTCAGCTCACCCGTCTCCATCATTTTTCCTCTCCTTCATTTTGGTATTGATACAAACATAAGCTTTGGGGACATTTTGTAGGTGGACGTGTGTCTGGATGAGACCAAAAGACATATGAAATTATCCAACGTGCAGGAAGCTAAAAATATGAGTAATCTGATCAGATAAGCAGAAGGTCTGAGAAACGTGATGTCGTGTCCATGTTGACGGACATGAAAGGAGATCAAAAATGAATGCAAGGTGAATAAGAGACTCTGAGAATTGGAGAAATTTGTCCTTGGAAATGTCAAAAGTAATAAATAAAAAAAAGACAAAAAGTCCTTTTCAACCCTTAGAAAAAGAAAGATGTGCCAATGAAGGACTTCAATATGCGAATGTTATATAGGGTTCGAATGGAAAAAAGACCTGAGAAGTGTATGTGCTCAATGCACTTTTGGTAAAGAAACAGTCACGAACACAACATTGGTATATAATTCATATCATATGATGATATATTATTATGATTTACTGGCTGCTGGACTAGTTTTCTACAATTCTATGGCTTTTTTTTTTTTTACTGAATCTTCAAAATCAACACCTGACTAGAGATGAAACGGTATGAAAATGTAATATTCAATATTTAATATTCACAATTATTAGTGTTATAATGGTAAATACTGAAAGGTAATGATAAACAAACTGAAATATTTCACAAGTTTTATACTTGTATATAAACTACTTTATGTAAAGATATTAATATCATATCAAACATGCATTAACAAAGGTGTCACCAAGTGGCCATGAGAGATTCAAACGCTTCAAACGTTTTGTGTTTTGAATTGTAATTCAGTACAGTTTCAATTTAATATTACTTCCCACAGTAAGTTGATTTAGGCTATCAAAACATCCTAATTATTCTTTTAATGCTGATAACATTTTCTGATAAGGACATCTGGACCTTTGAACTATCCTACCTGTTACCTGTTTACAAGCTCTGATATTATGTTAACGTTCCCCATATAAGACACAGTTTTGTTAAAACAGCCTATAATTAAAATCGCAGCTCTTGTGATTTAAATATTGTATTTTTTGAATTGCAATTTCGATATTAAATCAATGAATCTTTTAGCCATATTACCTGTAGTTTTAACATGAGGCCTTAGTTGGCTTCCCAGTCACCATTTTCTTGCTCCAAGTTAATTAATGCTGCCCCCTTTCACAGGCTTTTTTTCTGCATGTTCTGCGGATTAAATTCACCTCGGCACTGTTATGAAAACCAAAATATATCCACACTTCGTCCTCTTAGAAGTGTGGACCGCCCACACTGACTTGTTTCCCCTGACACTCAACAAACCCACAGTGCTGACTGCTGACCTTTGATACTGTATTTCACATAAGTTTTTAACAGCGTCGCAATCAACCACAGTTTTAATGATAACTCAAATCTGAAATAGTAATACTAACCGCTGGAAATTTTACCATGGTTTACTGTAAAACTGGTGAAGGTTTCATGTTTATCTACAGCTGTCTTAAACGGACTCAATGAAAATACAAGGTTTTACCAAAAGTTCTGCAGGAAGACTCTGATATTATCATTCATTCATCTGTTACTTCTAACCAATCACTGGCCTACACCTCTACTTGCCTGTCCCTCTTGCCCATTTAGATGCAGACGTTATGACATTCCCCCTTCTTCCTACCCATCACCCCCAATTTGGCCTTCCCCTTATACAAATGTCTACATTTATGCACAATCATGCAGAATGAAACAAAAATGATATATTTCTTTGTAGAGCATGAAAATATTAGCAAAAACACTCTATAAATGCTAACAATATTAGTGCAAGTTCCTTTACTAGTTTAACTATTATGTCATTAAAATGAACATTTTCCATATTAATAACTCTACTAATAACTATCAACACATCAACATATCATTCTAGATTAGGTTCTGGTTCACTTCTCGGTCATGAAATAGCACAGTGTGACATTATCTTCACCTGGAAAAGTAAAGAATTTGCTAAATTGTTGTTTGCTTTAGTCATTATGACCATTAAGCTTTATTGCTGCCAATCTTGAACAGATACCAAAAACCATAAATGGAACCTTACTGTACCAACAGCCAGTGGAAAAAGCACAGTTCCAGTTTTCTAGGCAAAAGCAGAAACCACACTAATGCAGCGATTCACAAGATACTAGCTCCACATTCAATCTATATGTCATAAACTTGAATAAGCCATGTTAAGTGGCTTATACCCTTCTCATTCAAGCTTCTGCCACATTGGTTCATAGATGTAGAAATGACAGCCAGCATCTCTTTAAGGAATGCATTGCTTGATACAACCCCATAATACCTAAAAATATAATTGTGGGGGATGCAGAGTTCAGTAACACCTGTAAATGGGACTGCCCTGTAAAGAAGTTCTGAAAATAAGTTTCGGATATGTTGCATCGTGACACCTACAAGTGGAGACATGCAGTCTTAAATTTCATGAAGAAAACTTTGCTTTAAGAATACCAGGTCACAGAAAGAGAAGGTGAGTTTGAGGCCACAAAGCAACACGTCATATGAGTGCACGTTCATCACACTGTGTCGATTCATATTAGGTGGCCAGATGCCACAGAACTCCCTTTCCTTATAACCCAGAGTAATTTATCTGGGTCCAGCTATTACTTAGCAGTGATTTGACCAGAGTCCTTAGATCACAGCCATGCCCTGGAGAAGTTCAAAAGGGCAGCACAGGCTCCAGAAGTGCCTTACCCAGCTTTACCCTGTAGCTCTGACAGCAAGCTCAAATCCACTACATCAGCCAGTGGTGTTTGAACCCAGCAGGAGTGCACTGAGCCTGACCATGCCCAGGCAGGAGCTGTGTCCAGCGGGGCTGTGCGCTATCACAGACCTCCCGCCTACTATTTCAAAGCTCCTCAGCACTCACTCAGCACTCGCTCAGCTTGTGCTCCTAGTCCAAGAGGACATCGTTCGTGCACCATTTCAAGTCAAACATCTCTCACCAAAAGTGAAAGCAATTCCTTATACGTTTGGTGTGCAAACCTTTTCATGCCTGGTGTAATTCAGGCATAGTGTAATGTTTTTCAGTCATACCTTATTGAGAGAGAGAGAAACTACAGATTTCTAAACGTTTAATCTTTTCTACTTTGTGATTCAAGTAGCAGAGACACTTTGTTATGATTCGATATGTATTAAAAGTAATTGTAGTATTGTTTATTGTTTTTTAATCATTTTTGACATTGAAACAAACAAATAGATCAAATGAAAACTGAAAGCAAATGTAATTTCTAATGTAATAAATAAAGTTCTTATCTAATTACATAGCAAATCCTCTAGAAAAACAACGCTAAGGGTTAAAACTAATTTTGTTTCCTTTTAAAGTCAAATATATAATAGAGAATATGTTACCCCTTTAACTTCCAGGCTTATTTTCCAGTTATCTATTAAATCTAGTTATTAAATCGTATTATGCTTTTAATTATGTGGCAACTATTAAGTGTGGACACACATACAAGAACTTTTCCATAGAATGAAAACTGTATCTACTGTATTTACATTAGTATAGTTCCGGAGTCCAGTACATATACCTGACATATGTGAACCTCAAACACTGTTGTTTATCCTTGAAGTACAAAAACTATATTTGCAAATAAGGACAGTAAAACAGGCAAACTCCAAAAGCCCCCCACTACTGAAATCTACCATTCCAGACTGTGACAGGGATGATGGCACGTTTCGAACCATTTCCAAGGAACCAAATTGTAAGTGCTTATTATTCATCTTTAAACAAGCCTGAAACTGGCTTCCTATTTGCCAGCCTAGTAACTGAATGTTCTGTTCAACTCTAAACTCAACAGCTTGTACAGGCTCCAGAATGCAACTGTGTAATCAGCTGAGTCTCACTGTAAACCAGAAAGTCAGAGCAAAACACATCAAATTATTCATGAGCTCAGAAAAAAAGGCAAAACCGTTAATTCATAAGGTGTAAATGGGCATGTAAAACCACATCCTGGCATTTTCCACCCCCTAACCAAAGTCACACACCTTCTATATAGACATTTGAGACCAATTTAAATCGCTGAGTAAATGCATTCTACGGCACCATTAACATTTAACAGGTTAATTCACTGGACGTTGATAAAAACGGTCTAAAAATCCAGCGCTTTTCTTATCTCTCTCTATTTTCGTGCTGGATGCTCCTCTGTTAGGTCTACAACAGAAAGGGAAATGATCTGTTGATGGAGAGAGGGATGAAGAGAGGAGGTGTGAGGTGGCTATTACCTCTCTGTTTGTAAGGAAGTGAGCTTGGCCAGCTGGCAGGAGAGTCACGGTGAAGCATTGAGTGGAGCTGGCCTGCAACTGTGAGGCCCCTGCCGCCGCACCACAAGGGCCCAGGGCCCTCTCAGCACTTCTCAGTAGGACTGCCCAGACCCCCGGCAGCCTCAGACAGATGGAGCCCCCGCTACCGGAAGGCTAGGCGGAGGAAAAGGAGGAAGAGTGGCAGTAGCCACAGATGTCAGAAAAAGCCGGTGTGGTTTGGGCCAGGCTGAACCAGAGCAGGTGTAAGATCTTAGTCTTTCATTGTCTCTCCCTCCATCTATCTCTTGCTTTGTCTCAAATCGACTACCTCTGTACGCCTGTAGTGTACCAGCCACGAGTAGTGCGAGTAGTGCGTTCACAGTGGGAAATGCAACAGGGTGTAGAATATTGCTAATAACCAGATTCTGTATTCGAAGTGCTGTAAAATTAAAGTGTTTAAGATTGTCTAGTCTTGAGACGTTAGTTTAGCCTCTCTATTATCTGCAGGTATTGCACTGTCCAAAAGTTAACCCCTACAAAAAATCATCAGGTTTGACGTTTGAGCTTTAGTTAGTGAGATTTCCTTGAGGAGAAGTCTTGGCTGCTAGAATACTGTCTCAGCCGCATACTGTATTCTGTTACTATTGTGCTGGTTGCTACCTCAGTGACTGCTATGTTCACATATGAGTTACTATGCCATAATATGTCATAGTCCTGTAAAGTACATAGTATATTATATTCTAAGCTCACTGGACAAAAAAAAAAATCACCTGTGACTGAAATTTACCTTAAGGGTGTATTACCTCCACAAGCATGAACAACAGCTGTGATTCAATTTGGCATGGACTGGACAAGTTTCTGGATGTAGGCCACATCAATCTTCAGCATCTCTTGCATCAAAGAATTGCACAGTTGGGGCAGATTTGGTGGATGCCTACAATTCTGAGGAGAATTTCCTGTAGACTGGGATTTTAGCCACTGCTGGTAGACCCGTATGACCATACACTTCCATACACCTGCAAATTCATCTACTTCCTTCACACTACGGCCTTTGGCACACCCAAATGCAGTCACTCCCTTTTCCAACTGAGGTGTGCAAGGCTGGTGTCTTCTTCACCATCAGGCTGTTGATTCATGTCGTAAAAGTGGGGGAAGGTTAATAAATGTACAACAGAGATGACAAATGTGTTAATGGGCTCTTTACCCAAGAAACTGGATCTCGTCCGGTCACACTTGGTAATGTGGCCAAAGCAAATCCAGACATGATCTGGAAATGAAACACGTTAATGCAAGCCTTTAAAACTGGTTAACTGAAAGCTTCCTTACATTCTGAAAATATATTTTACAATAATCAAGTATGACAGTGTTTTTCACACTTACGTTGGATGTTTGCATATTCTATATTGCATTAAATAATATAGTTCATCATGCTCTGAGACAGAAGGCTTCCCTTTCACTTTCTTGTTCTCTCACTGTCCACATTTTGTTTTTACAGCCACTAGAGTTGGTGACGGGGAAACATCTGAAACTTCATTTGACTGTTTAGTAGCAGTTAGTATTTGTAGCAGTTTAGCACTGGTTTAACTCACTTGTGTAGCATCATATTCTGCTTACATGTCAGCACTTAAACCTTACACCTCTGCTCTTCTACCACTTTGGTAAAGACACAAACTGAATCTCTTGTGCTCAGGCCTGCAGCTTGTTCAGGTGGGGGATAGAAAGGGTTTATGGGGAACGGCATGTTGGAGAACACCTTGACCTGTCCCTCTGCGGGCAGAAACCATGAACTCTGGACCCCCGGCACTACCCTGTCCACTCCTGCACACATACCCCACCCCCTCCATCTCTTCTCCTCGGCCGCTCTGAGTTATTATCATAATTTCCTCCCGAGGTGACTCCGGGCCTCAGGCCGGCATGAGTGGCCCCGTGTTTTACAGAATGTTTTGTGTTTTATTGCCTTTAAGTCAGCGGCAGGGCCAGCCATGAGGGTCCGCAATGATAAGAAAAGCAGTCATGTGAAAAATGAAGGGGGCCACATGTCCGGCAAAGAGAAGAGCGAGGGGCAAATAATAAAATACATGACAAATGTGGGGCCTGACTGTATTTCATGTTCCACAGCTACACACACGCACTTGCACGCGCCCACAAACACTGCGGCTTCATACACTCACTAAGTACGAGGCCCAGCCCACAACAGCGGCAGAGCTATTGTAATGAGTGTGCCTGTCTAAAAGTATACAGTGCCTCTCACTAAATTATTTTGTACTTGAAACACGCACCAATCGATGCCCCCCCACTGCCTCGCTCACTTGCCGCCCGGCACCTCTGACAACATGACACGGAGAAGATGCCCAGGGGCATTCGCCGCGGCCGTCAGCCTGTTCGCTTTATGTCCAAGCCCACCTGGGATGAAGTAAAAAGAGATAGAGCCTTAAAAAGAGAACAAAAAGCTGTCGGAAAAGTTCTGTTTTCCTCACTGTGCCCCAAACAACAGTTTTGCCCCGGATTCCGCACTTTCTTCTTTGAATTAAGCACCTGTCCTACACAAAGAATGGAGCGCATAAGCGTGTATTCATTTCAAAGTCAGGTCTAATGTAATATAAGACCCCTTTAAAGCCTCAAAACAGTTTCTTCTGATCACAAATTAAAACCAGCAGTCAAACTGGGTGGTCTCTTTTAAATAAAGCAATAGCTCTTTTCAGAAACTGTCTGTGTGGCCTTTGTTATTTTAATTATTTTCAAAGGAAATATTTTCAAGCTTCATAAGTGGGTTTTATCTACAGGGATCAGTTCACCTCAACTCAAAAATCAGGGAGGCCACTAATTAACTGTTAACACTGTGCTGACAAAGCCATAAACTTTACGTAATACATGTTTTCTTCAGAGTGGCTTTTAGCTTTGATACACTTTGGTCATCAAATTGTTCCTTGCAGTAGAAAAAAACAAATTACAGTTATTCAGTAAGAAACTAATATTGCTGTCATTTGAGAAGGGGTGCCCAAACTTTTGCATATAAACATAAGCCTACTGATTCATTTGGATCATCATTCTTCAGTGGTTTTGCTGGTTTCTGCAACTTGAAGCTAAACATACAGGTATGGCTGTGTGATGTTATTTTTGTGCTAAAAGACCCATCTTACATGTTTTTAATCTTGATGGTCACTTATGTTAAAGTTCAGCCTCAACAGTTGTTTATGGCTAGCTTCTGAAAAGCCGCTGATGAAGGCCTCTGATGAAGGCCTGGCGTAAGTTTGGGAAACCAACGGAATTTTCTGTATTGGCGGTTCAGGTCATTCTGAAGTCATCCTGTTAGGGCCAGAACCATTGGCAGGCAACTGCAAGACGTGCAACAAAACATGAACATCGTCTAAGACTGCAATGGTGTCAGAATGTCAGTGACGAGTCCCCCTTTTGTCTTGGTGGAGACGACCTACGAATCAGTGTGTGGAGGCACTGTGGTCAGCACCAAGATGAATGGTTTGTTGTCACACGTCACATGTCCACCTCCACCCCTACCGCAAAATCTGCAGGAACTGTGTGAGACTATTCAAGCTGCATGGGACAGGACACCATTTGGAATTTCTACAATTTCATTGACGTCTGGCATGTTGCGTTAGCCAACATTGTGGCCCAACACCATACTGAGAGACACTACTTCTGTATGAGTAGCTCAATAAATATTTCCAAATCAGTCTAAATTTACCATCTTTTATTGTTCCTGGGAACCTTTATCTTTCTTCTGAATAGCACTGCAATCTGACACTTCCTTCTTTAATGATATAATAATAATTAATTAAATAATTATATAATACACACATACATATATATATATATATATACACACACACACACACACACACACTTTAACATATAATTAATGTTGTTGAGTTCTAATAATTTATTTGGGTTATCAGTGTATAATACTCTTGTAGTACTGTTGTGCTGAGTTATCTATAATAATAGTGTAGTATGCGGTATTAAACTCTAATAATAGTCCCATTTTGCTCCTATAGAACACCCTGCAGAATTACTGTGGATCATTTTCATACGAAAACACTACAGCAATATCTCCTTGTTTAAAAAGTTCTCCCACAGTGTACAGTAAAGTTCACTGTGGCCTGTTCAGAGCAAGCACGGCACGAGGCACAGCAGGTAGCAGCATGCGCTCATAACATCCCGTGACTTCCACACTTGGTCATGTCTGTCCTCACCACTCACTCTGAGTCCAAAGGGGGGCCCAGTATCAGACAACAGCTATCTCCACATCTTCACATTTTCTTAACACTTTAATTACATGGCCGTATATTGCCTCTAGGCCTTATGGAAAGCAGATATTGAGAGCAGATAAGATGGAGAAACTTCTGTCAGCAGCCCAGCATATTAGAAACGCAACGGAGCCCATTATCTCCCTTCTGACCGACAATTAAGTGTACTGCTGTATCAAAATACATACAGTCAGATGCATGGAGCTTACAGCTGAAAAAAAAAAGTTTCTTTTTTTTCCAAGCCAGAGAGAACTTTTATTAAAAAATGTATTACTTCCCCTCTCATTTGTTGTGCTGGCCACAGGAATGAAAAGTCATTTCCATGAAAAGGTCCAATGAAAACACAGATGAAGGGCTCAAGAAAACAGGGCCTGAGAATGAGCAGTGGTCAGCTAGCCTGGCCTGGCTTCAAGCCTTTTATTTGTTTATTTATGCCCAAATACCGATAGAAGGGAAAAAAGTCCCTTTAGAAAAAAAATAAATAAAAAGGAAACCACGTCTGATTCACATGAGAACATTGTGTATGTTCCTCAGTATAGGGCGTAGGAAAAAAGGCAGAAAAAGGGAAGGTCTCAGTTTTGCACCAGAAAAACATTACACAGTGTAACCATATAAAGTCCTTTCTTAGAGCCTCAGAGTTCTGATAACAGTACAAAGGAGACCATCATCTTGGCACACTAAATCAGTCTCACCAAGATGTTCACCAGATGATGTATGCTCCGAAAAAGTGTACAATCTCACAAATGCAAAAGAGGCAGTTTGTCACAGGAGCTCATCTCCGATCTCAAAAAAACAACTTCTCTAGAACGCACAAAAAGAAAAGGCATTGTACTGTGTTGTCACAAACCATCAAAGCTGTTCAAAACCTAGATAGAAGGTCGACCGCGATGATACTGTAAACAAATATCCATCCAGAAGATTGTGGATGCTGCCTTTGTCATACTAAACCATTTTTTGAAGTTCTCACCTTATATGCCAAGCCTACTCAAACACTTTATGAAAAACAAATGCCTCATATCTTCCATTATTTATTCAAGATTCTGATTTGTCACTTCTGGACACATTTACAAACGAATAAATCAAATAATCCATCAGTTTGCATAAACCATTCGAGTAAAGCTGATAAACAGTTTTTGCCATGCGGAGCCGCTGAGCAATAGAAACAGAGAGGGGGAGAGAGAAGCAGTTTTTCAAGAAGCAGAGTGGGAGAGGTCACTTTGAGGAACTGGACACAGGCTCATGCCAAGCACTGCTCCCTCTCCCTCTGTCTCTCTCCCTCCCTGTCGCCTAATCCTCCGGCAGACTGGCCGGTGCTGGGGCCAGTTGTCTGGGGCGGGTCAGTTACCCACTATCACAGGGCTTTAATCTGAGCGGCCTGTCCGCACGCCGCCTCCCCTAAACACACTGGCGGCCCTGTGCCAGCGGAGGAGTGGCAGCCACTGCCATCCCTGAGAGAGACAGCTAGAGGTTGTCTGTACATGGATGGGCACTTCACAGCTCGGCAGGGGACGGAGGAAGGGGCATCGCGGCAGCTGCTCAGGGCATATGGGCAGAATTCATTAAAGGTGGCTAAATAAGCCAACGTGGAGAGAAAGAGTGAAACAGAGTTGGAGAGAGATTGGGGTGGAGGGCTGGGGAAAAAAAACAACAAAAGCAGAATGTGTCGGTTGTTATTTATTTATTTATTTGCACCTGACATGCAGCTTGGAGCGAGCTAGAGTTAAAGATTTTTCACAATTTAACCCAATTACAGTCTCGGAGCATAGGCTTACTATTAAAAACTCATAAAGCTTGGCTCAGTGGGTGCTACATGTGGTTAACACAAACTCCTCTCACTCTCTCTCTCTCTCAAAATGCCAATGTCAAGTTTATTTACATCTAAGAGGTTTGTACAACAGGTGTTGTCCCAGAAATCTAACTGACTTTTTGTGTAGACCCAACATTAATTTTGAAGTTTCATTTAAAACTAAAGCCCACTGAATGCAGCTTTAATAGAGACAGTTTTTTATTTTAATATATATATTTTTAAATATCACAATGAGTAATAAGTACCACAATCAAATGAGATCTAGAATAATGTGCATACATTTGCACATATTTTAAACCCCAAAAAATGCCTTCAGATGATGTTAGAAGGTTTAAAAAGGTAAAAAGATGTATTTCATAGTGAAGGCAGTTTCTATGAGAAATGCTTTGACAGAAATGATTCCTGGAATTTCATTTTGAAGAAAACACTTAGCAAAGTTTTTCAGTTCTAAAGTATATAACATAGCATAAATCCATGTATTAGCAGTATATTAAAAGATCAGGTATTCTAAAAGCAATTTGTGCTCTGACCATAAAGGCCATCTCGTCCTAAAAAAGCTCTTTTAAGAATCGCGTCTAATTGTAGACCTTTCACGGGAGCGCTGTCGTTACATATTTGGATATTCTATTCAGAAACTACAGGAAACATGTTTTTCAGTGATGTAGGTGAATGTGGGTGAAGCTAAGTCTTCAAAGTTGACAAAACAAAAAATAACATTTTTCTGTTGAGCTGAAAATAACATTTTTCTGTTGAGTTTTGAGATCTGTATCAAGAAAGCACAATATATATAAATATATAATATGTTTTATAATTTTACAAAAAAAAACTAAATAAATTAATAATTATTATAACAAACAGGTCTCTCCAAAATGGTAACTTGAAAAAGGCAAACATATCTAACATCCAAGTTAAGGAAAATAGGAACGCAATTTTTGAGCATTTCTAATGCTCCATCTAGCATGAATTCTGGACACAGTGTAAAGGACTGGTGCTGTGTTCAAATCATCTAGAACAATAAGAATCGAAAAAAATAAGATGCATCCTTTTTGGGAAGCAACAACATGCAAATTATCCAAAAAAACAAACAAAAAAAATGAATGGACCAAAATGCTTATTTGTGCCACTACCACAGAATAGCTTGCTTTGTTAGTTTAGGATTTTTCCAAACTTAATTCACACATGTGTAAAAAGGTCATTATTTAAACCTTAAACTTTTTTACAGTTTCTCTATGAATAAATTGGAACCCCAAAAGAAGTTACACAGCCATCTAACCACTTAACCTTTCATAATTAGAGTGTGGTTTTTAGGACCAATACAAACATTTAATTATGTTAATCCCACTGATGTCAATAGGATCCTAGCTCAATGTGGTTGAGATAATTGTTTAGAAAAAGGAAGCTTTGGAGAAGAGCTGAGAGCTGAGTCGATGGTGCAGTCAATAACGATAAGGTTGTGTAGCTTTGATGTGTAAAGTTCATTTTAAACCAATCAACCTAAACCAATCAGCTTACCTGCTCATTAACCTTGGACTTGATCTCACAAATTCTCTTCAGACAGTATGAATGACACGAAAGGTCTTGCGACGACTGAGAAAGTTTAAGAAGACAGTAGTTTGCAGTTTCTGCCTTTTTAATGAGAAGGTTGTATCAAAGTGTCAAAGTTACGAGACATGCCACAACAAGGACAGTTCATCAGGTAAAACATTCAATATGAACAATAATACCATGAATACAAATATACAGGTATAACTCAGGTGTGCACCCAACTGGGCACAAGAAGAAGCCCACTAGAGTGTAATGAACGACACTGGCCTTTCACTGAAAAGTCATCTATCCTCAGGCCACGGGAAGAGGAGACTGCTCCTCTCTCTCTCCTTGATCCCATTCCGTCTGAAGCTCGGACGACACCTCCGTAAATAGATGATCCCAGTCCCAGCCAACATCCTCCTGCACACAGAGCAGGAGAGGTAAAGAGAAAGCCAGGAGCAATGGTGATGAAACGAATAAGGAAGAATAAGATAAAGAGACAGTGCAAGGACAAGAGCAAAAGAAAGACGAGAAAGGGGGCAAAAGCAAAAAGAACAGATGAATGAAGCACTCGTAAAACAAGGCACAAAATATAAACAAAGAGAGAGAGATGGAGAGATGTAGCCAAGACTTCATAAATCTTTTATTCCTCAGAGACACAGCATTGGGCCCCTTTGGTGGCCCAGAAGCAACTGGTCAGCCCAAGAGATGACCAGGCTGCTACCTCGAAAGCTCTACTCACCTCTCTCACCTCTTGCTCTGGAGCTAAAACCTTGGTGAGGAGCTTCAGGTCAATTTCGCCATCCTGGACAAAAACACAGGCTATGCATTATCCAAACTACTCTCCCACACTTAGAGACAGCTTTTAGGCCTCCAGACATGGTGGAATGAATGCGTGTTCTAGGCTGTGACCAACTGTGACCAATGTTTCAGTCATAATGCTGCTTCTGCAAGTATGCAAGTCAAGTCAAGTGTTATTTATTTCCATTCCTCAATATAACTAGTACACACTGGAACGAAATAAGGTTCTTCAAGCATGAATTGCACCTAGCAAATTTACAAAAAGCACTGAATGAGTGAAATACTGATTATTTCCTCTTGTCTTACCAGAGTTTGAAATGCAGAGTACTTCATAAGATCATTATCCAGGTCCCTGTAGGTCATAACTCTGTTCACCTGAATGCTGAGAAAATGAAATAAATCATAAACAATGCATGAAAATGATTTGAAAATACTTTGAGTCATTTCAGTTCATACAGTTAAACCACAGATGAGTTGCCAGAAGCTTAACGAGTTGCATGCAAGGAAGAAAAATGCTGACACAAAGCCTAGACATTTTCAGCACCAACAGTCATACCAGTACGAATAATTGAATCTGGGATTCTGAACAAATCATGGCTGCAATATAATGTCTGTACTGTGCAACAAATTGCATATTGATGAATAGCCTGAAAAGTATGTCCAAAAACAAATACACCATGAACAATGACTTGATTATGAAGTGCTGGAGCACATGGAAACAAACGCCAAGTAGAAGTCAGTCTCTAAATTGAAAGCCAGCTGCTTATCTGCAATTTGTGAATTAAAATGAGGGGGAGTCGGTAAAAGTAGCCAGGGCCTAGTAGTGCATGCCAGTCCTACTTAAGCCACATTACACGCTACATTGCCCCTGCGATGAGTTCAGTGTGGATATTGTCTTCCACGCGGCACATGGAGGGAGCCAAAGGGGACATGGCACCCACAACAACCTGGGCCACTGTGATGAACCCCCAACACACGCGACATGGGGCTCTAACTGCTTCAGTTAATCATCACAACTTAACATTAGCAACATGCTAACTCCAATAAGAAGATGAACTCTGTCTCTTAAATATCTTTTTCAGATGAGGGGCTTGTGATTATTAGGCTGACTAGTATTACAGGGGATCCGAAAGTATTAACCTTTCCTTGTTTTCAGCCGGCTCTTATCAGTGTGCTGTAGCTCAAACTGCAACATGAATACTGCACAGCTTCACTCACTATCATAAATGGAATTTTGCTTTTTTAAGGCCAATGTTCCATCTTTTTCCTGCTTCATTATAAGAAATCTCATAAGAATTTGAAACATTATTTTCACATAAAATATTGGAACACATATTTTACAATTTGACTGCTTTTATGTTACCGTAATTTCATTTTCATGTCATTTTTAATATATTTTTTTAACCCTCTGTAAAGCACTCTAAGCTGCATATGTATTAAAGGTGCTATACAATAACACTTATGTATTACAAATATATTATTATTATTATTATTATTATTATAAAAAAAACACATGGATCAATTTCCTGGCATCATGTATTCAGAGGTATGGTCTCATTCATACTATATTTCTTAAATGATAAGAGGCTGTTTTAATTGTCAATACGTAGCTTGAAGGTTGACTCTCTAAACACGTTTTGTTGATTTTTAAGAGAAAAGGTGCATCCTCTGCAGCAAACACACTTCAACAAACTGTAACGGACAAATACTGTTTATTTTTCAGATGTAACAGTGTTAAAAAGTATCCTATATTATATTAGCCTATAGTAGCTGGATATTTTATATTTTTATATTTCATATTTATTTTTTTTCAACGTGTTAAATCGGAAACAAATAAATGGAAACTGTGAAATAAAATTTGCAGATAAGTGCTGTATTTAAGTGTGTTCTCTAAAGACTTAAAATATCAACAAAACATGTCATTTAAGTCGGGGGGGGGGGGGGGGTCTCTAAATTTATCATACAACTGTATACTTGGGGTGGAAGACTGTTTCAGCAATATTTCTGTCACATCAGAACTAACTAGAAGTCAAAGGCTGTGATGTACCTTGGAGGGGCAGCCACTTGCATGGTGAGGTCTTCTTCCTGCACCTCGTCCAGATCAGGAATCACTGGGATGTCTAAAGCAGAAAGCAAAAATGACATACACTTGTTCTGTTGTTGCTGTTACTGAACAACATCATATTCATAACATCATTGCGGGTGAGACATAGACCATCAGCTGGCACAGTTCACAGCTTGAGAGTATTGGAAAGGGAAAAAGGAGGGCCACAGAATTAAAAACATCCGTTTTAACTGACCACATACACTCTAAACTTTTCTAAAAAACCCTGACGCTTTGGGAACAAGCAAGGCCATATGCTGCTTGCTACTACTGGTTGTGAAAGCTGCATCGTATCTCACATGCCTGGAATCAGAAGGCTTCACAGATGTCGTGTGTCTCCTCTGTTAATATTTGTTTACATTGTGTGTGAATTGGTGCTTGATTCCCACCCTCCCTCTCATGCTCCTTCTCTCTCCGACTCATCATCATCATCTCTCCCTCTCTCTCGCTCTTCTCTATCCTCTTCCGTGCTGCCCCCTGTCACAGTGACCAGGCGGCCATGAATATTCAGTGAGCGAGGCGGCATCTCTTCCTGCTGAGAGGCAGGGCTCTGGCCAGGGGCTCCCCGGAATGCACACCCCCCCAACCCCTGTGCACCCCCCACCACCCACACACCCCACCTTACCCCCCACTACCCAAGCATTTGGGCCTTGTCAGCAGTGGCTACCCTAAGGACCCTTCGGGCGGGAAAGGCGACCTCCGTGTCCATTCGGGCTGGGCCGGGCTCCAGGCGTGCGGGCCCATCTGTGTGGGGTCGGAAGTCACGGCGCGCCCTGGCAGGAGCCACGGTGCCAGGAGCCGCCTGCCCGCCGCTCAAAACAGTGGGAACCCGCTTTAATTGGCAAAACTCAACAGGACAGAGTATGGCGTCACTCCCAAAGAAGGACGGGGCGAACTTTCACGGCCCCCCTCCTTTTTTGGATGGACTTTTGTTGGAGAGAGCGTACATTGGTGAGTGAGTTTGGGGGTGTTGAGTCAGTCAACAGCAGCAGAGCATACAGTACAGTTAAGATATTCCTGTTTTTTAGCTGCAACATACACATTAAATTTTAATAATTTACAAGAGATAAATCACATGCTACAAAGGCTTAATCATACAATTGTTTCGACACTATATGGCATGCAAATAAAATCAGAAAGCAGTAATTTGGAAATCCACTGTAACTTTATTTAAAGGGGCCATAAAATAGAAAACTGTAGCAGTAGCACAGTATAAGGAGAGTTTGGTTAACGTGATAACATGAACCTCAAACATTGTCTCCTCCTACAAATACAAATCCCGCATTTGCTAAAAAGGGCAGTAAAACATGGCAAATCCAAAATCCTAGATTATGTGACAGTCTTGACTCATCATTATTTACGCCCCTAACATTTACATACAATAACAACAGTACAACAGCAACAAAAATGATGGATTTGAATGATGAAATGCTACAGGTTGCACAGATGCCAGAATGCAACTGTAGGACTATTTAAGATGGGATGGAAAATTCACAAAACAAGCTGGTGAACAAGACATGAAATTCAGCTCCCACATATTCAACAAGATCTTCAACTTTAATTGAAAGTTGTTAGATTGCTCTCAGCACAGTTTCTTAAGCCTTGGACAACAACAAGCAGACTTCACTCAGTGTTTAATACTGAAGAGACTGAGAAGAGAAGCAGTCCCAACTTTAAAAGCATCACAACCCCAACCACAACCTCTAAGTAGCAACCATGCTGTGATTTTATCCACTTCTTGACAGTTAAAACAGATCATCTTAAGTTTCATAGTGACTAAAAACCTGTCCTTAAAATTTAAAGCAAGTAACTAGTATAGGTAAGCTTAGCTATTAGCAAGCTACAAGTAACTATCATTAGCAAAGCGAACTAACTAGTTAGACAACCTAGCTTATATACACAGAGGCTTATTTTATTTGTGTGTGTATTCTGTGTCTATTTTGACATGTTTCTGTTGTGTGATTATCACAGTGTCTCACTGTAAACCAGCTAATAGCAAATCAATAAAAGGGAAAGCTCATTTCATTTCAGTGACCAGTCATAGGGTGTGAATGGGCATGTCAATGATTTAAGAACAGCATTCATCAATAAGCGAATTCAAGGATCCTGGATATTTCACCCTCTACGCTGTGTAAAATAATTCAAACATTCAGGGAATCTAGAGAAATCCCTGTGTGTAAAAGGCAAGGCTAAAACCACAAGTGAATGCCCATGACCTTCAATTTCATTGACAACACTGCATTAAAATCCACCACGCTTCTGTGATGGATTTCACCACATGATCAGGAATACTTCGACAAACTGTGGTCAATAAACACCATTTGTCGCTGTATCTACAAATTACTTCTCTGGACTCAAGCATACCCGAAATGGGCTGATGCATAGTAAATATGTGCATTTGGGTTTGAAGAGTCAACCTTTTAGATCGTTTATAAAAATACTAGATGTTGAGTTGTCTGGGCCAAAGAGCATTCAGACTGGTACAGTTTAAAATCCAGGACCTGTCATGGTATGTGGGTGTATTAGTGCCCATGCCATAAATAACTCTAGATGACATTTTTTAAAAAAAAAGAAGTCCATGCTCACTGTGCACATGTGAGAACATGCCTGAAGACCTCCACATAAAAAAAACCTACACTCTATGTAATGCAGTTGCTCTGTTGTTGGTTTTAATCAGTTTCTTTTTGTTGACTTAATAAATGTATGTAAGTCAGTGAAACTAAGTCAGTTGTGTTGTTTCAATGAAATGAACTATCAAATTTACTTCATGTAAAGTGAAGTGTTTGTTTGGTCAGTATAATATTGTTAAGGAAAACTAACTGTCTTTCCCATTGGCTCATGGCATCATCTTTTTGCATATTGTTTTACTTTTTTACTCACCGTCTTTGTGTTGTCGTTTCCCCTGGCCTGCCTTCCACTGTGTGTGCTACTTTCTATATTCCACAGTTAACTGCCAAGCCACATTGCTGTTGGCTATAAGTGCATGTTACCATGCACCGTACTGCTGAGTGCAATTCTATGACAGCTCAGAAGCACACTAGTAACTAACTTTTCTACTTTAATTAGTAACCACATTAAGACGCATACAAGTAATACATGAAATGATCAGTCCGGTTATTTAAAACTCATGTGTGATTTATTTGAAGTTTTTGGAATGTCTAACAAGCATCAAATTTGGAATGAGCATTTATTTCCAAAAACAGAAACAATTCCAACAGAATTCACTAATCACTGCCTTCTGTTTTATTTGAGTTTCACATATTGTTGTATTCCAGTTTTTTTGGAATTGAGGTTTGTAGCTGTAATAATGAGAACTATATGAAAACGAAACACAGGCTCCAGGCTTTAAAGAAAGTATTGTGTCTAAATAATTCAGTCAGATGAAAAACAACTTTCACCTTCATGACACTACACAAGGAAAAATCAATTTTCACTGTGATCGCCTGTAATCAGCATGAACGTAATCAGTAAGACAGGTATTTCTGAATTACTTCTAAAAGCCAAACACACTCCAGGGATATTTTTTTCACTGTAAGGCTCAGGTCACAGCAACATGCCAGACAACTCATGTTAAATTCCATCACCCTGACACTGATAACAAGCCCTCTTATCCCTCCATTGATAACTTCTTGCTTTTCTCTTATTTTTAATTAATTCTAATTAAAAATGCCAGCCTCGTTTAGTCACTGACAAGATTCATCTGCGTTTCTGATATCCAAATAAATGCGGGCGCGCGGCGAGCACTGCTTCATATTCATGAGGTCCTGGGTGACACTTTGTCCTCTCATTTCCAAAGCAGTGCGTTCAGCAGAATCCGTCCCCCCCGGACCCCCAATCAAATTTAATGGTCTTAGCGCAATGACATCAAAAAGCCTCCATGTCCAGCTCTTTGGAAATAGATTCCAGGCTTGTTTTTTTTCCTGCTCCAACCCTCTCCTCGTCTCAGCAAATAATGCACTATCAACACAATTCTATGAGAGTTCAATGTGAAACAGAGAGGGCTTGGCTTTGTGTATGCAAACATCATGATTAAGTGGCAAAAGCAAAACAACATCTTCAAATGGTTGTTTCAAAGCAGCCTATTATGAGAGGTCAAGAGGGAAGAAAGGGTCACTGAATACAAGCTAAAATGATGGCTCCATCAAAAAGCAAAGCTACATTTCACTGCAGCATCACAGCATTTAAGATCTGCTAATACCCTATCCAAAAGCCCACCAAGGTTAGGCTACCTGCTCAAACAGAATAAAAAATATGTGATTTTTCAAAGCTCAGTAACACCTAAAAACCAGCCTGTGGAACTCACCGTCCACAAGGTAATCATTGTATGAGTTATATTTACTGGGTGAGACCACCAGGGTCTCAGTGTATCTGAGCACTTCATAGTGTGTGGGCAGTAGAGTGGTATTTGGGGGCTGAGGTTATGTGTTAGACTGGCTTGTGAAATTGACTGTTTCAAAACCAACTGCAAAACAATCACCAGAAGTCAAAATGTATCTCAACGAAGCCTGCAACACAATAAAAAATACTGATATAATAAAATGGCCTGTTAAAAGAACCATATCCGGCACAAGCTTTATTGTTGTCTGTTTCCCTCAGTATTCCCACTGGTTCAAACTGGTGGTGGGAAAACCCATACTGAAAATCAGTAAGATTCAGGGCATTCCAAACAATCCAATCTTCATAAAAATACCAGCTTTGCAATTATGCCATTCAAGAACAGCACTCTTATGAACTGGAACTTTTAACTAGTTGTTACTATATAATAAACACAATTTACCATTGCAAAATAGAAACATGGTACAAAAAGTTTTAAAAATTCTAAATAAATAAATTTAGCTTTCAAACGTCCCATTTATTCAATTTCCTTTCTAAATTGCAGGACGGAAGCATGCAGAAACACCTGTTGATTTTTTTTTTTTCAGAAGTAAGAGTGAAGCTTTAGGTACGGCTTATCTGATGGTAACACTTTTGGTAGTCTACTAGGTGCACAGTTTTTTTTAAGCGTAATTTAATTTTTCCCTATATCTTTTATACAGTGTAGAGTTTTGGAATTATTATTATTATTATTTTGTATTTTATTGATATAAGTGATGTTCTTGATCTTTAATATACTTTCTAATGTAGTAATATATAATATAATATAAATGTACTCTGAAAGTATTTAAAATTTGCACACTCTACCAATGGTGCCTTCAGAAAATGAACAACCACTGGCTTTGCTCCTTACTTTGGCAATTTCAACCATTATTTCCCCTGCCACTTGGTAGAAAAATGGAACAATTATTCCAGGCTGTGCTTTGCTGAAAGTCCTGACATATTTGTGTGGCAGAGCTCAGGGCTCCAGGGTGTATGGGAGCAGTGATCCCAGTAGAGAACCACTCCAGGCAGGGACTAGTGTGGTCCAACACACACAAGCTACAAAGTGGGAGGTATGGATATAACATCACATTTCAAATAATAATACATATTAATCAGGCTTGAAGAATGTCATGTTTAGGTGTAGATGTCACTTAATAGCAGATATACTGGCAATTATTGACTTGGATCTGACTTGTTGATGTCAGATGGATGATGAATCTAAATTAAATTCATAGGTCAATTATAGCCAGTTAGTACATCCAGTATAATCTTGGACTACTGCACGTTTCAGCACCTGCAATCAATTTGGCTACCACCCACTGCTCCTAGTTTTCTGTAATTGAGTATCATGCCCAAGCAGTAAGTGATTGTCAAAGTGGAGACTTCTTCAAATCTGTCTCCACTGAAGCAAGCTGAGCAGCCTCACTAGCAGGGCCACAGGGGGTACTCACCGCTCTCATCATCAGAGCCCTCGGGGGTCTGTGGTCTCAGCCGCCGGCTACACACAAACAAGAAGAGAGATGTCTGTTAAAGTCAGGGTGATGTAATTGTTTCTTAAAAAGCACCAAAACAAGTCTTGGTCAAGTCTTGTTGTTCAGGAGTATAGTAAACCCACACTAACTTCCCCTACCATGAATATGCTTTGCATGGTTAACAGGAGATGGTTTAGAGGTGGAGGAATGCAAAAAGCCAGCCATCTTGGCCCCCAACCTCAACTAAAGTGATGAGAACTCCACCATGATGTCTTTTAATCAGGCTAAGTGATTGTTCTTGGAACGCCAGGATTAGTTGCAACCAAGGACAATTTCCAGCCAATAGTAATTTCCCCCTTTTAGCAACAAGCATAAACAAAACACGTTCCCATTTCTATTAAAATTTCATTTGATTTAATCAACAGTGTGCAATAATAACAATAAAACAGGAATGAAAATAAAGGAATCGGCATGGAACTTACTCCTCAACCTCCTCAGCACCTTGCCTTCTTCCGGACCTTTGGAGGACAAAACAAAGAAGAGGTTAAAATAATCAAGCATGATTTTTATGTGCAATAAGTACTTTTATTCAGTGTTGTTTTGATAATAATTAATGGCTCTAACTAGGGATGCATTCTATGTTTGAAGTAAAAAGCACATTTTTATTATTCCCACTATTCTATAATGTACCAACTTGATTGATTGCCGCGATCTTGACTTATTAACTTGATTTCTATTGTTTATTGACTAATTATTTATGTGAACTATATCTTGATAAAATACTGCTAGTTAAAAAGCACTTATTTACATCAAAGATGCATAGAACAATAAAAGGGTTTGTCCTCTACTCTTCAAAGCAAGCCAGCATCAGTAATACAGATAAAGTCAAGGCACAACTTGTTGATTAAGCAGATAAAACAAATCAGTGCTGTTCTGATTAATCATGTACAATATAAATTCTAAAGTTTCTCTTAGAACTTAGTGCCCCCTACTGGGCAAAAAAATAAAAGGCCTTTCAGACGGGAAAACAGCATATCTGTTTACTTTAGTACAAAATCAAAAAGTTTTGTCTTTGGAGAAGCCTTACCATTTTCCCATATGTAAGTCTGTAGTAGAAGATTATTTTTCATTCTCACAATATTTAAATGTGCTTAACAGGGTTTGTAGATATACAGTTAATGATCCAACAACTGTTTCTTCGTGATTCACTGAGAAACCTGTTTCTTTGACAGCTGCTGCTTGTCGTGTATACTAACAGGTCAGAATGAGCTCTGATGTTGTACCGGATCCAAAAACCATGTACAGACCATGAGCCACATTCATTATATATACCACACTATACTCTTTATTTACAGTATTGATATTAAAAAGAAAATGAGACACTAAACCAAACAAACCACATTCAGAAAAAAATAGCATAGCAGGAAAATCAAATAAATCATCTTGTTTTCGTTCTTATAATTAGGTGTGGCATTACAGTGAATTTTACGAAACAACAGCTGCCAAATGCTGATAGAGGTCTGCCTTCGTATCTTTGCTCCATACTGGAAGGTAAGGCGGCAGTAGCTCACCTTGCTGCCCTTCGCATGTGTCCTGTCCTGCCGGAGCCACATTTAAGACACATTACAGGCTCCTTGATTAAGACTCATGTACGGTAAAGCGACAGACATGGTAAAACTGTCTGGAAAAAGTTGTTAGGGATAAAATATATTGTGACATCCTGGCTTCAAAGGTTCATCAATAAACTGACAGATCAGTTAGTGTCAATTAGGAGTGATAGATCGGCAAATCCTGGGATTTCTGCTGTGGGATTAGTGCGAGCAGGGCGGCGGTGATTGAGCATGAGGGGTGACATTGAGCGGAAAAAAGTCCTTGCCTGCTCTAGAGGGGACCATTAGTTACTTTGTTTCAGAGAGGAGGATCAATGCATTGTGAACCCCTTTAACACCTTATACAGCAGTCTTTCCACTCTCTCTCTCTCTCTCTCTCTCTTTCCCTACCCCAAACAGAGAAAATCAAGATAGGTTAGGCAGACACACAGAACCGACACTCTGACCTTTCTTGAGACAGATGTATAGAGCTTCTCTCTACTATTTGAACCAGTGACTCAGAAAACCATGCAAATGAATCCAATCGAGTTGGCTTGTTCACTTCAATGTGCCAGTATATGCATCTCCAGCTCTTGAGGAGAGAACCAGTGAGGCAGCTGAGTACAGAATCAACTAGAACAAAAGACTTGTTCACACTGATAAGACTTGTACTGATGTGAAGACTGCAGTTTATACAGAAGGGCTGCTTTACATCTGAGCGCTACTCTTTTATTCAATTCAATTTTTTTTCATTCAAGTCAAATAAGGAGCCACAAGGCATGTGCACTGGATCAAAAGGAAAGAAGCAGTAATGAGTACATTAAACAATTTAGTGGTTGCACTTGTTTTCCATGCATTTCCACAGAGAACAGTGCCCTCCTGTGGCTCTGCTTAGTTACTGCTTTGCTCTGTGATTCACTAAGCACATCAACGTTATTAAATGTCACACCATTCCTGCAAATTTGATCACTGAAATATTAAATATTTGTAAACTAACTGAAAAACAAAATCAGGTTCTTTTTCTTCTTTACTTACTTGCAGTAAAACTTATCAGAACCTTCTGACATTGCACTGGGTTTCAAGATTGCAATACCTCCTAGATAGTTCTGAAGTCATTGTTGGCTACTTTTGCTGGTTAGATTGGATGACCGAAAGTCAGTGAGTCAGTCATTATCTTCTTGCGACACACGAAAATCAGCTCAGAGAAGCATGTAGTATTTATTTCCATGAAGATCATGAGCACGCACCACTGAATTCTCAAAATGATACTTGATTGGAGGGAAATTGTGGTGTATTCTAATACACACTCATACACACATTTACTCACGGTTGATGACCAGACATCTGATAAGGTTAGAGTAATGTCAAGGTAAAATGGATGGGCTTCTAGTCAAGGTTACATTCAGGACAGAAGACTTTTTTTTGCCTTGAATACAGAGATAAAGCTTAAAAACAATTTGTTTTTTACTTGTAGTAAATCTAGTTGCTGAAGCAACCATGTACAGTGCTGCTTCAAAGTTTGTGAACCTTTTAGAATTGTCCATATTTTGGCATAAATACAGTATGACCTAACATTTTCACAAGTCCTACACATAGATAAAGAGAACTCAATTAAACACCTAATCCACTTAATCCTTCTGTGTTGTGGGAGGCACTGCGGCCTATCCCAGCATTCAATGGGCGGAAGGCACGAAAAACTCTGGACAGGCCGCCAATCCATCACAGGGCAGACACACAGACATACATACACATTCACTCACACACTCACAACTTGAAGCAATTTAGCATCTCTAATTCACCTAACTGCTTGTCTTTGGACTGTGGGAGGAAACTGGAGCAACCAGAGGAAACCTACACAGACACAGGGAGAACATGCAAAGTGCACACAGAAAGGTCCCTGGATGCCCCAGTCGGGAATCAAACCCAGCCACTTCTTGCTGTAAGGGAAAGCGCTACCCACTGCACCATTGTGCTGCTACTCAATTAAACAAATGAGCCAACATATTACACTTGTTCATTTATTTAATCAAGAAACTGATCCAATATTACCGTATCTGTAACTGGCAAAAGTTTGTGAACTTCTAGGACTGGCAGTTAACTTGAAGGTGATTAAAGTATTTTCAATAAAGGGGAAGACAATCAGGTGAGAGTGGGCACCCTGTTGTATTTACAGAACAGGGATCTTTTGAAGTCAGATCTTCATAACACATGTTTGTGGAACTGTATCATGTCATGAATAAAGGAGATTTCAGAAAATGAGTTGTTGATGCTCACCAGGGTAGAAGAATATGTATTCCATCAAACCACAGACAGATCATGTAGAAATTGACACCAAACAAATGCAACCAAATGTCTCTCTCACAGTGGTTAATGTTAAATGTTCACAGGTCCACCATCAGGGGGACAGTACACAACAATGACGCGCATGGCAGGGTTACAAGGAGAAAGTCGTTTCTCTTAAAAAAGTACATTGTTGCCTTTCTGCAGTTTGCTAAAATTCACATGAAAAGCCAGAAGATTGGAAAAACGTTTGTGAACAAATGAGACCAAAATAGATTTTTTTGGTGTAAATTGGATGTGTTATGCCTGGAAAAAGGAACGCTCTGCGTTTCAGCATAATAACCTCATCACATCGGCAAAACACGGTAATGGTAGCATCATGGTTTGGACCTGTTTTGCTGTTTCTGGCCCAAGACAGCCTGCCATCATTGTCACACAATACAAGGAATTTGACTTGGTGAGAGTGACATGTGACATACTGAACACTTTTTTACTAAGGGAAAAGTATAGTAAAGTACAATAAATAGAACATAGATTAAAGAACTAGAACAAGAATAAGAAAGAGCCGGGGTAAAAGCTAAGAGATATTTAATTATCTGGACTTACATGTATATATGAATATGATATGCATATGTAAGTCTGAGTAGACACACAGCATATTTGAAAACTATTATTCACAGATTAATACAGAATGACACAAATATATATGAAATCTGTGCAGAAAAATTGATTTTCCTGCTATGCTATTTTTTTCTGAATGTGGTTTGTTTGGTTTAGTGTCTCATTTTTTTTTTAATATCAATACTGTAAATAAAGAATATATGTTACAGAGGAGATGCTGTAACGCAGTCAGATTCGGTTTAAGTATAAGTTTAAGTTTGAAGTTTAAAGCGCAAGGTGATCACTGTGGTTAATGGGCTCTACAGCTCTGGGGAAAAAGCTGTTAACGTGCTGCGTTGTGCTGGTTTTGATTGTCCTAAGCCTTCTAACAGGGGAAAGTGTCTGGAAGAGGTCATGTCCAGGATGAGAGGGGTCAACTGTAATTTTGCCAGCCTGCTGTCTCATCCCACTGTTGTAGATGTCCTGAAGCGCTGGCAGATTACATTCAATGATCCGCTCTGCTGTCCTGATTATGTGCTTGGGTTTGGCTCGTTTTTGTGAGGTGGAGAAACCAAACCAGATGGTTATGGATGATGTGAGGACAGACTCGATGACTGCTATGTAGAACTGGATCATCAGCATCTGCGGTAGGTTGAATTTCTGTAGCTCTCTCAAGAAACAACATTTTTGCAGTGTATTCTTGTCTATCAAGACAGTGATCCTCTCCCACTTCAGGTCCCTGGATATGGTGGCACCCAGAACTTTGAGCAACTCCACAGTAGAAACTGCAGAACATTTAATGTCGAGGGGGGTTAGGGAAGGGGGTTGTGTCTAAAGTCAACTACCATCTCTACTGTCTTTTGTGTGTTCAGCAGCAGATTATTGCTTCTACACTAGGAGACCAGCTGCTCACCTTCCTTTCTGTAGGCAGACTCATGACCATTGTCTATGAGGCCCACCACTGCGGCATCATCTGCAGACTTCAGGATCTTCACAACTGGTTCCTTAGAGACACAGTCATTGGCATAGAGGCTGAAGAGAAGGTGTGAGAGCACACAACCTTGTGGTACTCCAGTACTGAGTGTCCGGAGGTCTGGTGTCCATAAACAGAACTCTAGAGTAGGTTCTAGGACTTTCAAGATAGCACAAACTACAGGGCTAAGTTGTCCATGCCGTCAACAGAATTCTTAGCTCTGTATGCGAACTGCAGGGGGTCTAGCAGAGAGTTGTAATGGCCTTAGGATGGGCTAGGCATAAGCGTTCAAAGACCTTAATGACTACAGAGGTGAGGGCTATTGGCCTGTAGCCATTAAGTCCAGCAATGTTCGTTTTTTTGGGGGACTGGAATGATGGTGGAGGTTTTGAAGCATGTAGGAACAGAGCAGTGTTTCAGTGATTTGTTGAAGATGTTGGTGAAAATCGGTGCTAGTTGGATACAGCAGTGTTTTAGGGTGGGCAGAGTAAGTATAAGTCAGGCCCTGGGGCTTTTCTCACCTTGTGTCAGCTGAGAACTCTGTTACCGTTATGCATTCTGATGGAAAAATGAGCAGAGGGCAGAGGTGAGAGAGTCAGGGTGGGGGAGGAGGGTGGTTGACTGGAGCAGAAAGTCTAAAGCTTCTCCTTTGTGTGTTCAAATCTGGAGTACAACCTATTCATGTCATTGGTGAGCTGGCAGTAGTTCAGGAGAAGGGGAGTCTTTCTCATCTTGTAATCGGTGATTCATTGAAGGCCTTTCCAGACTAAAGTTAGCAGCAATGTGGCTTCTCATCTTTTCTGAGCATATCTTCTTTGCTGCTTTAATCCCTCTCTTTAGCTTGTATTTGGCCTCTATACAGAAAATTCTGCCCGCTCCTAATTGCTCCCTCTTTTCCCTCCATAGCTGTCTGAATTCAGCTGAAAACCATGGTTTATCATTGCTGTATTTCACATGTGATCTAGCTGAAATACTACTGTCCTCGTAGAAACCAATATATGACGTCACAGTGTCTGTGATTTGAATTGTGCGTGTGATGGTACAATCTTCATTTTAGCATTTTAAATGGTATAACAGTATCCAAAAAGTTGTCTTCTCTTGCTGCAAGAGTGTGCATTTGGGAAGAAGTGTATTTGGGAATTTCCTTCATGAGGTTTGTGCTGGTTCAGTCCCCCAGAATGACATACTGTGAGTCCAGATTCCGTCTTTCATTCTTACTTTCAGTATATGATCAGCCAGCTGTTTCTGTGTGGCGCTCATGGGCATGTGTGTTTGACAAAATGTAGACACTGACCAACATAAAAGAAGAAAACACTCACAGAGAGTAGAAAGGTTTACAGTTAACGAAAAAGAAACTCTGGATGAGAAAAGCATGGTTTAAACAGTGCCATGATGCATTTACACCAGCGCTCATTGATATAGAAGCAGATTCCGCCCACTTGCTTTTGCCACTGAGCTCCACATCTCTGTAGAGTTGGAACCCGGGAACATGCAGCACACTATCCGGGGTCAGATCAAAAACCCAGGTCTCCGTAAAACTCAGGGCAGATGCGTTTGAAAAGTCCTTGCAGATTGGAGAGGAATAAGAATGGATGGTGGATGTACAAAACCCACAACATCTCAGCCAGATGAGCGTGCCTGCTCGTGTGCCCCTTCACCAGTCCCTCTGCCAGCACATCCATTGTAAGGATTTCCAAAAACTCTGAAGATTTCTGAATAAACTCTGGACTAATTCCAGGTGAAAAGTTGCCCCTGAAGGTCAGTAACTGTTCCCTGCTCCAACTGACTGAATTTGTAAGTCTACATACAGTAGACTTACTTTAACAAACAGGCACAAAACGTACAAGCTCCTCAACATGGCAGGCATTTGCAAAAAAGCCATCAAGCTGCCAAAAATGGTTAAATAAGAATAAAATTAATGTTGTGGAATGGACAAGTCAAAGTCCTGATCTAAACCCTACAGAAATGTGACCTAAAGTGAGCTGTTTATATCATGAAATCCACTAACATCTCAGGACTGATCAACAGTTACCAGAAATATTTGACTGCAGTTACTGCTGCACAAATATCACAACAGACACTGAAAGCAAAGACTGACATACTTTGGCCTCTCACAGATATGTTACAGTCTTTGATATGTTATAATCTTTTTTCCGTACTAAATAAATGGGTAACTATAATATAGTCTCATATATTTAATTGGGTTCTCTTTATCTATTTATAGGACTTGAAAATCTGATTATGTTTTGGGTCATATTTGTACCATGAAGGTTTCACAAAAGCACCACTGCATGTGGTAGATAAAAGGGCTTTGAAATCTCCACACCTGCAAGTTCAAAGCATATTCTTCTAGAAAAGCAGCTAAGGTGTAAATGGAAGGTGTCACTAATGTAGGCTCAATTCATGATGACAGGCCATTTGTCTTGCATTGTGTTCTTTTGACGCATGAGGAATGTGACATGGCAATACTTTCGGTTGCAGAACCTGTACAGTTTAACTGTCAAGTGTACTTATTCACTAGTATAAATAGTAAATTAGTAAAATGTCCAAAACTTACATTTATCTATAGTATATACAGGAATGGGTAGTTTGTGTGAACTCACTTGGCAGAACCTGTTCCGGTGCTCTCCTCAGCCCAACCTCCCTGTCGACGAGGTGGCTTAGGTGGTGGTCCCTAATACAAGAGAGGCAGTTAGTAAGGTTGTCACATAAAGCTGATATTTAAAGTGGCATCTTTATAATAGTTACAATTATGTGCTAACTATTCAATTTCAAAGACAGATACCATGTGTCACTACGCTACTTCATGCTTAAAAAGATTTGGTAATAATTCACCCAGATTAGGGATGCTGAGTCTTGCTCCTTGAGATCTACGCTGTGCCAAGTTTAGACACATAAGTAAGATAAGATCTGCATTAGCTGCATAATATGTTCTAGAAAATAACTGCATCTACTGTGTATAAGGCAACATACAACCAGTAGAGGGCACCACCCTATGACTTCTTCTATAGCTCCACAGTAAATAGACTGCAAGGCAGAGAGTTCCTGCTTTGTTCACTGACTGCAGTTTGCAAACTAGCAGCCTGCTAGATAGAAAAATACTGATTATTAAAAATAAATGATTTCTCCCATGATCAACATCGAAGATCCACAAGGAACAATAAATACATAAATAAATAAATAAATAAATAAATAAATTATGAAACATACTTTAGTAATTCTTTCCTTTATAATAGTTCAGTCCAGGATTAAATCAGTGAGTTCATCATCTTAACACAGTACAACATAATACCTGTTCTATAAAAGGATTATTATAAAATGGTGCTACCTAACGATGTATTTCAGCTACTGTTTTGCCTTTAAGCATTGTCACTGATCTACAAGAGCCATATAATTTGGTTTCCTAAACCCACTAAATTAGCATAGGGTTGCATGACTCACGCTCCCTGCCATAATTAGCAGCTTTGCACATGCGTCTGGTGGGTCTCAATCACAGCGGACCCACTCGTGTCTGGTAGTTTGGAGGGTGCTAGAGCATGAGCAGCATAAAGAACAGCAGAGTGTGGGAAATGTAGAGGCCTTCAGGGCTGCCTAGGCATGACGCAAAATAGCTCCACGAAAAAAAAACAGCCTTTTGCTCTCTCATTCTCATTCTTAGATTCTGAAAATAGCCCTGAAAACAGTCAATTGGGCTAAGATTAAGTACGTCAAACAGAAAAACAACAGAGGACCAACTTCTGAATGACGGAACAGTGCATAGAGGGAGGGGAAGCAGGCGGACAACAAATTGGTTTGAAAAATGCACAGCATTTCTCATTACCAAATTGGGTCTACAAATGACACACAGCCCTCAAGGAATTTCTTTGCTTCCAACATGAAAGAACAACCAAATCTCCCATTACTGAGGTCCTTTAGCAAAGCTATTTGTGAAGCTGGATGTCCACATGTAGACACAGAAAATGGGAAACAGAACAGGGAAAGGTACTTGGGTTCCTATTAAAATGTGAGGTTAAGGCTGAGCAAGTCATTTCATGGCATAAGTGAAGAAGCAGACTGTGGAAAAAATGAGGCAGAATGAATTAATGACACCAGTCTGCTTATCAATGTGCCTTCACTTCCCTTTCCTATATAAATACCCTGCAGTTAGCTTAATTATACAGTGAATAACAGATTTGATTTATTTTCATTCACCAAATATTTCTTTTCTCTTTCAGTTACGAACAGAAGAGTGGAAACACTTCTCTAGCACCCAAAAATGTATAAATCTACATATTTTCGAAAATACTTTTGAATATGAATTTATTTTATAGGCCTTGCAAAGAGTGACAGTGAATCAGCAGTTAAGATTTCCCACATTGACAGTGGCACTATTTAGTAAAATGTTACTCTAGCTGATCCAATGTGGAGCTACTGTTTCATTACTTCATAGCAAAGCATGTAAGTTTGGGAAAATGACTAATCATTAGGCTATTTTAATTACCAATATCAATTTACAATTTACCTTCAAAAAGTCACACCAGTGTTCCAGTGAAGTTTAATTATGCAGTGCTCCCTGAAAGTTGAAAGTTGTGAACTCTTTATTATTTTGTGGATTTCTACATAAATGCAGCCTAAAATATGATCAGATCTTCATTTCACTCATAACAATAGATGTAGAAAACCCAATAAAACAAAACACAAACAATTATCTAGATTTTCCTTCATTTACTGAAGTGATGCAACAGTAAATGTAAAGGTTCCACAACTATTGTAAACTCACAAGTAGGTACAAATGGAAGAAATTCAACTCCATTGTTACCCTTCCCAGGAGTGGAGATCCAATAAAATCCAATAAAAATGACTCACAGGGTAACATCTAAGGATCTGCAGGTCTCTCTGACACTGGCTAATGTCTGTGTTCATGAGTCCACAATCAGGCAAACCCCGAACAGGAATAGAATGTGGAAAGCCATTTCTCCCCAGGAACAACAATCCTGGATGTTTCCTATAGACCACCTGGAGGAGCCAGAAATATACTAAAAGTAACGTTACGTGGACAGATAAGGCAAAATGGATCTTCTTGGCTTAAAAGAGGAATGTTATGCTTGCCAAACCAAACACTGTATTCCAGCATAAGAACCTCAACCCAAATTTGAAACATGGTGGTGACAGTTTCATGGTTTGAGGCTGTTTTCCTGCTATGGGACCATGCCAACTTGCCATCATTTGATGGAGGTATTTTGGATTGTATTATGGAATTCTACAGGAGAATATAAGGACATCCATTCATGAACTGAAAGTCAATAGAAGGTGGGTCAGACAGAAAGATAGCAACCCTAAAAATGCTAGTTAGTCTACAAAGAATGGTTAAAGTAGAATAAATCCTGCGTAATATGTTTGGAGAGGCAGAGTCAATGTCCAGACTTTAATTCAATAAAAATGTTAAGGCAGAAGGAGTGGCATTCATGCAACACATGACAGAGTTGAAGCAGTTTTCTAAGTTTTCTTCAAGTCAATGTGCAAGGCTGATCAACAGTTATATTAACCATTTGGATGAAGTCACTGCTCGTCCAGGGGGTCACACCAGTTCCTGTAATCAGAGGTTCATATACCTTTGCCAAGAAGTACATTTCACCTTAGATTGAAAACTTAGAATGAAAATTTACTTTTTATGTTATTTGTTTTATGGGATATTCAGTAAAACAACTTTTGTAAAAGGACTTTTAATTGTTATGGGTTAACTGAAAATGTGATTATATTTCAGGTCACATTTCTATACAAATTCACAAACTGATAAGGGGTTCACAAACTTTCAAGCAGCTTTACTAAGGGTTCACAAATGTTCAAACAACACCGGAAATACACCATGCCCAAATAAAGACATCATTATTTACACCCCCATTAAACTACACTTAAATGCAAGCATGATCTATAATGTGGGTGGTATTCTTAGATGTGAACACAGCACTACCATTGTCTGGCCCACCAAATCATGCCATTCATGGCTTCATTGAATGTAAAAAATGTGACCTATTTAATGCAGGATGTATTTTTAGAACAGAGCACAATTTAAAACTGGCTATCTACAAACTGTATCTACAAACTGATCCAGTCACACGACACTTCAAAAAATGTATTTCATGTAGCTGGGAGGTTGCAGAGGGCGCGAGAATCCTGTTTTTTTATCCGGAACGTTAGGCTAATTTAAGAAGTTTACTGGGGGGAAAAAAGAAAAAATAACATCGCTAGAATTCCTTGTGGAGAGGATTTGACCCGTGTACGGCTCTCACCAGTCCTGGGGACAAACCAAGATCTCCATACTGCAGATGCCAATGTGCTGGTGTAAGACTGCTGTAAACCTGAACTGCAATGAACTTAATGCTACTTGAAGCACTTACCAGTAGCAATGGCCTGAGTAGGCTAACTGACATCCGGCCTATGCTGAGTACTGTAGCATCCTCATTTCTAACATAAATGGTAATACCTATTACAGTGTTACACATTTCAATAATTCTGCTAATTCTGGTTACATTTGCAATGTTAGCTCTTTCATAAACACGAAGTAACCATGACCCCAACAAATGTGTAGCCACACTATGGAAAAAACAGTCATATAGCCCAAAGCAAAGTAAATTTATACCAAGTGACTTTTAAGAGTCATTGTTTTGCCATTATGAGGTTTCATTAAACCTTTTTTAGGGATGTACTTATCTGATAACACACAAGGTATAAAATTACAGAGCACTATTCACAACAAAGCAGTCTAAATAAAGCCATGCATTTGCTACTGTACCGTATCGTCCTCCTCCTTTGGTTCAAGCACAGGAATTCAGTCAGATGCAAACACACCAGCAGGATTAAGCTTTTTAATTATCATTGTCATTAATGAAGATGAATTTGCATAATGGCAGACTTAATCTGGTAAATTCAGGGCTGAAGTTACCTCTCCAGTTGCAGAGGTCCCAGAAGAGGAAGCTTTGCGCCCAGACCTCGACTCTTCTGTGCTCATCGCTTCGGCCGCCTGGCGAGCTCTTCTGCCAGATTTAGCAGCCTGGTGATAAAGACAACCAAACTTGTGAAACAATTAGCCTATTATCATCTATATCTAAATCCCTATAATTTCATGTGTTCTCTCTGCTTGTCTGAACACCAATCTGAAGAAATGTTCAATGTTGTGATGAAGTCATAGATATATAATGCTTTTAGCTCATATTTTATGTTACATTTATATTTTTGTTCATCTGGAACCGATGGTACTGTAACCATACAAAATCTGAATTTGATCGTGAATAAATGTGTAAAAAGTAAAATAAAAAATCTAAATTGGTACTGTTAGATGCTTGTCCAAGGTATAACTACACATACACAATACTTCAGACTAGAGATGAGCAATATGACAATATTTTATTGTTATTCTGATAAATTAGGTCACAATGAGCTTTTCTACTTTAAAAACACTGACTACATGTTTCGTTATAAAAGGAGCTTATTTAGAGCTGTTTAACTGTATTTAGTGAAGCACAGCTTGTAAAATACTGAATAAAAATCATTGTAGTTATAGGTTTATTATTATTGTTATTCTTGGCATTATTATAGTGTTTTTATATGACGCACTACAGGTTCCATTATGTCTTTTATATCTTATTAAATTAAAGAGAAAACCTAAATATCATGATGCGTATCGTGAAAATGCCTTGACGTTTCGTGATACTACATTTTTACCATTTCATCCCTCCGCTACTTCAGACTGGAGGTGCTTAGTCCTGGTTATCTACCATGCTCCAAACTGAGTTATGAAATATTTAACACCCGATAAATTCACATCCTCACCTTCCATTCCTGTGACAAAGCTTTTGCAATCCCCACCATCTGTCCCATCTTCTCCCTGTTTCTCAGTCTTATGTCAATCCTATCACAGTCTTGAACGGAGGGGGTTCCAACCATTCAGCTACAGACAGAAGCAACCTAGAACTCCGAGATCTCAGAGTTCTCTACTCTCACTCAGTCAGTCTTCCTCTGTACTACCACCACATGTTGGCACAGCCCAAACTCGCAAGCGCAAAAAAATGGTCCAGGTAATGAATGCCTTCTGAAGCATTTAAATATTAGAGCCAGGCATGTCAGATCTGAACACTCCAGGGTACTCTTTCTTTAGACCAATAACAATAATAAATTCGTCTGCATTTCCCTTAACATTATAAACACAGTCAAACAAACATTTCTATTTGGTAAAACACGAAAGCGAGAAACAAAAATAAATATGGTGCTGTGCTCTACATGTACTCCTAATCATTATACCCTACATATACTGTAGGCCTATATCACTCTATGATAGTGAACAGAATGGTAATTCTGATAATGGTAGTAAATTATTGTGGACATTAACGTTATACTCATTAGTTACAAACAAGACAGTGCATTATGGGTATATGCTATACACTAGTGCGCATCAGTTGTACACCCACTGGCCACTTCTTTAGGTACAACTCCTTGTATCTACACTCATTGTCCATTTTACCACACAGGTACACTTTGTAGTTCTACAACTGAACTGTAGTCCATCTCTGTTAGCCCCCGTTTACCTTGTTCTTCAAGGACTAGGACCCCCACAGGACCACTACAGTGCAGGTACTATTTGGGTGGTGGATCATTCTTATAACTGCAGTGCCACTGACGTGGTGGTGACGAGTTAGTGTGTGCTGCGCTGCTTGATGGCCCACCTTGTAGTTGTAAAGTCAGAGACTTTATCTGGCAGAGTCCAGCAGTGACACTGATGTGTTTAAAGACTCCGATATCACTGCTGTGTCTGATCCACTCACACCAGCACAACACACACTAACACACCACCACAACGACAGTGTAACTGCAGTGCTGAGAATGATCCACCACCTCAATATTACCTGCACTGTGGGTCCTGACCATTGAAAAATAGCATGAAAGGGGACTAACAAGCAGCATGCAGAGAAAGAGATGACCTGCAGTCTGTAACCAATGAAGTGACCAATGGGTGTACATTACGTTCTGAGGTGCATTACGATGTTACACTGTGCACTGGATCTTCTGCACTACGCCACTACAAAAAGGTGAACCATACAGTGAACAGGGTACAGTTTCGGACACATCTTGTTTTTTGTTGATAGTCTACTGTTGCTAGGGCACCTGTCTGTTGCTGATGGGCAACTGGCGCTTCAGTTCAAAGCGGGCGAGGGTAAACAACAAACAGCTAGCTAACATTAGTTGGATACTTTAACATTTGCTTCCTCAGTCGTAATTCAGCCACCAATTAGCTAATGTTTGCTACCTAGCAAAAAGCCAGCAACGTAATTCCTCACACTGTTGTCACAGTTTTTAGCTATTTAGCTAGCGCAGATGGAGTCAGCACGCTAGCTAACGATTAAACTGCAGCTGAGTTCCTACTCGCCAGCTTCTTTTTCCCGTTTTCCCGTTCCACCTTAAAAGGTGCAGCAGTTACGTTCTGGCGCCTGAGAAGCTGGCTTTATTATTGCCATTAAACAGTAGTTACAACAAAAGGTTTAGCCGTCTGTGGATCTAGATAAAGGCTTTTTCACCTCACTGTGAGTGTTGCGTTTCCCAGGTAAATAATACCCAACAGTGAAAGAGACAGGCGGCGTGCTAGCTAACATTAGCCCGTGTAGTGAGGACACCGAAATAAGGTCAATATACGCTCCTTTTACGTGCACTTCACGTGGTTTAAGGTGGCCATAACCTACATTTTTCTGGAATCCGTTGTCTCCCAGTTGCAGCGGCTCGTCCATCCCTGTTTTTTCCCCCACAAACAAACGACTGTAAGAGTCCTGTGAAGCTTCCCGTTATTCCACACTCTCTACTTCCTGGAAACGAGCAAGCGTCACGACGCAACCGTCGCCAAGGCGATAAAAATGGCGCGTTTTGCTGGATTGGGATTACAGTGGATTCGGATGCGAAGTGGATTCATGCCATGGGCTATTCAGTACTGGGCTATTCAGTACTGTGTATATATATACTGCACTGCAGTAACACTAACGTGGTGGTGGTGTGTTAGTGTGTTTTGTGCTGGTGTGAGTGGATCAGACACAGCAGCAAATTAAATAGTGTGTATGGGTTAAGTTGTCACCCTATGTGGGGTAAGATTAATTCATTAATTATTAATTACTGAGTCAGTCCTGGAATGTGGCAGCATGCTTTAAAAACAGTACTGAATAGGAGATGTGAAGTCATATCAAACTTTTAACATAAACATTTCAAACATTAAAATTTAATGTGCCATGTTTGCGATAGTGTGACAACTTGCACCAATGTGAATTGAGACAAATTGCCCCAAACTGCCATGTTTGCTTTACTGAATTGTTATATAAACTAGCTTAGTGCAGGACATCAGCAACATATAACAAGACACTTTATTCTGCCAATTACAAATGTAAAACTGTGAAGATTTTCCCATTCACCAATAAACTGACTGGATAAAAAATTAGTCACCTTGTGAGTTTAAGGTGGTAGTAGCTTAAGGCTCCTGCAGATGACGCTGCTCGAGGATGATGGGGCTATAAATACCTGCTGGTTGTGTGATGGGATTCATAGATTGAGAAGAGGTGGTACAGTGGAGTGAATGTCTCGTTCCATGTGTGGAAAATGGGTTTGATGTTAGCAGATGTTAATGATTGGGTTAAAAGGAGTAACTGCATTTTGGTGTGCCAAAGTCCATAGTGTGAAGGAAGTAGCTGAATTTGCAGGTGTATGGAAGCATACGGTCATACAGGTCTACCAGCAGTAGCAAAAATCCCAGTCTACAGGAAATTCTCCTCAGTACGCAATTCTTTGATGCCAGAATGACTGAACGTTGATGTGGCCTACATCCAACCTATGCCAAATCGAATCGCAGCTGTTATACGTGCTTGAGGAGGTATTACATGCTATTAGGTAAGTGTCAGTCACAGGTCAATAATATTATGTTAAATTAGTTCTTAAGGAAGTTCCTAAGAAAAAGTGTACATAAAATTCATGATGTGTTAAACCGCAGAATTGTTTGCACATTTGTGCTTCTGAGTGTGTGCAGATTCTGTTCTTACCTAAGAACAAATCCCAAATAAGACAACATTACTGAACAACAGAATCTATGTGAAAGTAGGTTTTAAGATAACATTTCTTCTTATGAACGATTGGTGAATGAGGCCCATTTATATTGCCAAAATTCCTGTTTATTTTTTGATTATTTTGTGTCTTGCGTCTACCTTTATCGACTTGCATTGGTTCATGACTTCATAAAGTCCTTTGTATCCTACGGTCCAAAAACACCATCACTTGTCTAGTCTATAAAAAGATGGCAAAAGCAGTTTCCTTTTTGCTTCCATATTTACATTTCCTTCCAATGCAAAAGGGATGACTGTGCTTGTCATGAATCATGAAAGAATTCAAACCACTTAACTTTGTTAATAATGGGGTGTGGGAATTATACACTATGAACAGAGCATTGCTTGCAAAGGAAAATGTCAATGCAATGATATATGACATTTGCCATGAAAAATCTATGCAGAAATGTGCACGTGACACATGGGGTCCATGTCCTTGTGGTAGAACTATTCAATGAGAACTAATTTAGGTTCGTGGCATCCAATGGAAGTACTGAGTTTATTTTTGTTAGTCAATGGATACTTGGTGGAGTGCCAGCAATCTGGTGTCTTTTATTGTTTACTAGAATATTGCCACTGGATGTTGATTTAAGGGACTTGGGCCTCACCATATATAGAAATGTTGATATGCTGCCTCCTACACCATTTACTTCATGCCAGATAGAGCATGTAATGAGTGTATCATAAAAATGCTGTTATCATCATTAGCAGATGTGGTGAGCAACTGACTGCTGTACAGGTATAGAGACAGAAAGAGAAGAGGCATTCACAGAAAGATCTTTGCCTCTCCATTGCCAGAGAATGCATCAACCAGCATATTGGACAGACATCATGTGCAGTCCCACATTCCTGGTGAATTCTACAATACTGTTATCACATCTCTGCGTATTAAAACATGCCATAACACACTGTAAAAATTGCAACCTGAATAAATAACTTAAATTTGTTACAAGCAATTAAAAAAAATTTGATCGAAATAATTGTTTGTTCAAAGTCCTTTTTTAGATTGAATAAACCTAATTAATTTCCTTGTAACAAATTAGAGTATTTTTTCAGTTTGGACCAACAAAACACATTTTACAACGCACTTCCTACGAAACTTGTATTCACTATGCTTCATGAATGTGTTTATAAGGTGTTACATAGGAGGCATAATATATTATAATTCCTGGCATAAGCCTGTATAATTGCTTACACGTATTTGTACTGTAATTACATGTATAACATTTCTTAAAGCAAGATATATAACATATATAAGATCAGTTCGTTGGAAGACTGTGAATATGAACATGCTAATACACTACAACAAGGTTCTGGTATATTTTATGTATAACACCCAAATCCATCACAATAGTCGCTACCACCCTAGGCAAAATGAAGCAGCTGTTGAGTATATTTTGTAATATTAATGGTAAAAAAAAACAACGGCTATGCTTCCTATGAAATCTATATTAACAATGCTTTAAGAATGTGTTACATAGCATGTATAATAGCTTATAATTTCTGGCATAAGCCTGTATAAATGCTTATAAGTAGCTATAACACTTTATGAAGCAAAAGTATTTGACTTTATAATATTCTGTTTCATAACATTAAATAGAATATTAAAACCACCTCCTTGTATCTACACTCGGTGTCTATTTTATCAGCTCCACTGACCATATAGGAGCCCTTTGTAGTTCTACAATTACAGACTGTAGTCCATCTGATTCTGCATACTTTGTTAATTCCCATTTCACACTCTTCTTCAATAGTCAGGACCCCCACGGGACTACCACAGAGCAGGCATTAAGTGGGTGGTGGATCATTCTCAGCACTACAGTGGCACTGACGTGTTGTTGGTGTGTTGGGGTGTGTTGTGCTGGTGTGAGTGGATCAGACACAGCAGTGCTGCTGGACACCTCAGTGTCACTGCTGGACTGAGAACAGTCCACCTACCAAATCTATCCAGACAACAGTGTCTAGTGTCCTGTGCAGCAGCAGATGAGCTATCACCTTTGACTTTACATCTACAAGGTGGGCCAACAAAGTAGGAGTATCTAATAAGGTGGACAGTGAGTGGACACAGTGTGCATAAACTCCAGCAGCACTGCTGTGTCTGATCCATGCTCTGTGGGGGTCCTGATCATTAAATTTACAGGGTGAAAGGGGATTAACAAAGTATGCAGATGGACTACTGCCTGTAATTGTACAATTACAAAGTGCTCCTATATGGTGGCGCTGATAAAATGGACAATGAATGTAGATACGATTAAGTGGTTTTACTATCCAGATATGACCGCTGTATAATCATACAGTAATTCAGCAAGTTTCTGGTATGTTTCCTGTATAACACCCAGACCCATCACAACAGTGGCTACAAACTAAACCCTAAAGCAGCACTTCAGCATGTTTTGTAATTATGGGAAAATGTGTAGAGTAAATACGATAGACTTATTTATTTATAGCAAACTGGTAAATGAATAGATATCATAATGTGCTATGGAACCTGACTTCATAAAGTCATATACTCTTGCTTTATGCATATGTTATGTTATGCATTTAATTATATCTACTTAAGAGCAGTTATACACACTTATACTCACATGTATACCTGGTATAATAAGGTGATATACAGGCCATGTAATGTTTAATAGCTGTATTTATAAAGCATTATGAATCCAGGACTCACAGGAAGTGTTGCCACAACAACTTTTATATGTAGTTTGAATTTGACAGAGTAATTTGTTTTTAATTTCATATTATGATGCGTTATGGAACCTGGCTTCAGGTCATATACTCTTGCTTTATAAAATGTCATGCATGTAATTAAAACTACTTAGAAGCAATAATACACGCTTATGCTTGGTATTATAAGGTGATTTATAGGCTATGCAATGCCTTATATTTATTTTTATAAAGTGTTGCCACAATAACTTTTATATGTGGTGTGGATTTGACACAGAAATGTATTTTTGGCTAACAGAGAACTGAACAGATATTATAATGAATGAAATCATATACTCTTTCTATAGAAAGTCTTATACATGTAACTGTATCTATTTAAGAGTAATTATACAAGCTTACGCCCAGTATTAAAGAGAATATGTTTACCATATAATGCCTTATAAAAGAATTCATAAAGCATTATTAATCCAGGATTCATAGAAAGTATTACCACAAAAACTTTTATATGTAGTGTGAATTTGATGGGGAAATGTATTTGTTGGTTAACAGAGGGCTGAACAGATATTACAATGTATGAAGTCATATACTCTTGCTATAGGAAGTCTTAGTCATGTTACTGTATCAACTTTTACCGGTTAACTGGTAACTGAACACGGATTATAATGTGTTATATGGGCTTTATAAACTGTTATGCATGTAATTATAACTACTTAGGACTAACTTATACGTGTATTCATAAAGCATTACTAATACAGTATTCATAGGAAATGTTACCAAATATTGCTCGTTGATGATAGACTTCTGCTCTGCATGTTCAACGAGAATAATACACCATCCAGCACTAGGGGGCGCGCCCGCATGTAAAACAGGGCGGTTGCGTGCGTGCATGCATATGTGTGTGTGTGTGTGTGTGTGTGCGCGTGAGTGAGCGAGAGAGAGTGAGAGAGAAAGAGAGACAGAGACCTCTCCTTTACGCATGGCGTGGACATAGTTCTTTTAACCCATTTCTAGTCCCCACTTTTTTGTTCTTGACTGAAATGCGTAAAATAATAAGAGCTTTGCTGCCCCTTGGCGAGGCTGAGGGTAAGAAGCTGCTCCTCTTTTGCCCCTCCTCCGTCCCGGGACGTCACGGGCCCCGTCCCTATAAAGAGCCGCGAGAGCCCCAGAGCTCATCTGCAGCGAGAAGAGGTGCGAGGGGACGAGGGCACAGAGTCCACAACAGCAGCTGCTTTGAGGGAATATGCTGGTGGGACCCGAAGGCTTTGAACAAATAAACTCTTTAGCATAGCAAAACTTCCATGCTTTAGCTATGTTATGGAATTCTATTGGGAAGCATTTTTGGAGTGCAATGCATGGCTGCTGTGCTTAAGTTTACAGGATGGAGAAAACACCCTCACAACTTGAACTCCAACCGACTGAGAGGATAATCTGGAATTTACTTTCATAGTTTTTTTTAATATTATTATTAATATTATTATTATTTTTAAAAATATATATTTTTTTCCCCTAGATTTTTTAAAGTATTTAATTTTTGTTGCATCAACTACAGCTCACCTTAAGTGAACTGGAACTCTCTTTGGTATTTGGACAAGTGAGGACACACGCACATACACACTCATACACACATACACATACACACATCACCATGCATCTAGGCAGAGCACTTTTGTTTTTCCTCCTCCTCTTAAACGGTGTGACCATGATTTTCTCGCTATCTACTTGCACCACTGTGGACATTGACCACATCAAGAAGAAGCGAGTGGAGGCCATCCGGGGACAGATCCTGAGCAAACTGCGACTGACAAGTCCACCGCAAGCCCTGGGTCCCAACCAGGTCCCGTACCAGGTGTTGGCACTCTATAACAGCACCAGAGAGCTGATAGAGGAGCTGGGCAGGGACCGGCAGCAAAGCTGCGGTCAGGATAACACTGAGACTGAGTACTACGCTAAAGAGATACACAAATTCATTATGATCCAAGGACCATCCGAAAACAGTGAGTAACCATAAACGGTTGTTTGTTTCACTCTTGTTTGAGAGATGCTGTTAGTCTTCAACTGTGATACAGTTACAGCCTGTGATATATTGCGAGGAATAACATTAAGGAATATTGTTTTGTTATGGGCAATATCTCTATTTCATTTCTGTCTTTAGACCACCACAGCTGGAACCCAGCACACATAATTTGATTATGATTTAATAAAGTCATCTACTCATCTGTAATAATACTGTAATAATGTTGTCTAATCTGTGGTACTATGAGATGGAAACTGATGATAAGGATAACCTTCAAATAATGTTTTATTCCTGAGAGCACTGCTGAAAAAACGCAGGATAGAATGGAGCAGGGGAAGGATATAGGTTGAAGCCTATGTTCACAGCTTAAAGAATTTAGGACCTTGTTTAGACTGTTAACTGCAGGCCATGAAAGTTCACGAGGGAGCCAAAGTGGTAAACAGAGGACATGCCTTTATCAGATCATTTATTACACTCCATTGTAGCACGTTCACCTGAAGCTCAGTGGAAAATACCTCAGTAGATTTTTCCATGAGTCCACAGCAGGCCAGGCTTTGTGGTCCCATCCAAGTTCACACAGGCCCCAGATTTCAGGGGTCAACTCTGTGAATCTGCTGTGAAAGAGAGAGGAAATGGTGATACGTTGGGGCTGAGGGTAGAGGAATATTAGCACACGCACTGTCCTCAGCCATGACTGGAGCAGTGTGGGAGCTCGCCAGTCCTTTCCCACTGAGCTAACGACCAGACTGTCTCAGGCAGCCTTTCCACTGGAACCATTTTAACGAGCCTTGCTTATCCTGTCCACGGAACAAGTCGTCAGTGTTTTTCCCCCCACTGTCAGACGCCATGGCCACGGTTTATGTACATAATTGTCCTTTTACTTTTTGTCTGGAACCGTGTGTTAATATCGCTGATGCTTTATGGCAGCCTTTGAGTGAGTGATACACGGCGATGCTTTTGAGAAGAGCCCGTGCATTCTCTACAGCCTCTGTTGATTAATATTAGACATTTAATGTCAACCAGCTATCCCATCGATGGCTTAACACAGCTTTCTCTGCTACAGTGAAGTCTCAGGAGAACACAAGCTTTTTGGAAAGTGAAAGAATTGGACTCGGGCCTGTGCAGTGATGGAAGCAGGTCATTGCATCATGTAGCTGTTTTTTCAAATCAACAGGTGTTTTATGCTAGAGAGACACTGAACAGACCGTCCTCTGGCTCTCAAACAAGCCCCTGCGCCAAATGTGGATTTCAGGTCAACTAAAGTGCTTCTGACACTCAAAATATACACTCCCTCAGCTACTTTAGCTGCCATACCAAATATATGGCCTATGGTTCACTCGCCATTTTAAAAAGGCAACTGGCTTGGGTAAACTTACGGTTATCAAGCGAGCAACCACCCTTTCACCTTTCATTCCCAGCCTATGCTGATATCGACACAAGAGGAAAAGGCTTGCGCCCTCATCGGTAATGGTTTCCAGAGTCGAATAATGATGTTTATTTCTAATTTCCATTGTGTAATTTGGCCATTAAGGGGGGGGGGCTGTTTTGCTAGAATGTGGTTGATGTCACCATGGAGAAACCATGGAATGTATATTCACAGTCCACTCGCACCAGCTAAACTACTGACTTACGCATGAGTTGCATTTCAGCTGTGTGTGGAATGTGCATGGAATCATTAGCTTTTCCTTTTAAACGTTTTGTCCCAGTATATATCCTTCTAGAGACTTTAGAGACCTCAGCCGATCACGCTTTTCAAGTGATTTCTCCTGCCGTGTTTGTCTCCAAAAATAGCCAACCAGAGCAATATCGCTTGAAAGCATTTTTGAAATACCAAGTTTGTTTGCCCATTGAGCAGGACTGAATTTGGTGGGAAATATGGGCCGTTAAAGTGTTCTCAGTCTCGCACCTGCATTCCACAGCCTGCGCTGTGCTAGCTTTGCTTTAGTGAGCTGACTTTTGACCACTGTTGGTACATATCCCAAGAGATACCACCCCGTAGATCTGAACCCAAAAGAGAAGAAGCACAATCCCAAATTCTGTTTCACCAACACAAGTGAAGACAGCCTTCCACGTAGATTGGCAAGGGTCTTATTAATTGGGCATAATGTTAATTAAGGTGACCTGATCATAAGGATGGCTAATAGTATGTGGCATTAGGTAATCAGTGATTGAGCAGGCAGGGAGGGGAGGATGTGGACTGGAGCTGCAGACAGCACTGCTTCTGATATATGGAATAGTAAGAAGGTGATGTAATTTCCAAGCAAAACAGAGACCAAATTTTCTGGCCAATACTGGAGGGCCAGAGTCCTCCCCCTAACTCCACGCACACACTCACACACACACACATACAGAGGAGATTTTTTTCCTCCTCTTCATCCCTGATCAAGTGGAAAAAAGTCTTACTTCTGCAGCAAGCCTTAGCGCATTATCTCATCTTAGCGTAGTCAGCCTACAAGGCTGTGTGCGAGTATGTGTGTGTCATGATTTATTCAAGAGCCCCCTCATTCAGAGTGCAGAGACACACAAGAGATCTGTGTTGCAGTGGTGCTGCTTACTCTAAGACTTTAAATAGCTCGAAGAGTCATTCAGTCAAATGGTCACTTAACATAGGTCAACAACAAAGAGAACCTAAAAGAAATGCCTGTGAAATATCTATGGGGTGACCCAATTTCAAACAAAGCAGGATCATTTGTAAGTAGACAATAATATTAGGTCATACCTGGCCCGGGATAAGGAAAATATAACCGTTTATACAGAAAACAGTACAGTGCAGAAGTCAGAGACCACCCTTCATTCGGTTTAATTTCAGTCGAAATGGCCATTGAGTGCAAGTGATTCATTTTTTTTCTCAGAGGGTATTTCTGATGAGATCAGATATAAGGAAGGAAGGAGGAAAAACAAAAGGAAAAAAGAGAAAAAAGGTTAACTGGGGTATTCTGAAGTACAATGTATTAAAGTTGTAATAACAATGTATGTATTGTATAAACAATAAGCTGGTATTCCACCAAAATGCCACCATCAGATAATCAGTACTTTCATCAGTGCTTCAACAGTACTTTTGAGAGAGGAGAAAATAAAGCTCCACTCAGATATAAAAGAAACCACAGGTGTTTCTGTCCATCCAACCTAATGGTCAAGAAGGTCAGCCTAGTCAAGAAGCTGTTGCTAAGAAATGGAAACAAACAAAAAAAACATTTGCAAATCAAACATAGAAGCTGCTGATGATCTTAGAACAATGGAGCGACCACCCCGAAGCACAGACCTCAACATCACTGAGTATATCTCGGATTACTTGGATTACAAAAAGCAGAAAATGTAACCAACTTCTAAGACTGAACTGAAGTGTGGAAAAACATCCCTGCAGTTTTCCTTAGGAATTAAAAAGCAAGTCTCAAGCATAATAAAATTAGCTCTTTAGCGTGTGTATTAATATACCATCACTGTCCAAAGAAAAATTCTTAGACTTCAATGTAAGTTAATGTAAAGTGGCTTTATTCCAAGAGATTCTGGAGCATTTCTATTGGTCCGTTCATCACAGAACTTTCACAGGATATAAAGCACAGATGCGGTGTTCAAATGACATAGAAAAATCAAAATCAAAAATGGAGAAAATGGAGATCCATGGTTGTCTATGGACCGCTGTACTTAAGTTGTACTTAACATCAGTGTTGACTGAAAATGAAATAAATGAAGGCTGACTTCGCTCAACACTGTAAGCTTACAATAGGCCATTTCAACAACAATGACTTCATCGATGTCAGGCCTATTAATAATGTTTCTTCCAACAGGAGAGGGGCTAGAACATGAGCCCCTGTTTCATTAGGACAGTCTTAGGAGAGTGATTGGAGTAGGAGGAGAAATCTCCTTTGTGCTTTTATAGTCTGAAAGTACTAAATTGAGGCTGATAAGAGATAAAGATCTGAGGGGAAACTACACAGGTCTACATTATTTTTCCACTCTTAACGTTGTTTCTTGTTAAATGCAGCCTGAATTCTTCCTCAGCAGCTGGCCGGCACGTGACCCTCTTTGCTCCTCTGTTCCATTTCCTGTGTTTACCTCCACTCTCTGACATCTCCAGCAGCCCTCTGGGCACTGTGGCAGCCTTGACTGCAGCGATTGCTTTTTCAGAAGTCTCTGTGTGATGTCACCTGTCGGAGGAAAGAGGTACATCCCAGACACAGGAAGAGAAGATGGGGGGTGCTGGGCCAGCAGTGTCTGGGACACAGCCTTTATAGGATGCTTAAGGGATGATGGAGGACTGCAGCGGCTGCTGTCCTTTCTCGGGAATTGTACATTTTTTGAAGATGATCTCACTGATTTCCTTAAAAGTTAGCCCTTATACTCAAACGTGCTGTTTAAGAAGCTGAAGTATGTTATTTGCCCAATTGTATGTGGTAGATTAGATACAAAAATAATGTTTCTATAAACAAAATGAAGTCTGCTCTATTATATATACCTTCTACATTATCTTAGGGTATAATAGATGACAGTCTAAGTGAAAATGCTGATATGGAACTGGATTTTATGTGTTTTTACCCAGATACTTTCATTCCCGCTGACAAATGTTGAGGTCAGGCTCCTGCTGATGTAAGCATCGTGGTGCTGGCCTTCAACTCAAATCTGATAAAGGGGGCTGTAAATTACGATTTTGTATTTTACCCAATTATGCCAACAATCCCCCCACACTCACAGTCATGGAACAAATGACCTACAGACTAATGCCTTGGCAAAAATAGGCCATAATGCGAAATCCACCTTAAACCATTGCAATGGGAAAAATGAGGTCATCCAAAAGGAAACCAAAGACTTGATTAGAATTTCAAATCTCCTTTCAAAGTGGGGCTTTCCACCTTCAGGAGGAGGACTACAGCATTGAAAGAGAACAACAGACAGTACAGAACAAGTCTATTGTAGCGTCTCGGGCCTTTGTGGAAAGTTACTGAGAGATTTGACTGAACTTTGAAAAGGTTGTTTGGAAAAGGGGCATGGAAAAACAGTTATTAGTCAAAGTGCCAAATCTGTAAACAGGTATTAAGGATCAAATGCCGTTAAAGCCTTATGAAGAATGGCATCCCAGGCCTATCATGCTGTCATACAATTCTTTAAAGACGCAGTGACTGTTAGCTGCTGATGACTTGGCTGTAAATTGCTGTTTCCAACTGGCTTTTAAAATAGTGGTCATGCGCTTGTTTTGTTCGGCACTGCGTGCACTCAGGCTATTAAAATAATAAGCAAATTGAGTTGCATGAGCGTCCGGGAAAAAAAGAAAAAAAGAAACGATTGCTTATCTGGAGTGCTTAAGAAGTAGGTACACACAGGAGTCTGTCTGAAACCGCACCGCACAGCAGCCCAATTGGCATAATCTGTTTATTACATAAATATAGCCTACCACATTTCTCATGCCATCCAACTAGCTAGGGATTTCATGGATTGCTAATGGACTGTGGTCTGTCATCAACTTGCTCAGCTCTTAGAAGTTATTTAAGGTTGTTATACATGAAACAGTGGAATGATCTGATGATCTGAGAGAGCCCTGAATGCTGCTTGTATGGCATTCACTTTGTGTGGGCAGGCACAAATCACAGTTTTGCTAATCAGCTGACAGACGTTCCTCCCCCTAAAACACTCAGCCTTTGGGAGTTTATGGCTCCGAGGCACCTGTTCTGTAGTAGAGCGAGTGGGAGGAACCGCACTGGTATCCCAGGCCCTTTCAGCTTAGTTCACCAACCTTGCTTGGGACATTTGGTTTTCATTTTATGACTTCAACTTGTTGCTAACTTTTCCTCCGTAAAGCACAAACAGATGGGACGTGGCTTTGCCTCCACACTCTCCTCAAGCGAGTAATCACTTTCATTCACATCAGAGGGAGATTGAGATCTGAGAATCAAAATTGAATTTCGGCAGCAGTACCCCATGAAAATGTACTCAGCGGGACCTTTGCCCTCTTGCCTTGCAGATGACCTGCCCTTCTGCCCCAAAGGGATAACATCGAAAGTGTTTCGCTTTAATGTTTCATCCATGGAGAAGAATTCCACCAACCTGTTCCGAGCAGAATTCCGCGCTCTGCGGGTGCCCAACTCCAGTGCCAAGAGGAATGAGCAGCGCATTGAGCTGTATCAGGTAGGCGTGATACTCTTTTGTGTAAGTGGTTTTCATGGCAAATACAAGACTTGGCTGAGTCACTAATGGATTTTAAGAGCTAATCTACCGTAAGTCTTAGGTTGTAAGTAATGACGAGCGATACTGTAACAGCAGTAATGGAGCAAATAGTAAAGTAAAGACCCTAAAAGGGCAGGAGCAAATGCTAAAACACATTCAACCCCATCATTTCAGGGTTAATTATTTAGCTATTAAGACTGATACAAATTATTCAGTAACTTGACTACTACAGTACCACTACTTTAGAACTAATGTGTAAGTTACATTGTTATATAATTCAGTTCAACTTTATTATCATTATACCAATACAGCATTGTACAGTATAACAAAACACTATCAGGCTACTTCTCCAGTGCAGTAATGAATAAAATTAGATTTATAAGTAACCAATAGTGCAAAGACAAAAGACAGAGACACAATACAAAATGTGCATAGAGAGTAAAACAGATGTGCAAGATTACTGTGTTACTGTGCATCAAAATGTTACTAGGACTGGTACAAATAGCAACTAGCATATGCAGTACAGCACAATACAGCTTAACTTTAAGTGTACATATTGGAAAGTACATTATATTGAGGTAGCCAGGTGTGCAAGAGTGAGGTAAAGCAGAATTGGAATGCTAATATTCTTATAACTCATGTTCACATCACTCGTTCAGCCCTTAAATTCCCAGACTTACAATATACTAATGCTTGTTATCCCGTTACATCAAAAACAATGCAAAGTGGTTTAGAGTTATTCTTAAGTAGGAGGGAGGACCATCTGACTAAAGGGGTTAAATCAGATCTGATTTAAGATCTCCAGATGTGGAGAACAAGTGATCTTGAAAACTACTAGTGTTATTGCTATAATAATAGTGTTATTCTATTTGGTTTGGGTACCAAGCTGACAGATATTTCAGCACAACAGGTATAAAACATACAAACAAACAAAAAAACAAAAAATATAAAAGTTGTTCATGGTAACAGCACAAAATGCACCTCTCACAAGCTGCTTGCCATCACATGCCTTAAGATTGCAATTACAAAGCAGAATCTCATTTGAAGGAGGTCTTTCTGACAACCTGGCCCACAGTACAGATCGTCATTAGTGAGGAGGAAGGAACACCTGTTCTAATTGCCGCAGTGCTGTGACCTTTAACTCCACGTGTCCACTTTCTTAGTTTTGTACTTTTTCAGCTGTTCTTTATGCTGTGTTGAAAATGTTATGATTAATAGAAATGGCTCATAGTGACTTACAAGTTAAGAATGTATTCCCGCCTCTTGTAAAGCTACTTTTTTTTGGGATACAAGGCATTTTTCCAACAGTTTTCCGACAGCTTTTTCCAAAGTGTTCCTTGACCCCTCAAACCCTAGGCTTATTATTCAGTTATTAATCCTATAATTCTAAAAGTACTATGAAGAATTCAGTAACTATTACGTAACTAATATGTAGTCATGAATAAAGACTCGAGGCATGGGCCCAGCGTCGGGCCTTTAGGTCTAAAGGGTTAAAGGATTTTTTTTTTTTTTATTTTGCACAGTTAACTCCCAGGCCAGCAGTTTCTTAACACCAGACGTTATTATATATCATCATGGATCTGAACGTGGGACCAAAAAAGGACACTGAATACTGAATTTATATCAAGTCCCCTAACTCTTGCTTCTCCAGTTTTTCAAGGCACTGATCTTTATTCCAGGCGCCGGCAAATGGATTACACAGAAGCACATTTGCACAATTTAGCTGAACAAAGGAAGTATTCTGAGAAAGCCTGAGTAAAGCTTGCTTTTCTGCCACTGTCATAGCCATAGCGTGGTAACGTAATACTCGAGGGTGGGAGCGAGGGTGAGACTTGTAGGATATATTGTGCTTAAAGGCATATTCTAAATACACATATACTCTGTATACGTACATATATACTTAGAGTGTATATATGAGGTGAGGGGGGATTTTGGGTCGGTTTCCTCATTAATCTCCCAGGAGAGGCTGGGAGCCCTGATCAGGTTCCAGCGTTTCCTGCCAGAGAGACGTGCGTCTCCGGCCCTGCATACCACTTCTCCTCTCCGCCAGGCGCTGGCCACGGCGCAGGCCGGCCTGACAGGACCACAGATGGTTTCCAGGAGCCCTGCAGGAGATAGAGGCCGGGTCAGCCACTGGAAGGAGGAGGCAGAGGGGAAAGGGAGGGGAAACGGGGTTGCAAAGCGAGACCCTCGCCCCCACACATTTGCCTGAAGCTGACTGGCAGGAGTTCTAGAAGCTCGAGCTTTAGCGTGGGTTGCCTGAGTGGTCTCGCAGGATCCCCATCCTCAGCTTGAGACTCGCAGGAAGTTAGATTAGGTCCTGACGCTGCTCAAAACCTACTTATTCAAGCCTGCTTGTAGATAGCCAGAGAGTTTTGGAAACTTCTAATCCACCATGGGGGAGTTGAGTGATTTTATCAAGTGAATTGAAACGTTGGATGTAGTATTGACTGTGGAACAGTTTTCAGCTACTTCAAGACCTTCTGAGCAGAACAGTTAGGTCTTTTCTTTTTAAACCTTGGAATAATATTTAGAACTAGGCCTTATTACTTTATGTACCTAAATACGTTCAAGCGTAAACCAGTGCTGTGTAAATCTTGAAGAGCCCTGGAGAAGTAGTTTATTCCGAATGGGTAAAAGGGGCTACATGCAGGCATTAACATGCAATATGGGGATATCTCACACACCGGGAGTCACATTTTCCATGAGGGAGAGAGGAGAATGCTTTGGCCTCGGGCATCCTTGAGTGTCTGGCTCAGACAGCGCTGGCCAGGCCAATGTCTGGAGCTTGTGTGTGTATGTGTGTGTAAGTGTATGTTACCATATGACACAACCGCTCATACTAGCAATCAAATGTTTTATTTTGCTGGTAAAATAACAGTAAAAAAAGCAACCAGAAGAGTTTGGAGATGAAGTTATGGCTGAACTGAGCCACACTCCAAAACCATCCACCATGCTGATTCTGTGTGCTCAGGATGCTGCTGTCTGCTGTTTGATTGTCAGATACTCCGACCCGATGAGCACATTGCGAAGCAGAGGTATATCGGGGGCAAGAACGTCCTGACCAAGGGAACACCAGAGTGGGTCTCCTTTGATGTCACAGAGACAGTGAGGGAGTGGCTCATGTACAGAGGTGAGTGTATACATTGAAGAACATTGAAGAATATCGATACCACAAAGCAATATCTAAATCACACGTGCACCGCTGAGTGATGCTTTCCAGCACACCAGTAGATGGAGCTTAGCTGAAGCAAGCAACATGTCAGCAGTTTGGGTTTATTTCACACACGAGACAAGCAGTAGCAGGCCCAGGCACAGACGTTCTAGTGGACAGAAGCTTAAGAAGGGAAAAAAGGACCAGTCGCCAGTGTATAATCCCCACATGGTTTTGATTTATAACTCTATTTATGAATCACTCGCTGTTTTTTTTACAACAATGAAAACTTGGTGCAGCATGTTATTAATACCCCTTATTGCCAATATCATGTTTGTTATTCTTAAAAAAATACACACTATGGACTGAGATGCTTTCCTAAAGAGATTATCTGCTTTTTATTAGTGGGATTTCTAGCAGTCAGTGGTGTAACAGAGGGGGTGCCCAGAGATGAAGCTTGTCGAGTCCAAGCCGAGCCACAAGCTCTATTCTGAGCTGAACCTCACTGAAACAGATCTGGCTTTACCAAAGCATTTACACAGTGGAATGATATACATATCAGAATTACTAAGCACCTAGAGTGCCTAGAGAACAGTATTGATATTCAGTATCAGCAAATACTAGGATCAGTATCAGTATCAGGAATGGAAACAGTGGCATCGGTTCATCCCTGGTTAAACCAAAAGAGAACCTTTTAGCATTCATAATTGTTATATGTTTATATACTGATATATTAGATGCATATTTAGATTTAGGACAGTAAGATTTCTCTTGCTGCACTGCAGTAGTATTATAGGCTTGACACCCATAGAACAATAACCTTAGCATCTCCTGTTTCACTGCCTATGGAGTCCATATGATTCATATGTAAGGCATAATAAGCACTTTTGAGTTTCTGAAGTGTCTTACTAAGGTAAATAGCCTGAAAATAGATATTTTGAACCACCCAAGTTGAGTTTGCATTTTTCAGTGGAAAAAAAAAACGGAATCTGGAAACTTATTCTAAAGAGAACAGCTCCGAAAATAAATGTGTTGGATAGTAAATTGCGTTTGTCCCAGCCTTAGTTGGAGAGGAATAGTTGGAACTTAATGAACTGCAAAATGAAAATGTTTAAATCATGGTTTCAGGAAGTAACAAATAACAATCTGTATTAATATAAAAACAGTTTTGACAGGGCACGGGATTTAGACCATTTGGTCAGCGCCTAGCATGCCTTGCATGCAGTGTTCTCTTATATTTCTGTGATTTAGCACTGTTTGACTAAAGTCGGTAAGGTCAGTATCTCAGAATGATAAATCACACGGTGGGGAAGTACAACAAAGCTCTTTCACTGAATCGTGTATTTTCTATGAATGCTGTGCAGAGACCAACCTTGGCCTGGAGATCAGTGTGCACTGTCCCTGTCACACCTTCAACCCCAATGGTGACATCAGTGAGAATGTCTATGAGGTGTTGGATGTCAAATTCAAAGGTAAGATGCACTGGAGCCAGGAACAGCACATAGGCTTCCGTCTTTTTCTTCAGTTTGATTGCAGTGTGGTGATTGCAGTGTGGTTGTAACAACGTAACCTGTATGCCTCAATTCAGAAGGCAACTGTGCTGTTTTACGAAAATAGCTTTGCATTGATTTGAGCAAGCAATTCCAAGCCAAAGTTTTACTCACTTAAATAAATGAAACTCATTGATTTTGTGGCTTTAAATTGTGCAGCATGATTAAAAACACCCTGACTTTTTTGGCACGGATGACTGTGACTGTTGGTTCAAAGGCTTAGTCAGCAGGTCCATAAAACACTTTAACATAAGAGATCTGGTAAATGGGCCTTTTCCATTATTAGTGAAGACAACAGCACTGGCTGGAAATTGTGCTTTGATGATATAGTCATTGTCAGAGCAAAGCCTTGTATCTCCATTTTGGTCAGCTTTCTTTTATGGTACAGAGCGTAAAAAAATGCTAGCTGCCATTTATATTGTGTTAAAATTCCATGGTGAATGGATCAATGGAAATGCACCCAAATGTCTTGGAAAAAGATCCTGTTCCATTAACTTTCATTCAGTGTTGAGGATGTTTTTTCCGTCTCCTGTAAAGTTAACATTTCGGAGATGAGAGATTTGGTCCTGACAGCTCTGTAAAGAGCTTAGCTCTTGGTGGAAAGCTTTTCTCATTTCTTTGAGGTTCCTCAGCGATTCCTTTTTTTGTCACCTCATCTCTGCCTTCCTCTGCCATTTTTATCCGGGATAACTTAAATGCCTTCTGAAGTTCCGTCCAACACATATGGGTCTAAGTTGTAGAGGGAGATAATGCTGAGAGAGAAGGACAGAGATTGCGAGCTTGATCATGGGAACGCACTTGAGTGTGGAATCTCACTTAGTGTTGGGGGGCCTTGGGGTCTGGGGATTTTGGGAATTCTCCCTACTCCATCAACGGTTCTCAGTGCGAGGAATGCGCTGCTGCCACGGGCGCTCAGACTCTTGGCCCTGAATTAAAGAGGGGCGTCCGTATCCACTGGCGACGCCTCTCCTGGGACCTGAGCTGCTTTTTCTATCAGGGACAGATTGGATGAGCAGACGGCCTAGGGAGTGGGGGGGCTGGAGGGGCCACTTCTGATGGGATAAGCTGTTGAACAATGGCCAGTGGTGGGCTGGAGACAGCTAGCACTGGCGTGGCTTTTGTTTATCCTTTAGCAGCCAGTGAGCTGTGTTTGTTGTGTAGGTATGGATCTGGAGTACGACGAGCATTACCGCTGGGACCTGGGCCGACTGAAGAAGCAAAAGGAGCAGTTCCTACCCCACCTCATCCTGATGATGCTGCCGCCCCATCGCCTGGACGTCCCACCAACATCCAGGAGACGCAAAAGGGCACTGGACACCAACTACTGCTTCTCGTGAGGGTTTTTTTCTGAGTAGTTGTAGAGTTTAATGCATTTTTTTTATTGTTATGAAGCAATGACTTCTAAAGTTTGGATGTTTGAATGATTCTTCAATAATATAAAACTAGCTTAATGGCAGATACATTAATAAAATGGTTCTATTAAGTTAGTCCAGGGCTACTTAAATAATAAGAAGCAGTACATAAAGTGTAGACATTTTGTTTCCCCACAGTAATGACCAGAGCTGTAAATGATTCCATAATAACCAAGGAACCTAAATAGCTCTTATATTGAAGTTAAAAGTCCAAAAATAGTAACATCTAATGAAACACCTAAAAATACATGTGAATATGTGAATATTATACACTCACCATCAAAAATATAGGTGCACCCACCAGGAAGTGTAAGCTTGCAATGCTATTGGGAAGAAAGATAAAGGTTAGCAGTAGTGACTCTCAGTATGGCGTCGGGCTGCCATGTTTGCTAATGCAACATGCCAGACATCTCGGCATGGAGTTGTAGATGTTCCTAATGGGATTCTGTGATAATCCATCCCATGCAGCTTGAATATTCTCACACAGTTCCTGCAGATTCTGCGGTAGGGGTGGGGGTGGAAGTGGAGCGACCCCAGGCCCTCTGGATGTGTGATGGGTGACAACAAACCGTTCATCTTAGTGCTGACCACGGTGCCTCCACACACGGATTCATTGGTTGTCTCCACCAGGACAAAAGTGGGACTCATCACTGAAGATGACCCGCTGCCATTCTGAGTCACTCCATGACAGTCTGGCACAACACTATTGCAGTCTCTGGGGATGCTGACATGGTGTTAAGGGCAGTCATCTGCTTGCATGTAGTCCTGCGTCATGCAGCCATCTGCCAAAGGTGCTGGCACTAAACAGGATGACTCATGGAGGGCATCACTGCTCGCTGAATGTCCACAATTAAGGCTGTTGGGTCAGTCTTAAATCATTCGCATGTCTCACAATGTCAAACCTATACCTAGTTGGAATCAGTTAATTCCTTCTGGGTGCAACCTTTTCTGCAACTACGTTTTTGACGATGAGTGTATATGAACTAACAAATGACATATAAGTTATGAACATGACCAGTGATTCCAAACTTTTGAACTGTAGCACACGTTAACAAGCCTCTACTCAAATAAAAATCATGAACGAGAATAGATTGTGTCATTTCTTTCTCTTGACTCACCAAGGAATCTGGCTCACAGAACCACAACATATTTCAACACTGGAAAATAAAATGGAAAAGAAATAACAATAAAAACAAAAAATCAACAACAAAACATTTATATTTCATCACTGCAGTGACTTTGCCAGCCCTCTCTAGTCCACATTCCAATTACTATTAGCACACCACAGTTCCCTTGAGAGACCGTATGACTAAACCTTTAATTGGCATCTGACAGCTTTAAGCATGGAAGAAGAATCGGCAAGTCGAGATCTGTCCCTGTATTCAAATCAGAGTGGGCTCGTCTGTAGTGTGCTCCTCACAGCGAGGATCCCTCGCTTTACCTCACCGACAGCATTAGACGCCTGGGCCCAGTCCAGGAGGGAAAAAAATGACACACCTCGCAGTGGAATTTCTGAGCCTCCAAAGACACAGCCTGAGCTGTTTATAAGGCAATACAGAATGAAAATAGAAGGCTTAAAACGTCAAGTAAGAATTAGCTGTATTACTTCATTGAGGCTATGGAAATGTCTTCAAATGAATGCATCAAGTGTGCCAAGAAAGTAGAGCACCGGAATAAAGAGGTATACAGTGTGCTAGGAAATGAATAGAGAGGCAGTGGAGCAATTGATCAGTCACTGTCTGTTTTATTCTCTCCCCCTCTTTCTCTCTGCTGTAGTAATTATGAGGAGAACTGCTGCGTCCGCCGTCTCTACATTGATTTCCGCCAGGACCTGGGCTGGAGATGGATTCACGAGCCTAAAGGATACCATGCTAACTTCTGCTCAGGGCCATGCCCATACCTGCGCAGTGCCGACACCACTCATAGCACGGTGAGCAAGTGGGCATGACGGGGACATAATTCTGCTTATTAATTTACTTGTTGTGGCTTTTACAGGGAGCACCATTAACTGCAACAACAGTAATCATATGAAACACATGCAAGTGCACCTTAATAGTATAGCACTTGCAGTTGTTTGTGGGTATATATATAATTACACTGAAGTCCATCTGCTTCGATATAATTTGTCAGCTGCCCTCTACCCCATCCATTAGTGGAAATGGACCACCCTAGGACCACCACTGATATTATTTGGGTGTTGGCCATCTCTTAACACAGCATTTAGGAAATTTCTATAGTAGTGGCACTGTGTATGAGGCACAGCAGTGTTGCTGGGGTTTTAAACACCTCATTGTCACTGCTGGGCTGAAAAACCAGCAGCCTCCTGTGGTCAGAAGCTAACCACTGGTGCAAAGCTAGAGTATACTTCTACACAAACTGTGCAAGCGCAGCAATGGGCTACAGTCTGTAACTACCCCCATAAGGAGTACCAACATGGTCAGGATGTGGGCAGTAAGTGTACACAGCATTTAAAATCTCCAGACGCCGCTGTGCCTGATACATTCGTATAAGCACCACACATAATACCATGCCAGAGTCACTGCTGTGTAATGAATTCTCCACCATCCAAATAATATCTGGTCAGCTGTGGTCTTGTGGTGGTTCCTTTGCTATGATGGATGCGGTAGATGGGCCACCATCAGTAATTAGAAACCTAATAAACTGGCAGTGTAGCAGTGTAGCTTATTTCAAAGACCCATTATTACAGACAGCTGAATTTTCTTCACCTTGTATGTACGAAGTACATTAATGTATTTAATGTAGCATGTAAACATGTCAAAGTTTTAAAAATGTATCCTTCACTCCCAGCGCATCGAGTATGTACATGAAAATTGAGCTGCAAAAACAGCCAATTCTGAATTCGTTGATTTTATTAGTGGGATTATTAGTGACCTCTGTCCAAATGACAAATATTGCACAGTTACTTTGTATTTTATCGACTTAAAAATGACAAAATATTAAAAATAATAGAATAAAACAGTCATTGTGTAAAAGTCTTAGAGCTTATTGAACTTAATTAAGGTATTAGCTGATTTGTTAGGACTGGTTAGGTCAAGAATTTCCAATTCCAAAGTGTAAGAAATTCTCTGACACTTCAAAACGTGCGCTAAACTCCTCACGCAACAGGCTGAGGATCTGAAAATTAAGCTAAAGTGATATCAATGTATTTCCACTCACTGTCATTAAGAAGTCAAGGCATACTGTCAGATAGAACTGCTTGTATGCTAGTCAGTGAGGCAAAGCAAAACCCCCATAGGACAGCAAAGGAAGTGCAGGACACAGGAGTGATGATGCATTGTTCTACTGTACTTTACATCAGAATATCAGTGCAGTAACATTTGCAGCATTTTTTTCAACTATTGTTTTTTTTTCTTTTCACTTAAAAAAAATAAAAAAAACAAAATAGTCGGTTTAGCCCAAACTTTTGCATGTATATTCAGCCATCAGCAGTTTAACCCTGTCTGTTCACAAGTGCTCTATCCCAGGCTGCTGTTTAAATACAAGGCAGACATAATTTTACAGGATCAGCAACAAAAACAGTCTGTTTTATATTTAAGGGATCAAGAGAGGTTGGAAAATTACAATGTGAAATGAATTATGTTTTTGGTATATACAACCACATAAATGTCATAAGTAGACCTAAGTTGATGGAAAAATACCAGTCAAATGTAAGACATGGGCTCTTCAACATGCACACTAATAGTGTGATGAAGAGCAGACATACTGTTCAGTGTTAAGTCCAAAATAATAATAATACCACATCTCACCTTCTTCCATAGTTGCTGAGCCTGTACAACACTCTGAACCCAGAGGCATCAGCCTCGCCCTGCTGCGTGCCACAAGACCTAGAGCCTCTAACCATCCTCTACTACGTAGGACGAACACCCAAAGTGGAGCAACTTTCCAACATGATTGTCAAATCCTGCAAGTGCAGCTGAGGGTTTCGGTATGAGTGGCAGCCCCACAGAGGTCCTAACACTTTAGTAAGAAGAGGGGGAGTGAGAGGGGCGAGAACTGGACCTAAAAATACCTCTATGTATCCTTCTCACCCACCTTGAGGCCCTGGAGCATGATGCTTCGAAGCACTATATCGGTTTTGTTTCAAGGTGGAAGTTCCACCAAATGCTACTATACCAACCCTCGGACCTCCACATAGACCATCTGAACTTGTTCTCCCCTGCCTTTTTTTCTATGTTCTTTTTTTCCCCCCTCTTCTTTTTCCTTTGTTGCTTTTTAGCATTTTGAACTTTGTCTGCGCCTCCATGCAACTCGTCTCGGGCATTTCCGAACCAGTCGAATTACATAAAATGACAGTTGCTTACTTACTTAGTGACACACGCAGGAGCTGCTTTATCCAGGATGACTCAGCAGCTGTGGTCAGGATACCAAGGACGACTGATAATGCCTACTGGATATATTAAAAACAAGACTTCAGAGTTAATGAGCATTGCCTGGCTGCTGCTGAGGTGACGGGCAGGTTTTTCTTCTTTGTTTAAATTGTAAAGCCTTGACGCACAGGATTCATCTATGCTGAAAGTTGTGCTGTGGTCTTCACAGTTCCCTACACTGTTCGTCTACAAGACAGGCTAACAGATGCCAATAATCTTTCAAATAATGTTAATAATGATACAGATATGCTGGAAAGAAATGTTTCTGAAAAAAATGTGTTTTTTTTTTTTGTTTTGGTCGTTTACCTCCGTTACACATTGGAAACCCTTTAGGGATATTTGGTTATTAGGGCTACATGAAGCAGACAATTCAATGTAAAATGATGTATGACACTACATGAACTTTAAACTAGATCACAAACTGTACATGTTTTTTTTTTATTGCTATTACTCTTGAGAACACCTTTTTTTATTAAAAATAGTCTTGGACAAATAGACTGAATTTTGAGACTTTCTGCAATAGTATAAGCAAAGCAAGTATGTCAGGCTCTCTCTCGTGTAATTATCACACAGCGCTGTATTGAAAACATACAATATTTATTTCTGGAATACTTGGAAAACTGGATCATCTGATACAAGCTCATGATTGCATGGAGTGCTATAAGAGTAGATTCAGTGATTGTGGTTTTCCTGTATAAGATTCTGCGCATTACTATTTATTTGCATTGGGAACTGGAACATGCTCAACTTTCGAGTTGAATTTATGATGGCTACCAGCCTGGGAAGATGTGAAACTTACTCCAGAGCATATGAAACCAATACAACATTGTAGAGCAACTCAATATGTTTTAATGAGAGCGTTAATTGCTAAGCTAGCTACCAAACACTCTTAGCAGACTGTTCCAAGTCTCTTGTGGTCTCAACAAGTAAACCAAACTCTGCTGTATCAGAAAGCTGATCAGAATATCACGCTTACAGTGATACCACAGCCACTCATTCCTGAGAGCCCAACCAATTTGCCAAGTGCTGAGTTGATGAGTAACATGTTGATGAGTAGCATGTAGTTCTGTCCCTGTGGAGGCAGAGTAATGCAATACAATGATGAGCAACTCAAGACATTTGCAGTGACTGGATAGGAAGCTTGTGCTAGTTCTCACTCTCTCAGGTTGGGCACTTGCATGTTACGAATGTAGCTAGATAACTGGTGGTATCTCACAAGTACTGGAGAAAATAAAATCTAAAACATACAAACCTGTTTCCAGAAAAGTTGGGACGCTGTGTGTAATGTAAATAAAACAGAATGCAATGATGTGCAAATCATTTAACCACTGTATTTAATTGATAAACCAATACAAAGACAACGTGTCGCATACTGAAGCTAAGAACCTTCATTGCTTTCTTCAAAAATACACTCATCATCTAAAACATTCTCACACAGTTCCTGCAAATTTTGCGGTAGGGGTGGAGGTGGAGTGACACCAGGCCCTCTGGACATGTGACACATGCCAACAAATCGCTCATCTTAGTGCTGACCACAGTGTCCCACATACAAATTCATTGGTCGTCTCCACCAAGACAAAAGTGAGACTCGTCACTGAAGATGACCCACTGCCATTCTGAGTCACTCCATGACAGTCTGGCATGACACCATTGCAGTTTTTGGCGAGGTTGACGTGGTGTTAATGGCAGTTGTCGTAACGGTCTGTGTGCATGTAGTCCTACGTTGTGCAGCTGTCTACCAATGGTCCTGGCACTGACAGGATGACTCATGGAGGGCATTACTGCTCTCTGAATGTCCGTAATCGTGGCTGTTGGGTCACTTTGCACATGTCAGACAATGCGTTGGTTCTCTCTCTCTGTGGTTTGTGCAGGTCTCCCAGATCCTTCATGTTGCTGGTGTGTGCCTTTTTCTACCCACTGCCGCCAACAGCATGGTATGGTAATACCTGCACAACTGGTATGATGGGCAATACGTCAATAAGACCATCCTGGTTTCCAGAACCCAGAACTGCAAGACAAACCCTCTCTAACTTTGCCTACTGCTTGAATTGCTTTCTAACTCTTCTCTGAGGGATGCTTCACTTGCAAAGAATGCTACCAACACAACAGCACAAGTCAGAATGGAAAGCACACGCAACAGGACAACCTTATATAGTGATAAGGTCCGTCCTTGCTTATGTCACAGAGGGTGAAACTTGAATCATTCGCATGTCTCATGATGTCAAACTTACCCACCAAGTTTCATTCCTGTCGGCTGATTCCTTCTGGGTGGAACTATTTTTTATACACAATTTGAATCTGAAGTTTTAGAAAAGTTGGAACAGGGGCAACAAAAGACTAAGGGCAAAAACAAAAAACAAAAGGTAAAATTGTGTAATGCTAAAAAAAAAAAAACCCACCTGGTAGAACAGCTTACAACTAATTCAGTTAAATGGCAACAGGTCAGTTACCTGACTGGGTATAGAAACAGAATCCCAGAGAGGCTGAGCCTTTCAGAACTAAAGATGTGGAGGGGTCACCACTCTGCAAAAGACTGCTTGGGCAAGTGCGTCAAGAATAAGGTTTCTCAGCGTAAAACAGCTGTCATCACCTATAGTACACAATATCATTAAAAGACTCAGAGAAGAGGAATTCCTGTTTGTAGGAGACAACACAAACACCAGGACTGGATGGCTGTGATCTTTGGGCCTTCAGGTGGCACTGCATTCAAAACATGCAATTCCATAGTGGAAGAGTTAGGAGCACTTGGGAAAACTAGTGTCTGTGAACACTGTTCCTCACTCCATCCACAAGAAGAAACCATATAAACAGGATCCAGAAATGCTGCCACCTACTCTGGGCCCAAGCTCATTTAACATTGACTGAGGCGGCATAGAAAAGTGTCTTGTTGACCGACAAATCTAAATTTAAAATTATTTTTAGAAATCCTGGACGCTGCATCCTCTGGACCATCTGGCTTGTTACCAGTGTACAGTTAAATCATCAGTGATGGTATAGGGGTGCCTTGGTGAACATGGCTTGGGTGACACTGTAGTATATAGCTCCCAAACCTGTATGATAGACCTACATGTACTGCCCTCAGAAAACATCTTTTCCAGGGGAGGTCCAGGGAAGGTCTGGTTTATTTCAGTAAAATGATGGCAAACCACATTCTGAAAGTATTACAACAGCAAGGCTCTTTAGTAATAGAGTCCAGGTGCTAAACTGGCCTGTCTACAGTCTACACCTGTCACGAACACAGTGGTAAACATGCACATTTCATACCTTTATTGAAACGTGTTGCTGAATTCAAAATGGCTCTATTTCCAAACAAACACTGCTATGGTTCCCCAGTCCATATAGTCCATTAACGAAAATAAAGCCCATTTTGAAGATGTTATGATGTCATAAGGATATGTACCTGCCTATTCAGCCTCCAGGTATTTAGCTCTGCCCATTCACGATGAAGGTGACTAGCTTTTTGAAAGAAGCACAATATAGGACCATCAGTTAGAACAGTCTATTTTTATACACATTGGTCTTAAAGGCATGGTAACAAAAACAGACGGTTCAATGCTAAAACACAGACACGTTTGAAGAATTAAATATGACTGGTTTTGATCTTTAAACACATGCATTATAATTGGCCCTCAAAGGTCCAGCAGAAATTCAAGAACTCAGGATTTAATCAGATTTTTTAAAAGGAAAAAAAATCATGTACAATGACAAAAGTTACTGGCACAACTAATGAAGGAGACAATATTTTCATAAAACAATTCAAGTATACCTGCAGCATTGTTTTAGTCATGTCACAAACAACTGTAAATTTTGTCTTCGATTAAAACTATGAAGATGTATCCAGAGGAATTTCACAATGTGCACTATAACCGCAACCACTTAAACTGCACACCACATGGAATAGAGATTTCTACCATCTCTTCACTAGTACATCTGAATGGATTATGAGTAATCATACATTAATAGCTTGTTTGGGCAGATATTCCTATACATTTCAGTTACAGACTCAACACATTCAGTTCCATACTGTAATAATCAAAACACAGTTATTTTTTCACTTATGTCAAGTACACACAGGAACAGTAAAAAATAAAACACTGTAAAAACTACACTAAACATTTCCCAAAAAAACTAAACAAAACAAAAAAACAACATAAAACCAAACCCTGAGAAAATAAAAGTTTACAGTACAATATCCTTGATTTTGGATATCAGATTTTGTTTTGCATACATCATAATTATACTGTAATGGTCTGATATTATGAAGAAGAAAACTGTATGGTCTACAAAAGCATTTGATCTAATTAGCAAATGCTTACAAAAGTAAAATATTACCAGGAGCCAAGGATGTAATATGCCAACTGCCATGCCTACTATTAACACATTATTAATAATTAGCATATCAGGAGAGGTGTAAATATGTCTGTCAAATAAATCCACATAACTATTACTTCTCCCTGAGACTTCTCTACTATTTGGGCTGTTATTCATAGCACTCTGGTACACTTTGGAAGAGTTAACTGCTTTCGAACTGAAATGCATAAAGATGTTTCCCTCCAGAGATGTAAACTTGAGACTTATTTAGGGGCTGTTAACTGATTACACAGAACCGGTGTTACTATGGAGCCATTACATTCTATGGCTCCAATTGTTAAGGGTGTCATGAAATCAGTACAATTAGAACACATCATAAAACATGACACAACATACTCAAAGTAGCCGATATACAAGCACTATGTGGCACCTGAATGAGGCACTTTTACAGAGAGCATTCATTAATTATCTGGACTGACACAATGTGACACAGTTTTATGATGCATGCTGACCAGCAAGCCTTTTACTATATTTGTGTCCAGTGGGGATTTTTAAAGCTACACTTTGTTTACATCAACCTAACAGTATATAAACAGTTATTCTTCTTCTGTACACTCTTTTCAGGTGTCTAGAAAGGTCTGAGAACCCATTTAATAAAATGCTATTGATTCCATTAGTTTCAAACAAGAAATGAAATCCAGTTTTAAATGCTAAACTGTGTCACATATTCATTGAAATTGCTTGTAATGAAGAGCCTGCACTTATTTTGCCAGGGCTCTTATAATGTGAGGGCGAAGTACAGTAGAGGCAGCAGCTGTTGTTGCCTGTCTATTCACACAGTCTTTCCATGGCAGCAGTTGCATGTGAGAATAGGGCTGGACAACTGCAGTGGTAGGATGGGGAGGAACTGAAGGCCACCGGAAAGTCTTGGGCCATGGAACAGATCCTTGTTCGCGTCAAAGCCAGGGATTTCTTACACTGCAGGCTATCCTGTTGCACACCCACATGTTCTCCAAGAAAATAAATAAGGCGGGTTTGATGTCAGACACAGTCTCAGGGGTAACAGCATTTGTCAGCTGCTTTCCCTCGACTGACAATACTATAAGGGAAGATATGATTCTTGTCTAGCAATGAAGGACAGCACATGGTAGAAGATAACAAGGTTTGGAAGCACACAAAATACAATCTTTTTGGTATTCTAACTACAGAGCCAACCTTATTTGGGGTAGGGGTTGAGGCAACTGCATCGGGTGAAACCCAGGGTTCATGTTCATATTATAAATATCTGTACCAGTGAGAGGATCCTACACGTGCAGGAAGTCACTTTACCAGCCCTCGCTCAGTCATCTGTGATTGGGCCCATGAGTCTGGAACAGTTTGCTATACACAGAGAGACCTATGATAAGACAAGAACAAACAAAAATGTAAAAGAACTGACAGAAAAACGACCAACACAGTGTCTCTCAGTTTGCTGATGTACATCAAAATGGAATTTTTTATAAATCAATCAGAATTTTTAGACGTTGTGATTGTTGTAATTAGGCACAGAAAAAGTTCAATTTGGAAACCTCTTTATCTGAGCCAAGCCATGTAGTACATAAATAGAGTGGCTTATATAAAATATTAAAAACCTAACTGGACACTGACCTTGGGAGTGAAAACTGTATTGAGAATAAAAATAAGCTCACTGGACAAAAAACATCTGTCACGTGTTTATGGTGGTAGTAATTTGATGGTTTGTGGTAGTAACCAGACGGCGCCGCATAAGGATGAAATAAATAACTGCAGGGTGTGCGATGAGATTCATAGATTGAGAAGAGGTGGTACACTGCAATGAATGTCACGTTCCATGTGTCGAAAATGAGTCCAAAGCAGATGTTAATGGTTGGCTAAAAGGAGTGACTGCATTTGGGCGTGCCAAAGGCCATAGTGTTAAGGTAGTAGCTGAATGTGCAGGTGCATGGAAGCATACGGTCATACGGGTCTACCAGCAGTGGCAAAAATCCCAGTCTACAGGAAACTCTCCTCAGAATTGTGCCAGGGAAGGCATCCACCAAATTACTTGATGCAAGAGTGGCTGAACACTGATGTTGACTACAAGAAACTCGTCCAGTCCATGCCATATCGTATTGCAGCTGTTATTCATGCTTGTGAAGGTATAACAGGCTATTAGGTACATTTCAGTCACAGGTGACTATTTTTTTGTCTGGTGAGCTAATGTGCATCATTATGCCTGTAGTGCATGTGAGCTGTATGATGGTGCAAACATTAACATATTAACCTTAACATATCAACACATTATTTCTGCTGCTCTGAAACACACATCGTGTGAAGATGAATCAACAAATTTTGTTTATCGTTACACCAACAACACTGCCATATCTTCTGGTGTAAATACTTTGTGAAGCCATTGCTGTATTTCATAATGTACTAATACAACTTCTTTAGCTTTCTGAAATGCATTTGGACAGCAGCTCAAGTCAATGCAAAATAACTAGTGTAAATAATCATTAAAAGCTCATCTTCGAAGCGCTAATACATAACGACAAAACGGTAATTATGCAAAACACCCATTCTCCATGCTCAAATTCATAGTTATCTATAGTCTCTATGACAGTCAAAGGACTATTCAATACAGCTTTCTAAAAACAACAGCACAGACATGATTGCTGATGTCATTCCCCACAGTTAAATTAATTGATGCAAAGGTCACACTAAGAGAAGTTCTGGTAAATGTCATGTGTTACCCTGTAAATGGGGTTATGTCAGATAAGAGCAGTAGCAGAAGCTGCAGCTGTCCTGCCCCTGTCCTCCTCTCTCCGTGGTCTATCGTCTGGCCCCGAGCCAGTCTTACAGGAGAAAAGAAATTCCAAGTGCAGTCGGAGCTGCTGTGTTTGTGCTCCCAAACAGTATTCTCTTTCATTCCCTCTCCACAGACTCTGTTTATTTTGGTGCTCTTTTACACCGTGAGGCCTTACGGCGCAGGAGAACGAAAACATCAAGCCCGACTTCCAATCCAGTGACATGACTGCTGGAAGCAGCTTTTCCAAGCTCAGCAAGAAGAGTGGTGGAAAAAAAGAGAGAATGGGGAAAATATTTCCCCTTTTTTCGTCATATATTCCTCCTCGATATACCCCTCGCAAAAATAATTTATATTCATAGTAAATTCAATGATTAAACAGACAATAGCAAACAAAAAGAAGCCAAACACCAAAAGAACAGGAGGAGAAGATCAAATACCAAAGCACAGTGAAAAATGAGGCCCAGCGTGGTTTCTGGTTTGGAACTGTACTGTATGCCACTGCCAAAACCGAGCAAAAGGTTGAAAGGGAAGTCTAATTGGTCGTCCCTTTGTTTGATTTAGAATTTTCAGGGGGGTACAGGGTGAAAGCTCTCAATGGATTCAGGTGTATGTTACAGGCCTGGGCACACCATGTCCTTTCTGCCTCATGGCAGGGTCTGTAATCTTTGTGGTAAACATAGGTGTAGCCCTGTTAAAAAATTTCACACACCACAGACAGCTCTACCAAAGCCAAAACAACCTCATTCAATGACATAATTGTGATTTCTGGTTTATGCCCATTACACCAGTAGCAAACAGTTAAATAGAACTAGACAAAATCATGAGAAACTAAAGCATTCTCTAATAAAACTTGAGCCACTTCAAACTTTATTTCCATAATAATCCTATTTCCAGCAAGATTAGATTTGTTTTGAAGAGAGCAAGAGTGTTACCCATCACTGTCACGGCTCTTATAAATTACCAAAATATTTCTGCGCAAGTGTTTCAGTGGAGTAGCGAGTACTCTGGGCATTCGTTTTATCAGCCCGCAGCAATAAAAAGAAGAAAGAATGATGAGCGACCACTAATGGCAGGCCTAATGCGAAGAGAGCTCAAGAGGGAAATAAACAAGAGGAGGTGGGAATGGAGTAGAGGTAAAGAGAAGGAGGGTCATGGCAATAGAGAGAGGCTGACGGATGCACACTGACAGCTGATCACAAAGAATGCTGCCTGTATAGATCAGCTCTAACTCCCTGTCACACTCAATCAGGACAGCCCACTTATCTCCGCACAAAGACACAGAGGGCCCTTCTAACTCTCAAAACATCACAGCAACACAACGCATGGCTGCGCTCTACTTTGAGCTGTTCCCTCTACACTTTTATTGTCTCTCTGTTTCTCTCTCTCTCTCTCTCCCCCTCGCTCTGTCTTCAAATTACCTCTTTTTCTCTCTCTGCTCCCATTATTATTCAGGTGCCAAGCACCTCCCAAACCTCTTTCCCCATACAATGGAAAAATGCATTCATGAAATTCAGAAGCAGCTCCCTGCAGATCAAGTTGCAGTTATTGATGAGTTTATAAGACGTCTGTTGAACCGCGCCAAAGTACATACCTTGAAAAAGGGGAGAAAAAAATGTAACGAAAGAAAGAAGTGACTGCACATTGCATACTTTTTGGTCTGTGCAAAACGATTGTCATTTTCTGCTAGTTTTTCCAGATAAAAAAATGGAGTGTGTGTGTGTGTGTGTGTGTGTGTGTGTGTGTGTGTGTGTGTGTATGTTCCATGATAAATTGTGGGATACATGTAGACACACAGTATAGAAGGCGTTTGGGGAAAGTCCTAATCAGACAAACAGATGTGCAGCAGCTTAAACTGCTTAATATCACTGTTACTGCAATAAAATCAACAGTTCCTCCAGACCCACGCTCGGGCTCCAAGGTGGAAAGAGTTGTGCAACCCTAGGAAGAGGGGCGTGAGCATGCGCAACTGTGTGTGCTCACACCCACACTCTCACATGGTACAGGAGAGGGCAGAAAGCACTGGTTTCCAGCAGACAAAAACCGATTTTGATTATGAACATATTATTTCTATTTATTATATCTATTTTCTTATTTCTATTGCTACTAACTTACATATCTTCCAAATTTAGCATCACTCCTTAAGTTATAGCCACCAAAGAAAAGTTTTAAAAAGCGCAAAACAAAGTGGGCAGCAAGATTTCAGTTGGCATTTTAGTGCAACATAAATCCGTGATCGGATTTTACAACTGGAGGAGGTACACCACCATCATTCTCTCACTGTTTGTTGTCAGACACAAATATAACAAATATTGTGTAAATTTACACACACACAAAAAAAATTCCTCCATATAGAACTGCTTCAACTCTGTTATGTTGGTGGGCTTTCTTGTATGGTCACATCTTCCGTCTTCTGCCACAGGTTCTGCCTCAACATTTCTATTGGATTAAAGTTTGGACTGTAGAACTGCATGATAAAATCCAGAATTTATAGCTCCATTAAATGATGGTATGATGTCTCGGTACAATAGTAGCTAAATAACCCCAAACCATGACATTGCCATCACTGTGTTTTACAGTTGGGTTGAGGTTCTTCCACTGGAATGCAGTGTGCAGTTTATACCAAACATTACATTTCTTAATTAAGCCATAACATTTTTGTATTACTCATCCACATAAAATTACTTCAATAGTATTCTTGCTCATACTGGTGGTCTTTAGGAAACAGGCAGAAATGTTCTTCCTAGAGAGCAGTGTGTTTCTCCATGCTGTCATTCCATGTGTATAATTTTTCTTCAGTGTTTGCCTGCTGGTGGACTCATGAACACTGACATTAGCCAGTGTAAGAGAGGCCTAAAGATCCTTAAATGTCACCATACGGTTCTTTGTGATCTTCCAGAATATTCAATGCCAATTGGAGGATCACTCCTGTGATGAATTTCCTTCATTTGTCTCTGCTTGACAATGGAATGATGAAGCCCCAACTTGTTAGAAATAGTAGTGGAACCTCTTCTAGACTAATTATCATTTGCAAATAATGAGGTCCTCAGAAATCTTATTTGACTCTGTCACTCTGCACTTACAACTGTGTATGGTAAAGACCTGACTTTGATGGTGAAGACTCAGACTCATGTTTTTTTATAGGGTAGGGTCAGCCACACTCTCACCTGATTCTCATCCAATTCACTGAATCTCCTGACCCTAATTACCCCCATAACATGTTCTGAACATTGAACAATGAGCCGCTATTCGACTACCTGCACGGTACACTTTATATATTTTATACTGTTTATACTGTACTGGTTACCACATACTTAACTGCTCTCTTTGCTACCTCAACATACTGAACTCTCCTACATGTACTACATGTACACTTGCACTAAGCTGTTTTTGCCTCCTGCATATGCCATTTGCACCTCAGTTCTAGTATTCATATTCTGACTTACAAATACGGCTCTTACACACCTTGCACATGTCTTACTGTTTACTGTTTATGCAAATATTGTTTGTCTATTTGTATTTGCACTGTTATATATATATATACACATATATATATACATATATATATATATATACACACACACACACACACACACATACACTCACACTGCATAATATATATTTTTACTGTTATTTTTTGTTTGTTTTACTAATGTTATTGAATGTTATGACTTAAATGCAGATCTGATATATTCTGTCATATGTATGTAGAAACTCACTAAATAATAAAGTGTTTACTGTATTTAATGAATCTTAATATGTCCCAACATGTGTAATTGCTAGTTACACTTGCAATAGAGTAAACAAGGTACAAAAAGAGATGCTGATAACCGATTTGTGATGCGTCGTTACAAATATGGACACATCCATTATGTCATAGTCCTTTGTATTGTTGTATTCATGGTGATATTACAGAAAGAAACCAACTAATTCAAAAAACAAAAAGTAAATATATACTACATTAACTGTCTACACAAGTAATTATGCCTAGTAATGTTGGTAAAGTAGCAATAACGTGGCATCACAACATATACAACATTGGCTTCTGGTGAAATTTTCTTGCTGTCTTGCTGAGAAAGCTGAAGCACAACTGGTATTGTGCTGCCACTGCTATGAAAAGATCAACATCCAACAGCTGAGAATGGCTAAAATGTGTCACATTCACTCAGTGCTGTTGGAAGGACAGGATGTTATATAAAAGTGGTACATAAATCCAGCAGATGTCTTTTTGAAGAGTCAGTTCACCTCTTGATAAACACTAAAATGTAACTTCAATGCTCAGCTCATATTTTAGCTTACCTGTTAAATTGCTAAGCTACAATTCTGTGATAATATATCTGTTTTAGCACTGTAAACAGTTTGCCAGTTTACATTTTATTTACATGGTTAATACAAAAAGTTAAGTTTATAGCATAGTATCTCCAAAGTGTAGTCCAATGCTGGCTTAACCTCCCTAGTGGCATGGGAATTAGCCAGGTGTAGATGAAGATGAGAAAGAAATAAGGGAGGCAAGATTTGGTACCATGTGCATCTCATAAAGAAATTACTGTAAATAGACCCAGCGCAATTCTCATTAATGTTGTTCTGTGCCCTAAGTGAAGATGGTCAATAAAATCTAAGGATGTCTTGTTGCCATAGTATGAGATAAAAATAACAGGCTGTGCTGAATAGGGTTCATCAAAGATGGTATGGTCACTATGCCCAGCTGCCCGCCTCTAAAGCTGGCAGAGTAACCCACCTGTCTGGCCACACAGAGTTCTCTGCCAAGGATGGCCATTAAAATACCACAGGTCCATGTTCCTATTGAATGCTCATTTAATTAACCTACATAAGCTTAGTAAGTGGACTTCAAAATCAATGCAGTTCAAAATGGATTGGCATTAAAAAGAGATCCAACATAACGATAGATGGCACTGAACCAATACCAGGTATCCGTAACAGGCAGAAAATGATGGTTTATAAATGCAATAGTTTTTAAGAAAAAATGTGATATTGCAACTAATAATAACAGCAAAATTTAATATTCAGATTAAATACAGATGTGTTGGCATAGTCACCTGTCTTTCCACACATGGTGTCATAGACAACATGCTGTCGATTGGGTATGGTGTTACTGGATGGAGCATCAGGTGGTGCTTGCCTGTTAAAAGAGAGATTGAAAAAATAATTACATGAACCTCACATATTTGTAATATGACACAAATGACACATAAATACACTTTTTGTAGCTTAAACAAATACATGAGAGGAAACTAAGCACTTCACAGAAGAGCAGGCTTCATAAAGCTACATAACTCCCACATAATACCAACATACAGTGCTCTCCACAAATATTAGGACCCATGGTAAACATTAAGAAAGCAAGCTTATCCTTTTGATCTTTCAAGTAAATAAGTAAAATGAAACTTGTAATCAAACCTTTAAGTACAATGATTGTGTGTGTCAAATCTGTGTGTGCCACTAGAAATAATAGAAATATAGAGTCAAATAAGTATATTCCCATTAAATGGTCAGCCATGACCATTTATACCACCTGGGGAATAAATATGAACTGCACAAATCCAGAAATGGATAAGAAAATATTTAAACAGTTGAAAATGGCCTTTTCCACTATCACAGCAATGATCACGTTAAAGCAACTGGAGAGGGTAAGAATCTGCTGGAAGGAGAATGTATGTACACTGACATACTAAAAGTCAAAGGATAGCAGTATGTAAATTGATTACGAAGTGGCATTGACCTCAGGGGACAGCTTGGGAATGCCCAAAGTTGTGAGGTGTTCTCTTGAGAGTGAGGTTGGTCAGTGTGCTCATGGCAAGGTGACATGAATTATCAAATTATAGAGTTGGAACGAGGAATGATCGTGGAATGCCTTGATTGGGCTTATGTCGGGTGAACGCAAGTCACATCATTCGTCTGAACTCTCCAGAATGCTCCTCAAACCAATCCTGGACAACTTGGGCCCAATGGCACTGTGCAATATCCCATCAATGTGGGGGTATATTAGTTCAATAAAGGGCTGTCATCAAGCAATGAAACATAGCAGGCAGCGGTCAATGACCAAACCATGCCATGAGAACACACCCCACACCAATATGGAACCAACACCAGCCTGCACATGGCCTTGTTGACAACTGGGGGCCTGCCAGAGCTGCTTGTTTGTTCGAGCAGACAATTCTAGCCGGACGCTGCTGGTCATGATCATTAAACTCTCGTGGATGGGTGGTAATGTTTTCTATGACGGTTCCCAGGGCACATGTGACGCTGTGGAATATCAAATGCAGCACAACTTCAGAAACGGAATGTCCCATTCATCTGGCACCCACCATCATGCCTCATTCAAACTCATAATAATTCAAGTTGTCTTGTCATGAGAATGGTGGCCAATACTCAACTTCACTTACAAGATAATACATTAGAACTGACATAGATGGGCATTCCCAAGTCATCCTCTGAGGTAATGCCACTTCATAATCAATTTACATATTGCTTTTAGACAATGTCCTTTTAGTTTGTCAGTGTATATAGTGACTGCACACACAGTGAGAAGAATGCTTTAAGTGGCCAATGAATCTCCAAGGTTTGCAGCTGGGTAACTGGAGACATTAGCTAGGTCTTGGAGTCAGCACGAGTTGTTTGGGAGCGTTGCCATATGAAAGCCCCTGCTGTAAAAGACCTGCAAACTCAAGCACCTACAGTTAGCCAAATGTTACTGGAACTTTCAACAAGACTATGTTCTACACTCACATAAGACTAAGCCTTTTGGCAACAAACATCTTCGGTGGGTTGGGTGCAGACAAAAAGATCACCATGCCGAAAAGTACCTCATCCCCACAATGAAATATGGTGGTGAAAGAAACTTGTTTGGTTACATACTATAATGGACACAATCAGGCACCAGCAGATATTAAGTCAAAATCTGACTGCCTCAGCCAGGAAACTTAAATTGGTCCATGGACGGATCTTCCAGCATGATCCAGAACGATCATCCAAAGCACACCTCAAAATTAACACAAAAATGGTTCACTGATCGCAGAATCAGGGTTTTGCTAAGGCCATTCCAATCTCCTGATCTAAGCCCCACAGAAAACATGTGGGATGAGCTGAAGAGGAGAGTCCACAAGAGTGGACCTTGAAATCTGAAGGATCTGGAGAGATTTTGTTCTGGAGAGTTCTCCAGTCTCATTAAGCATTACAGGAAAAAGCTCAGAGCTCTTATAAAGGAGAGCTAACAAGAGCAGAACTCCTATAACGGAGAGCTAACAGTCGTGGTAGACCTAGATTTGGAAAAAATATTTCCTGATATGATTTCATTTTTTAATGCTTTTTTAAAGCCAGATTTGTTCATATTCATTGGGAAGGGCACGGTATCTACTGTATTTTATTTTTGGAATTAACTAGAAACAACTTTACCATTATAACTAACAAACAGAGAGATAGCAGTCAGGGCAATAAAAGCCAAGAGACAGCATATGGTGCAGCATAATCTTGCAAAACTATTACTGTCTAGAGAAGGGGTCCTTATCATGGGGGGTGAAATATTTTTAACTCCAAAAAAGGTTGTACTATGAAAAAGGTTAGGAGTCAAGAGCTAGAGAATGAAGAATTACCTAAACTCTGCAATGGATGAGTATGTCCTTAGAATAGCAATACAGTTTCTTGCACCAGGCAGTCACATGAAATGTCCAAAGTGGACAAAATCCACTTGTGTTTACGAAATGTTTACCAAGTGTTTATCACGTGTTTGTGAGCTACTGATATAAGGTAGCCAGGTATTCCAATGCCTTCTAATCATTTTGTAGAATACAGAGCTATGAAAAATGTCTATCAGGTGATTATCTGCAAATTATCAAACAATTACACAATTGGTACAATGCTTTATAACTGAAGGTGAACAGGTCTGCTTTGCCCAACAAGCAAAATGACTCCATGCATGCTTAAAAAAACATTTTTAATTATTATTTCCAAGGGAGTGGCTTGTGCTTACTTGAAGCCTGATATCAAAGAATTCCTTCAAGCTTTTTAGTCAGTCCTGACTAATTACATGTTTCTAATGGCAGGCATCATGGAACTTGTGACAAATGTCCCTCTTTGGCAGTGAATAGCTCAAATAATTATGCCTCTCTTGAAGAACATCTGGCTGTGGCAAACATGTTAAATCATCAGGTCTGTCTAGGAGGGGAGAAAAACATGGGCCAACATGCCTGTAACTCTATACATTAAATCCGCTAAGCATTTTTGGGGAACAATAAATAAAGCTTAGCTGGTATTAACCTCCAGGAACAGAACAGTGGCTTGCCAGAGGAGTATTAACACGGTAATGAGGGTGCACAGTGCTGCCTTGTAGGGTCCACACAGTTGGTCTTTCATATGGTTACACAACCCCAGGGCACCGCAGCAGATAGAAATGCTCCAATTAAAAACCCAGCTTGACCATGCAGGAAGCAACACTTTAGTACTTTATTGGCAATAAGAGTTCAAGGTTCTTTACAGAAGTTACTCAGCATTTAGCATGCTGGGCAGAGTGTGACTATGCACCACTTGTTGTCCAATTTATATGCTTCAATAGCATGCTTTTAAAACAGATTCACACCCTGAAATCTGTAAAACCCTTATGAAACACAAAACATATAACAAATCAATTGCCTCGACTGCAGTAATTATCTATTTAGCACATGTAACAATCAGTGCCGTCAGCATTCTGACCAGCAGCTTCAAACATAAACACACTCGAGGCTTCACTTAACTGGACCCTCCAACTCATACGTTACTACTATCCAAACCAAGATATGCTCTCTGCACAAGATGTACTCTCTTCCTTCTATTGCTATATCAAACAAGATTTAAAGTTAGCAATATCAGACATAAAAAGGAGCTTCTACAAGACAAAGCATTTTAATGGTCTGACAAACAAAAATCTGATTTCAAACTTTTATTTCTAATTCAAGAAACAAGTAAACAGGAGTTACTTTTTAATTTTCATGTGATTTCTTTAGTTATTTTTGTGACTGAGCCAAAAAGTGAAAATTATTTTTTGTTCATTGGCAGAGACGGAGGCGACGGCACTCCAGACAGTAACAGAGCTGTTGTAATTGTCACTCTATTAGTAATGCTCCTCTGCTGCCTCGGTTTCCTTGACTACAGCTCCAAAACTCAACATGGCCTGCAAGCAAAACATGCACACGCATTCACATAATTTATTCTACAAATGACTCAAATCCCTTCTGCTTACATGTAGCAAAGCGTCCATAAAAGGCCTAAATGGATTTAGATTGGAAGTATAAAAAGTATAACTTGAAGTATAGAATTCTACGTGGCTTATGTGGGTCCAAGTCAAAGTGCACATTTGTATACGAATATATGGATGAATACACACCAGGAGCAGACAGACATAAAAATTTGCACTAGCCACTCGGGCCACAAAGCCAAAAAAATCTTGTGACCAAACTTAAGAATAAGAACAGTTTATCTGTTTATAAACATTGTATTACCAATTAACTAGCATTGACTAAACACTTTACACTGACTACATTTCTGTGGTGATGTTAGTGGCCTTCCATGCTGATCTAGTCTGATGTGCCATCATCCAGTCTAGGTTATTAGGTACTGTTCAGCTACTGCAGTGATAGCCTCTCGGTGTAACCCAAGCTTATTTAACACTTCATTGTATTTCACATCTTATTTCAGAGAGTGATTTTAGCAAACTTCACCCAATGGAGCAGCATCTATGACTGCAAGAGGATAAGCTTGGGAGGGTCACCATGCAGTCATATTTGCAGCAGTTACAGCCGACACACTGTGAGAATATCTGATTTGATGCATGTCTGAGTCAACATGTTTGTTAGACCTGTGAGATAAAAACCCCAAGGGATAAGTCACTCGTACCACGGGCTCTGCAATTTAAGTGCTGTAGCCAGGGGCATCAAGCAACTGGCTGATATATCTCTACCCTAATATGTACTCCTGCACAAACGTACACACACATCCACACACTCCATCTGTAATGATGCTTACTATGCACTTCATTCTGTATTGCACTTTTTGATATCTCTAAATAATTCTCTAAGTAATATTTAAGGCATAGTGATTGATGTTTCGTGGATAATGTCTGGTGCTGTAAATGGTCTAACTGGCCGGAAGCCGGGTAATTCTCTAAAGTGAGCATGACTCAGCTTCCATACCGTCTCGGGCAATTTCAGACGAGGGCAGTGAATTCAGCATCGTTTTTATCACAAGGCACTGAAGCACAGAAATGCTGGTGCAGTGTGCCGTAACAAAAAAAGAAGCAAGAATCAGTGGAAACAGTTTGATTCTCATTTTCTGCTTCCAATCATCTTTTCCTGTCTGCATTCTCCTTCACTTTGTTCTTTTACTTTTTCCCCAGTCTTCCACTCCATCTTTTTCTTTCATCCTTTCAAAGAACTTCCTTCTCTTACTCTCCCTTCACCTGTGCCTTTCACTCTCAGCTCTCTCCCTTTTCATATGTCTTTCTCTCATTGGTTCAGTGTTTCCATTTGAGCATTTTTGGTCTTCAGGCTTCCGTTTTTCCCACACTCTCCCATGTCACACAGGCTGACCACAAAAATGCACGACTGTGGAGAGTGTGAGGGGCTCTGGAATTCCGCATGCCGAGGGTAAACACAGTGCGGGCCAGGAAGGCACACAGAGGAGCAAACACTGCACCTACACTCTCCAGCACTATCATACCCCTCCCTGAACTATCCTATCTCTCTCCCTCTAACCCTCCCAGTTCAGGAGCTGTCCAACTTTCTTTAACTACCTGCCATCTCTCTTCTCTTTACTCTCCCACTTCTCTTTTAACCCTGTCACATTTCTTGTCAACAGCAGAAAATGAGATCATTTTTATTTAACCAAACAACATTCACATACCGCACGCCACTCAGTACCAGCTGTCTTTAATGGCCCAATCCCACAACATTCTCATCTTAGTCCAGCAACCCAAATCTAATTTCACCCCCACTTTCCAGCACTCTCTGGCCAGGGAACTGTCTCCTGCAGGACGGTGTATGCAGGTCAAGGCATCTCGGCTAAATACACACTGTCAAGAATAAAACTACCTTCTTTCCACAAACTGGAGCAGACAAATGATCACAAGAAACCCATAATGGAACATCCTAATTGAGATTCATTCAGAAACAGACACATGTCATCTGGTCTAATTCTTATAGCTAGAGAACAAAAGGCCATGCAGAGCAAGTATTGTCATTTGACCACTTTTTAGTGGAGATGTTCTGCTATTCCCACGAATGCTTTAGTTATAATTTGCTCCTTCCATCTACATATTTGTTCACCCACTTACTCTAATTTCTTTCCAGATGTTTATCTAATCTTCTACAGAAGCATGTCTAATAGTTTTAAATGTAAAACAATTAACATCCTTAATGCATATAAATCTAAAAATGGGAGTACTCCCCCCTCAAACGGTCCCATGACCCCTAATTTCAAGCGTTCATGCTGGTGTATGTGTAGCGTAAGCTCGTGTAAGAGTTGGGGGCAGGGATCCTGGCCTGAGTAGGCGCGAAGGGAGCAGGCTGTCTGACTGCAAGTAGCCCACCATGGTGGCCCATGTGCTTCCAGCAAACAGGCCGCCGCTACCACAGAAGTTTGCCATTGTTGTGTAGTTTGGCCAGATGTGCAGTAATAAAGTCATGCTGCAGCGTGGGAAACAGATGACAGTTTGGGCTTTCTCTGGTCCCTGCTCCATAACCCCCACCTCCTACCCTTTTGTCTGCAAATCTCTAAACAAAATAAGGTTTCCAAAGCACTCATAAACACGGCCTGATAGTTGAACTCCTGTTTACTAAGGAGGCAGAGGTCTACAGTGTGACTGTGTGTGCTGACAGAAGATGAGAACCGATGGCAGCAGCACTGTAATTTTCACCCTCAAAAAAAAAAACATGGCAGTGACATTTGAAGTACTGGGCATGAACAAGGTACATGTAATTAGAACAGCAAACAGATACTTTGGGCTTACCAGAAAATGAAGAGGTAAAGTAATATTGTGGGAAGGGTGATAATTCACTTTGATTACCTGCATGACTTTTAAAAGAGGCTTATTTTGTTAATATGTTCCTTTAAACCTCCAGCATGGATATACAATTGATTTACAAATACAGAACAACCTGGGTCATTTTGAAATTTCAAGTTCCCCCAAAAATGGAAGAATAAAACCACTTATCATATCTTATCAGTGCTCGAATGACAACCCTCAGTCCACATGCACCAGTCTGTTACATTACTGAATCATGACTAAACTAAACAGCGTGAGAAAAGAAAAATGACTGAAACGGGCTCTACATATTGTCGCCATAAAAAAAACCAAAAAAAAAACCAAAAACAGTATAAAAGTATCTCCAAAATGGCAACTTCACAGTAGATGGAAAAAACATTTTTACTTTTACCGTAAGCAAGTTTTAATGTAGAGAGATTTTATTCCAAGCTATTTTGGAGCATTTCTATTGGCCCATTCATCATGAATTTTTAACACAGCTGCTATGTTCAAATGATGTAGAAAAATCAAAACTGGAAAAAAATAGGACAGTGATGGTATGTTGTTTGTAGATTACACCCCCCTCTATTCCTCAATGAAAATATTATCCAGCTTTTATATGTTGACACCTTAAAGAAAGTAAGGTTCTTGTTCACTTTACTGCTGGATGTACATCCAGAGGATGCTAGTGTGGCTGGCTGACTAAACAAAAGGACAAATAACGTTCTTGCTAGCTCAATTAATTTTGCTAGGTTAGCTTTTATTCATTTATGCAATAGGTTTCTCTGACTGTACAAATAGAGTTTAAAACAACTTGAGCTGTTTGATTACTGTTGCTTGACGTTAAGGCTTGATATGCGCCATAGCTATGCTTTGTATCTAGCTCTGCTCCTCCGGTATTTGATTAACTTAATTGATGATCCGGTTCCTGCCTGGTTTTAAATGGCTGGCGACTTTGGGATCCAGCGTGGCACCCTTCTTGTTTCACTCTCATCTATGTGCTCAGACCAAATGTATGTTCTTGGTGTTCTGTGGTGAAGCTTGGCTTATGTTTCATGCTGACCTTGTCGGTATGTGATTGTACCTATGCAACATTTTCTTGTCACTTACTCTTAATTACACGTCATAGCAATTACAAGCCAGGGTAGCAATGTAGGGGGTAAGGGCTTTTTGTTTTGTTGGGGGGGGGGGGTATTCTTTTTCTCTTGTTTTTCTGTTAGACAGGGAGACAGTTTAGGAGACTGTGGTTTTGTTTATTTTCTTTTTGTTAGGTGTAGTTACGATTTACCATGAGTTAGTATGGGGGTTCTGTTTGTTATTTTAGGCATTCTTATCCCCGACGTTACTGCTGCCCTAAGAGCAAATAAATCATGTTTGGCTTGTATTTTGTTGTCTGCTTAATGTTTTTGGTCTGGGCGCGGGACGAGTAGGGGATGTCGTCAGCTTATGTTTTTTCCGGCTCGGTTCTCCAGGCCACAACAGAAGCTTAGTTGCACATCAGAGATGCTAATTTATTATTCAAATTTTTATGAAAATTAATTATTCAAAAATTCTAATCTTAATTTTAAAATATCATCTGTAGAGTCTGACCGAGTACCAGTGAGGGAGCAAGCTATCTAGCATTTTAAGAGACACACCTTAATTGTGATTAAACAAAAGTAATGCACAGCTTTAATATAAAAATGTGTCTGCAGTACCTCTTTTAGATAAAACCAGATCCTCAACTTCACATAGATGAATCTGGATTTTAAAGAGCAATTCACTTTCCCTCTACTGCAACTTATTGTCTGTACAGTTTGTTGAGAGGTCAAATGCCAAGACTATTTGATCTGTCGCCTATTATCCACTCTATCTACTTAGCTGGATCTACTTACAGCAGTTTCCTTCTAGAGCATTATGAATGGAATGTGAGAAGTTGTAAACAGTAATAAGCAGTTAGTAACACTCTTGGCATTTTAAACAGCAGTTACAACTATATTACCATTTGCAAGTACAAGCTGTAGTGTGAAATAGCCTGTCAACTGCCAACAAAGCATAATGACTGAATGTGCATACTGAATTTTTTTATATTCCCAACTATAACATTGACAAACTGGGCTCTTGTACTGAAGTCTTACTTGGTGAAGCGCTGGGTGGCAGCCTTGCGTGAGAGTCCATCCTTTGGTATGGTGCTGGGAGGTTTGGGAGTAAGAATGGTGACCCCGTGAGCCAGGATCTGGGCTTTGGGCTGGCCCTGGGCGCTCACTGCTTGTTTCAGGGTGTACCGGGACTGCTGACTAATTTGAACGCAGGATGAGCTGGTGGGAACATGGTTTCGAGGCACAGTACCAGGCACAAGGGTGTGTCCAGCCAGCATGGCCTGGAGACAAACAGACACAGAAAAATACAGTAGAAAATAATGAATGGTAAAAAGAGAAGAGGAGAAAAGCATTAAAAATCGAGATGCTCACTCCATGACATTGACTCTATCCATCGGAAATTCAACAGGCCAAGCTTAAGTTCCAGTACATCTGCACAATCTTTTCATAGGAAAACATCAATTAAAGTTTCAGTACATTTTCTGCATCTCTGCAAAATAATGACCATATCTTTATGCCTTTATTAGAACCAGCATTTTTCCCTGCGAGTCATATGAGGTCAAACAGTAACAGACTCCAAAAGTCAGTTTGTTCATTTACATGGAAGAAAGAAATGTCACGGCTTATCATAACAGGCACTAAATACTTTATAATCGGACATACCACAACACAAAAATTCTTCACATTTCATGCTTGTTTAGACAAGATTTCATTTGAATGAGTAGTTGGACTTGGTAAACATATTCCATTCCGAAAAGAAATTTAATGGCTACTGTTCATTGATTTGAATTGGTCGGGAGTGCTGTGCATTCCTTCCATCTAGTACCATTTTATACTTCATGCGACAGGAGAACTTCAGAGCTTTTTAGGCTTCTTTGAGCAAAGTAATCGCATTTCTCTGTGCAAGTTTATTTTCTGTATGTGTGAGGTTTTGTGCTTCTGCAAAAGGATGTATACTCATATATGTTTATGTTTGGTGTGTGTGTTTATCTTCAAAGCATCCAGCAGTGTGACAGCGAGTGTGTTCCGAGGCTGCTGGGTTTTGATGAATGAGAGGGCTGAGCTTGCAGGTTGGAGGGTCTGGGTATATGCTTCTGTTGAGCAAGGCCAGGAAAGGGCACCTTTCTAATGTTGCCAAGTGGCTGTTGGCCAAGCCAGCCAAGGAGCCGTGCAGTCTGCACCCAGTGACTGGAATATGGAGCAGAACAGCCCAATAACACACTTCTGATTACTTTATTTCAGTCCACAATGAAACATGTTTAAACTGCAGATAATCAGAGCAGCCGTCATGCCCTTGTAACAACCGTTTTCAACAGCAAAGAACTAAACGTAAATGAGCAGAGAAAAGAACACCAACAACAAACAACATTTTTCCATGGCACACTATCGGGCATGGCTCAGTTCCTCAAACAGATTCATAAAAAAAATTTCACAAAAGCGCGGAAACAAGCTAATAGGCACTTCTTATCCAACATTGTGCTATAATACACCTACAAACTATTTTGTATTATCACAGATGCTTATTGTTTCTGCGACAACGGATGGTTATGGGAGCAGTATTTACCTGTATGAAGCTGCGTTAATCTGGATTGTAGTGCACTGTCACTGTGGCTCTCTGAGACCAGATAGAAGTAGAAAGAATGCTAAAAAACTGCTTGTCAAAACAGAACACAAGCTTGCCATTTTCTAGGACCAGACTAACTTGTTGCTTAGGGCTACGCTTAATGAAACTATTTCATAAAAGGTCTTTGAACCAGTCCTTTAAAATTATCTTTCAGCATGGGTCCCCTATTAATAAAGCTACTTTACACACTATTTTAAATCAATTTTATTTTTTAATTTTTTTTTTCTTAAATGATTTAAGGATATATGACGGTGTTCAGTAGCATATTGATGAGGATGTGGCATAGACTTGAGACTACAGATGTTATTCTAGACCACTGAAACACGTTTCATGTCAAGACATTTGTGCACTCAGTAACGTGAAAGGATTAGAGTAAAGTCCTAATGTCTGAAAAGCTGTGAAAATGTGTTATAAAGAGAGTAAATAGATGGCAATCAAACCAATGAATCAAAACCACCTGTAAGATCCAATCAGAAGGTCAGTGAATGTTCTGTGTCATGCAGAACAGTATTATTCTCTTTTTTTTTTTTGGAAGGTATTTCCGTGGTTTCATGAATAAGCGTCTGGTCAAACAAGACAGAAAGTGACCTAACAGGAGGATCAGAATTAAACTGGTAGAGTTTAGGGACTATCCAGTGAAACTGCTATGACTCATCAAGGCAAAGTTCACTCACTAAGCATACATACATAAACATACACACACGCACACAAACGGATGACCACACGCAAACTGAGCGCCACTTGTCTGCTGACATGTAGTTTGGCTCATCCAGTTCATTCAGGCTTTATTGCTGAACAGCACTGAAAGTGGATTCTAAGCACGCTAAATGATTTGTATTCAACTCCTCTTTGACCTCTTATCTCAATTCAACAACCGGGAACAACATCCTGATTTCTTTTGAGATCTCCATTTGGGTGTTTGCAGAAATAATTACACTATTACACCAAAACTGAGCCAAGAATAACAAAACTACTTAATATAAAGCTGATAGTATACAATGACACTTAATGAATGTATTTTAGATGAACAGTAAAATGACTATACAAATGAACACAGCAGGGCAAGTGGCAAAGGCTGGGAGAATGATACGGCTTGGAAATAAACACAGACATTCATACTACCTTTTGCCGGAAAAAACGACATAATACTGAACAGAGAGGAATGTCACTGTGTGGAACAAATAAAATAGAAAAAAGCAGCAAAAATGTCTTTCAAAAATGTCAATTTGGAATGCCCAAACAACACATTCCACTAGAACTTTTAAAAAGACGTTCCACTAGAACTCTTCTGGTGTATTTTGAGTGTGTGTTCAGCATCATTGTGTGAGTTGTTCTTCATTATATTTATTATTTTTCATTAGCTATAAAATCAGTCATGTTTTACCACAGACCTGATGACGTGTGCGGCTCTGGTCCAGAAGCTGCCTGGACTGCACTTTCTGCTGCTGGAGCTGCTGAATGGCAAACTGGAGCTGATAGCTACCTGAGGTAGGCTGACAGCTTTGTTGTGGAGTGGCTCCTGCACTGTGGTTATGCTCTCCATCACCCATAGCTTCACACCTATGATTGCAGAGGAAAAAGAAGAAAACTTAAATAAAGGTTGGATCATTATGTTTGTTTATTCATGCAGCAGGTGGCAGGCTTTTAACCTTGGAACAAACTCTGAAACAGTTTTGTATTCAAGATTTACTTGAATGCAAAAAAATGACTGATTGGATTTAGAAACATCATAAAATATATGCAAACTGTATTTTACTGGTAGTGCTGTATGCTCTGATACTAGTGTACTAGAAAAACTACATGGACATAGGTTTGCATATGGATGGTAGGGATATGTTCCTTGCAAAAATTTGGGGGGACGGAATTGTCCATACTAATATTTGAACAAACTCGTTTGCATTACCTTTGCATTGAAGGCATATGAGATCATTTTGTTATGCCTCCCAGAGGCTATGTTTCCAAGCCATAGGTATGCTAGCATTTGAAAGTGAGGGGGCTATCTGGGTTTCAGGTGAGGTCCTAATTATGAATTATAATTTGGAATCGGAGGTACGCATCAGCATTAAAGTTAGACTTAGGATGTTCAGCAAAAGTAACCTTTGAACATCAACTTATTGGGTCATGAGCTTATTTAAAAAAGTCTTACATCAGCTGGTTTCAAAAGATACTATTCACTTAATGCTTACAATACTAGAAACACTTCAAAACAATCAAATTCATGGTTCCATTTGATTTTATTCATTTAATTAATTGTGAAGTTTCACCTTTATCAGACAAAAATCACAAGGACTATTGTTTAGGTTATTTCTCAGGGACATCAACTGAATTTAGTCAGTCAAACTTACAAAAGTTTCTAAAAGCTAGACCCTAAAGTGCATCCAGACGATGCATTCTTCTGGAAAACACATCTAGCATCCAGTTAGCTAGCTACTAATTTACCCTTAACTAGTTCTGTAGTTAAGCTATTTTTACAAAATCTGACATTTAAAGCAAATATCCAGTAATCAAAAAAATCTCAATTCCAATAGTAAAGATCCAGATTGTACCCCCACCACCTGCATGCACCCAGTGCTGCAAGGCCAAGTAAGAGTGGGGACTATGGCAAACATCAGCCTTATGAAACACGTAACATCTCACTGCCCTGTGATTGACATGTCACGTTGCATCAACATCACCAGCTGAGCGCCCAGGAAAGCAAACCTTTGAATTGCTCCATGCGTTTGTAACCCGCTTAGCCCTCATTTGAGCTCAGCTTACGAGAGCCCTTTGCCTTTTTGTTCATCTCTACAACTACAAGGCATCAGAGAGGGCCCCTCTGATCAACTTCAATACAGCAGCAGTGGAAAAAAGCAGAGAGAATGTCTTTAAGTCTTTGTTTAAAGAGCAGTGTAAGCACAGAGAACAGAGAAAACAGGATAAAAGAATGGAGATCCATGTGTTTCTCCAAACAATAAACTATAAAAAAAACTTTACAGAAATTCCTCACATAATATGTAATAATTTCTGTGCAGTGCAAGTTGAGGAAAACACTGTCATGTTCATTGCACTAAAAGGCCACATGAGAATTGCCCATTATGTAGAGTCAAAGATGCTCAGAATCAGAAAAGTTTAAGGATACTTCTCACATCACTTTCTACAATAAGTAAGGATCAGAGACAGACAACAGTGATGAAGCAATTCTGAACTTCAAACCAGTACTAGTAGTTTTTTTTTTAAATGTCCCTCAATGTTGCTCAATTATGCTTCAGTAAAAAAAAAACAGCTATCTTTGCAAATCTAAATACAATAAACCGCAATCAGATAGCAAAAGAAACAATTACAATACTGCTGGACGCAGAGGAACGTACTTTTCCGTTTGTCTTTATTGTAGGTTTATTTCTTTTTGGGAGACAGTTTTTCAATATTTAAATATTTATGTTTTTCTCAGCAGCGGCTTTTTGACAGTTACACATCCTTTCAGACCCATAGTGTTGAGTTGCCCTCTTACAGAGGAAAGATGAACAAAAACACCTGTGGATTGTTTCATATCTGTTTCATATCTGCAAGAGTTAAGGATTTTCTTCTCTCTCAAAGACAAAAGCTTTAAATACTGTTCAAATAATGGCGATCGTTTTGGTGGTCTACCAGGTTGACTGTTTTTTCGGAGACCCATTTTCTCTATATCTTTAAATAATTATTTTAACTTCAGTTTTAAAATGTAAGTGACCTTACTCATGCAGGGGAATTATCTTATATCCAATCTCCTCAGAAATATCTCCTGAAAAAAAGTGCACTTAGAGCAGACAATTTAAATCCAATACACTGTTTGTTAATTTCAGAAAATCTCACAGTCCACTGGCTGTCCATTTTGTGTGTGTACTGTTGGTAAACAGCCCTGGTTTTGTAAATGGGAAATAGCCAAACTGGCTTTGGTAGAGCCACACAACAATATTTTAGCTAATGAGCAAAAGGGAATGTTAGTGCTCGTGCACAGGACAGGAAGCAGGGGAGGAGCTACGTGCTGAACTCCACATATAGTCAAGAAGGTGAAATGGCAGAGAAACTGCAAAAGATTTGAAGATTTGAAGAACAAAGATTGAGAAAGTTCTTAGTTCCATGTGTTTCTCCAGACAATAAACTATTAAAAAAACTGCTCAGGAATTCTTCACACAATATGTAATAATTTCTGTGCAGTGCAAGTTGAAGGAAACACTCTCATGTTCATTACACTGCAAGGGATCCTTGTGGCAGGCTACATGAGAAATGCCCATTACGTAGCTTCAAAGATGTCCAGCATCAGAAAAGTTTAAGTATTCTTCAAACATACTTCTCACTACAACAAGCAACAAGTAATGAAAAGTCAACTCTGCTTAATTGCGCTTCAGTTAAAAAAAAAAAAACAAAAAAAACAGCTATCACTACAAATCTAAATACAATAAAGCACAATCAGATCACAAAAGAAACAATTACAATGCTGTTGGAAGCAAAGGGATGCACTCTGTTTGAGACAGAGTTCACCCCTGACAGTGGTGGGGGTGTCAGCCATTGCTTATTGTACCCAAATGTTGATGTGAACAATAACTACAATGCCAGTCATGCACATGTTAAGTATTATTCTCATGCACAGCTAAATGTGGGAAAACGGCCTGCTCAAGGAAATGACATCATTCAGCATCATTCCATAGCCCTGGAGTAATACCTCAAAGCACCAAGCTGGTCAATGTGGCTAACATCAGGACACTGAGGATCAGGGTATTTCCATCACCTATTTATTTTCTTTCTCTTTCTCTTGCTCTCACTGCTCAGCTTAGGAAAACATGGCCAACGGAGGGTCACGCAACATTGAATGTATTGTTAATAAGTGGCTAGCCAAAAGAGACTGAAGGAATTCTGGGAGGTCAAAAGGTCAGAGTTAAGATCAACATAGCATATACAATACGCATCAGTTTCCGGTAACTAAAGAACGCACATTATAATTCAGCATGGTAAACGATGTGCAGCTACAGAAAGGTAGCCTGCGCTAGGTGAAGTGGGGTACAGCTCCCACCGTGCTATCCCTTGGGTGTCTATGTCGACTCATTAACACACCACTGTTATCCTAGGGTGGAATTTCTCACTCCGCTACCTCAGGGGAGAGCCCACTGCACAACCCTCCATCTGGATCAAATTAAGGCACATAACAAACCCTTTAATTCAAATGAAATATATTAAACTATGGTATACTTCTTTAAAATGTATTTCAGAACCCCTGACCGATGATTCCACTCAATTCAGCTTAAAAACAAAAATCATCAATACATACAGTGAAAAAAAAAAAACACTGCAAAAATCAGAGACCACTCTTCATTTATTTAATGTCCAGTTACAATGACTGGACATTAGCTACAAAAGTTATTCATTTATTGGTGTTAGAAAATTATGCCAAAAGTCTCACCAACTTAATATAATTTTAAATTTAGAATTTAATGTTTTCACCCTTTGTCTTTATTGTAGGTTTATTTATTTCTGGAAGACTAGTTTTCATGCATGTACATTTTCCCAGCATTGAGCTGTACAGAAACACCTGTATTTCAGACCTAAAGCAACAGTGGAGCTTGATTTTCTCTCGAAGATAAAACCTTTAAATACTGTTGAAATAATGGTGACCGTTTCTGTGGTCTACCAGGTTGACTGGCTGTTTTTTTCCTTATATCTTTAAATATTTTTTTAAAAATGTAAGTTACCTTCTTCATGCAAGTGAATTATCTTATATCCAACTTACCCCAGAAATAGCTCCTGAAAAACCCATGTGCACTTAAAGGCAGAGTATGATTTCCATCTTATACAGTGTTTGTTAAATTTAGCAATATCTCTTCATGGTCTGCTAGCTGTCTGTTCTATGTGCATACTGTTGGCAAACAGCCCTGACTCTGTAAAAGGGAAACAGCCAAACTGGCTTGGGTAGAGCCACACAACAATATTTTAGTCAATGAGCTATTGAGCCATTAGTGCTCGAGCACAGGACAGGGGGAAGGGGAGGGTCCACGTGCTGAACTCCACACATTGTCAAGAAGGAGAGATGGCTGAGACACTGCAAAAAGTTTAGAAGATCTGGAAAATGAAGAATGAAGAAGTAGTTCTTATATCAGGCAGATAAACAGCTGTGGTCACATGCGTGAGAAGTGTCAGAGTCTCAGTGGAGAGTTTTTCGAGAGGCTGAAACCGGCTTCCTATTTGTCAGATTCATGTTCAAATTCTTCCATTTTACCTTAAACGATGCTGCAGTGACATTCTGACGCCTGTATGTAACGGGTGCAACATTTAAGGTGGAACTGAAAAGTGTAAACAAAAAGCTGGACAGGTAGACCGAGGCACAAGCAAGGAACTGCTGCAGCATTTAAGGTGGAACAGGAAATTTTTAACAAAATTTTTAAGCTGAGGTGCCTGAATGCAACTGCTCCACCATTTAAGGTGGAATGAGAAAACTGGGACTAGAAACTGGTGAAAAAGAAGCTGACATCAGCTGCATCAAGAATTGAAAGGAATGAAAAAGGAAAAGTCACTCAGCCAGACAGGTCGCTGTTTCACAGAACGTAACTGTCTCATTGGATAATGTTTGTGATTTAACTGGTTAGCATAGCAGCAGCAATTTTAGCAACAGTTTGCTAACCCAAAACCTAGCTAACGTTAGTTGCATTACTTGTTGTGCCATTGCTCACTTTACCGTTATATCACGGTATTTGTCTGTACAACACGGATTATACACAGAATATCTTTTAAATAAAATGCTAGCCCAGTGTTGTTCATTGGGAATTTGGGTGGTGGAGCATCTGAAGGAATACAGAAGGCAGGGGGTGTTCTCTAGAATCTTACATTGCTCCTTTAACGGCTGTTTTGACAGGAAATTAAACATAAGAAGGATGGTCTCTGACTTTTGCATGGTACCATACTTCAGTACCTATAATTTAAATTGAGCTACACATTGCTGTTAGGAGTTTAATTTTCAGTTTAGAGACTGCTGTACATCAGTTCGTATACCGCAAAGTAGAATTAACAAGGTGTTTCCGCTTTAGGGGAAAGCCAATGCTTTCAAAGAAATGTGTCAAAATCTATTAGTGTAGAGCATTCCATACTTATTAGTCTGAGTCAAAGTTTCCCCAAGGTAAGATCTTAACAACATAACATCATTCAAGTATACCAAAAGACAGCTAAACACTTAAAGTCATGTTCTGTCAACTGTTCATTATTACTACAACCAAAAAGTAATAAGACACGTGCAGTAAATCACATTTTTTATATCAGATAAAGGCTTCGGCATAATCACAAAAATAACTAAAGCACACTATAGTGTTGATGTGAGCAGAAAAGCATAGGAATAAAATTCTAATGTTTTGTTTTGCCTTTTTTTGCTAATCTCAAAGAAGGAAATAGACAGAGTACTACGAGCAGTTGGTATTACGGGCCAAGGTAAAGGAGAAAGTCAAATCAGCATTATCCTCTCTGCTGGGCTCCGCATTCCTCCAGCTGTACTCCAAAACCTAAATATCCAATAATTATGACATTCCATTACAATCCTTAACCCCGTCTATTATTACTGTTTGCAAGCAGTACCCAATAACTTACTGGAAATGAATCTCTACCTAAGCCAAGAGCAGAGGCAGTCCGAGCACCCATCCAAGAGCAGCTAAAATTACCAAAATATTTCACAGACTTATGACAACACTGTCATTTACAATGTTTGCCACACACTTGCTGTTAAAATCTAATAATACAACACTCAGCCACAGGTCATATATTCCGTTGTTAGATTACTTTAAAAAGGGCCTATCAGTATTCAACAAATACGGGACAAAACTTTAAATCAAACCAAATAGCAGCACTGCCTTTTATAAGATACAATATTGGTTCCAAACCTGGGTTTAAGGGTTAACAGGTACAAATGGGGTACGTACAATGGGTGAGAAAAAGAAAAAAAGGAGGAGTGGGAATATGGTTTGGAAGTGCTGATACAGCATACCTGGCAGCTCCTGGCGAGAGCAACTTCAAAGGCCCCTACTCTTTGAAAGGCATCACGCCTCACCCCCTTGGCTTCTTAAAGAGCCAGTATGCTTAACGGCTTCAGCATGTTTGGCACAGACCACTGCATTCAAAACGCTGAATGTGGAGGGAGGGCTCAGGAAATCAAACGTTAAAAGACAGCATAGTGCTCACAACAATCAGGTAGACATATCCTACTAACTTGTTAAAATAAAGACACTTTGGACGTTTTAGCATTAGTAAAATGCATACAAGGTGTAGAGGGATAACAACAGGCTGGTTTGGTTTAATTTAGTTTGGTTTGGGGCACAGTAGACAGCAGCCAGTGGAAAGTTCCAGGCAGATGCTGTACAAAAGGGATGCCACGTTTTGACCAGAAATGAACCTTCAACTACAAACACAGACCTACCGCCAAAACAAAAAAGGGCATAGCTCAGGGGAAAGACTACATTGTCTTAGTGTTAATCACCAGCAATATCAGGATTAATTACTAACTAATCACAACTGTGGCTAACACACAAGGAGGAGAGTTGAATCACTGTTGTTTTCATAGGAGCTAGAAGGTGGCAATTGCACTGTGTGAGTGGAGTGAAAGGTGCTCTGTAATGAAGTGCAACCAGATAATTACAAGAACATACCAACAAGACATTTAGGTTATTAGAAGTGAAAGTCTGTTCTGGATATCTAAGCAAGCAAGCTGCAAGAAGATTATGAATGGTAAAAAGTCTTTTTCATTCTTTTGTGGAAATAAAAACATTTTAAAAAGGGAAAAAGCCAGACATTCCAGGAATTCTTTGACAGTTCCATACATAAGGAAGGGTTGGACTAGAAAAACAGAGAAGGAGAGATGAGGGCCAAAGTGTCTGAGACATTGTCACTCACGTATCACTGTAAAAATACAGAAGAAACCACATATACTTAACCCTTCCTGAGCTTGTATGGTGCTCTGAACCACTGTGTAAACGCTTATAGTTACAAACAAAGACTGTATGTCCACCGTCTCCCACCATGTTAATTTAACATGGCTTTAAAAATCAGACATGTGTAATGTTATTTGAAACTGTAGAAGAGGTACAAAAATAGCTTTTTTCAGTGCAATTTTCTTCCTCTTTCACTCATTCTCTCCCCTGCAGAGATGACATAGGTCAGAACGACAAACTGAATGTAGGAGCCGTTTCTGATAGAACGCATGTGGGAGAGAAATCTTTTATTCTACCTCTTGCCCTGATCCACCGCAAAGATTTCTGCTACTGCCAAGTTTAACAAACACACACACACACACACACACACACACACACACACACACACACACGCTCACACACGCTCACACACGCTCACACACATACATACACACGCACGCACACACACACACAAACACAGAGAGAAGGAGAGATGGACAGACAGGGAAAGCAGCATTTCAAAGTTCCAAAAACTAGGGCCTAAAAAGTGTGCAAGCTTCCTTTAACAGATAAAAAAAAATCTTACATTTCAAAGGGGTGGTAATGAATTTTGCCTAGAAGTCCCACAGCTTAAATGACTTCTTTTCCACCAAAACGTAGACTCCCAACTCCCTTTAAAGATTCTTCAGAGACCATTAAACTGGCCTTTAAGTTTTATTGCCTGTGACCGATTTGGCCAACACAAACTAAGCACCTATAAAATTGTCCAGAGATGATTACACTGAGAAAGCCTACAGAATACTAATTTGCCCCATTCAGCAAGAAACTTTCAGTTAGTCTCTTTGTTACATGCACAGGATTTCAACCTTACATTCTTGTGTAACACTTAAAACATGTTGCCTTTGACTGAAGGGAGAGCCAAGTGGCAAGGAGAAAAGTGAAAGAACAGGAGGTAAAGAGGGAAGAACTGGTATTGCACCAATAGTGATACCACCAATTCAGTGCCATTAATGGCACTTAAATACAGTACCGGCAATAGAGAATATGGACACCATGAAACAATATCTGCCATGCATGTGCGTGACTGAATAACATGAGCCTCCATGCCAATACTTATAGCTAAACTAAAGCAAGCAAGGTCAGTTTCCCAAGGAAAAGCGCAGCCAGCAAGGATTTCAATTAAATTAAGCTTTTGCTTTTACCAAGGCATATTTAAAAAGTGTAACGAATAAAGGTATAAATGTGGGATTAATGTGGGATGTGCGATCGGTATCAGTACACAGGCAGATACTTGTGCATCAGGTATCAGCCAACTTTGGAGTAAGAAAACAACCAAAATGCAAATACAACATCCTTTTATGCCAATCCCTAGGCAAAGTAGTGATCTAATTTGAGAGGAAGCAAGTGTAATCTTTTCTTGCTGGATGGCGACAGGGCCACAAATGGTAACAGGCATTTGTGGAATTCTAAAGGTTGTAATGATGCAACCACAAAATCTTTCATTCCAATTCCAACATTTACCATGGCACATGCAGATCTATTAATACAAAAAATGACTGGATTTCTCATAGTCATAATACAGAAATGTATTATTTTAGTCATAATACAGAAACTACAATGGCACCAAAATCAACTGTGGTGTAATGCTTATTTACTGCGCTGTGCTGCATGATGGTGCACGCTTGTTATCACAAAGGCATAAAAGGCTGCTTGTGGAGCAGCTTGTGGACAACCTAATAAACTGTGAGGTCAGCCTTACAAAGTCTGAATAATGCTCCCTGTTAATCCACGCAGACTGGCATGTGTGTGTGTGTACTTGCCTCCCAGCTCCAGAGAGGCTAATGTCCGAGTGTAGGGCTCTCACTGTTCCGGGCGACACACCTGGGGTCAGGCTGAGTCCTCCTCTGCTGAACACTCCATTGGCCAGGTTCAGATTGGTCAACTACGGGAAGGAAAAAGAATCTAATTACACTGTAACAATCAAAATAAACATGCAAACTCAGACTTTATGCTATGTACTGAAAAACATCACAGAAACAGAGTTTAGGACACACACAAAAACCTATTGCAGCAGCATGTATGCAACCCTGGTGTTGCGCACAACGTCTAGGCCACATGGCTATTTGGTGGCGGCTTTGCATATGTTCCAGCGGTCTGACCTAAATCCCCAATAGGAGTGTTTTAGTTTACGCTTGACTGAACATGGCACAGTACTCTGTGGTGACTGAGAAGAAGCCACTGTCACAGACCCAAGGGGTGACCCAAGCAAGTAATCCAATCCCTCTGTCTCAAGCCTTAAAAATCCCTTCAGAGGTCAACAGGTTCAACTCTTAATTTGTTGTCTTTTTGTTAACGTCACAGTGAAAGAACAAGCAAGACTTTCTGCAAAAATTGCAAGCGATACAATGAAAATATGTAAACAAATGACAAGTAGTTTAGTTTAGCAATACAACTGCATTAAATAATGATGTCCTTAAAAAATGTATTTCCTTAAAAAATGGTTTATCAATATAAAGTTGTAATTGATTTGTTTATTTTATATTTGTTTCATTTGAGCTTTTATTTCTGTCTTTAAGTGCACAAAGGTGGCAGCGTTCCTTTTATAAACATTCTTGTCTTCTCCTCTGTATTTCACTATACTTCTCCACCATGTTGTTATTGTTTGTTTTTGTTTCTTGTTTAAAGTTTATGGCAATGGGTTATTTGTCATAAATAAACACATGCATAAATACATAAATAAATCAAATAACACTTTCAGTGTAGGTTTTTGCAACACTTCAAGTATCAAAAATATGTACTTTGTTTTTTACATTCTTTTCAATGATTTAACAAATGACTGCCCTTTTAATAGACTACATCTCCAAAATTTCTGAAGCATTAAAACTTTTTTTGGAAAACAAATCATGGATTTCTGTATTACCAGGATTTCTGCACTGATTACCAATAAAATGTTGACTGATTGTTTTCTAAGTTACAATTAAGACAAACACACTAATAACTAAACTAATAACACACAAACAGTTGTACTTCATGTTCTTCTACTGATCACATTGAGATCCCTCCTAAACACCTGTAGATACCACTGTAGCAGCAATCACCGCCACAAAACATTTCCTGTAGTCGTAAATAAGGTTTGCACAACGTTGAGGTGGAATTTTGGACCATTCCTCCCTGCAAAAGTGTTTCAGGTCATCAATATTTCTGGGATGCCTTGCTTGCACACCCCTCTTCAGGACATACCAAAGCATCTCAATAGGGTTGAGGTCAGGAGCCTGACTTGGCCAAATCCAAAACACAAATCTTCACTTGCAACCACTTTTTTAGTTGATTTAAATGTGTGGTTTAGGTTATTGTCTTGTTGCATCACCCAGCATATTTTTAGTTTGAGTTTATGGACTGGTGTCCTTATATGCTCCTGTAAAATGTATTCATGTGCCTTTGAATTCATTGCTCCCTCAATGATCGCCCTATCCAGGCCTATCCAGGCCCTGAGGCAGCAAAGCAGCCCCAAACCATGATGTACCCTCCACCATGTTTCACAGTTAGGATGATGTTTTGGTGTTTGTGTTCTCCAGACACAACAAATTCCACTGGTACAATGTATCTTTACATAGAACATTATCCCAGAAACTTTGTGGAACGTACAGCTGGTGTTGGACATATTTGAAATGAAACCTGATTTTTTTTGTCTTTTTGGTGACTTCCTTACCTGTGTCTTCCCATGAACACCATTCTTGTTCAGTGTATATCTAATAGAGAATGCAAAAAGATTGCAGTGCAGATTGCAATGGCTACTCCTACAGAGAGTAGCAGCAGTCATAAATATGTCTAATCATATTTATCTTTTCTAGTATGCACTGTGGATGTTTAGTCAATGTTCTCAGTCGAATAAAAGAAAAGTATAACAGGGTATGTGTTATTAGTTTAGTTAAAACTGTGTTTTAATGTAGACAACAATCTGATTGAGTTTTATTAGTCATCAACCCTGGTAATCCCGGGGGAGCTCACCTGCAGCATTCTTCAAAGCATAATACTGTTTCAATTCCTTTCCTTAGGCCTATGTTCCACAGCACATAACAGACACAGCAAAATATAACACAACAAAACTTACAATACACAGTATACATCACATTTTGGGGGTAGCAAACAGCTTGGAATGGATATAATTAACCAGCAAGACTATGAGAACATTGAGTTACTACACACCGGTTGGTTTTTACCGGTTCTAATGTATGTACTAACCATATCATGGATATACCCGGAAAAGCTTAATGTGACACACTTTATCACAGTAACAACACCTATCATCTTGCCCTCCTCGAGTATAGCCCTAGGAGAGACTTCTGCCATGGTCCATGACTAGGGAGCTGAGGAAATAAAAGCAGGCTAACAACTGATCACAGAAACAGGCTCTTAATCAAGGCCCTAGTCAATTCATAGAACACCACATATGTGGAAAATATATTTACAGAAATTCACAGACTTTTGCTCTGTATATTTGTTTTATTACTTTGTAATTCAGAAACATGAGGTAGAGGTTATCTTGAAGCCATCTCAAGGCACCCCATGGAAATATGCAATTATAGCTACCACAGAAAGAGTCCAGAAAGGAGGAAGTAATTATATTCTTCATATCTCTCCTACTCTAATCAGTAACAGTGAAAGCAACTGTAAACAAAGCCTAAAGTCATGAAAAGCACCAAGCCAAGAGACTGGTGTAACATATACAGGAAAGATTAAGAGAACACTGATTAAACATCAGGTCCACAAAGTAAATTAGCTTTTTTCAACGTACCATCTTCACAAGTTTAGAATTGTAGCACTGTACTTTTTCGTCTCTTCATGCTTTTTTGGAGCTGATAGAACTGTTTATTTTCCCAGAGTCTTAGGCTGGGTTTCTAGGCAGGTGGACAGCTTGTTTGTCTGGTTGTCATGCCAGAGAAAAGGAAATGTCAAACATTCCTCAGCGACAGGTGTTTAAATTAATGCAAGATCTGACAGAGCACAGCCAGGCCTTTGGAGCTTCCGTGGTTTTGGTGAAGTAGCATATTTTCTGACTTTATATACATTCGTTTGAGATCCACCATCTCTTGATATGCAAGACTGTTACTCTGAAACACTAATAGCAAGGTCTCTATTAAAAACAGCATGCCATTACAGTGCTGTGCTGCACTGTTAGTCATTTTGTCTGTTAGAAAAGGCCAGAGGTGCTTTTGTCCATTTAGATAAAAGGCACTGTGGCTTATACTTTCAATTTTCTCTGCAATGAAAGGCTTGATTTATTTCTCATTTCCAACCACTCTTTAAATATTGAGCAATGCACTATACACTGTGAAATATTAATGTAGTTTGAAGCATCTTAAAATATACTAACATAATATAATAAAGCACCCACACAGCTTCAAAGACTAATGTGTTCGTTTTGCTTGCCATTTTGCACAATCCCATTACCGTTTTGCTGAATTGTATCATATCTGTGCCCAGTTTCACGGCATCTTCTCCCTGTACTACAAAATCCCAGTATTTGAATTTTGCCTGTCTGTGGGTTAAATGCCACTAAGCAGTGCCACGTCTCCAGTGCGAGTCAGAGGAAATTGCAGTCATATCTCAGCCACATTACAAACATTGAATGCCTCAGAAGATGACCATCCTAGTGCAATGATTTAATTGAAAAGCTAAATATATGTTGCTAGACTTAAGTCAGATATGCAAAGTATGTCCCTTTTCAGAACCCTAAATGCTCGTTTGATTTGTCTCTTGCTCTCATGACCGCAGATCTAAAAATACAGGAAAATCATCAGCAAATTATCCATTTAGTGCAGGAATAGACACATTTAAAACATCTGTCAGTGAAACTATGATGTTATTCCAGCCAAAACACTTGATGGTGGATGAATGAAATATCTTACTGCCTCAATTCTCCTGGGTAGAAAGAATACCAGCCAAGATGGCAGTAAGCTTTTCTAATGTGAATATCTTTGCATGGTGCAGCTTCTATATTTGGGGCTAAATGAGCCGAGGTGAAACAGAAATGTTATTATGCTGGGCTGTACTGAGTGTGCGTGTGCTAATGATGCATGTTAAAGCTGAAAGGTTACTTCATGATGGCTATCATGTTGCACTTGAACTTCTGGTCAAGGTCACAGGGGGCACTTTGAAATGACTATTTAGATTTTTTTGAAAGTGCCATTTACACAACCTCGCAGCCTTTTTTGAGAAACTGTGTTATCTGTTATCTGGCATGCTGTGCAGAATGACCACAGATAATCTAAAATGCATTTCTACCACAAAGAGTTATCGGCTCTTTTTACTGTTGTGGTACACTACAGTACGTTAGTCAGTATGTATAGACATAGGTCATGAGAACACTGCATGTGCACTTGTTAGGATAGCCAACCACAATCATCTGGTCACTAAAATAACATAAAATAACTTGTTAGCAAATGAGGTCATAGCACAACAATGATTCACTTTAATGATTTACTCCTTCCTAAGTTTCAAAGGGTATAGAAGCAGGGTCGCACTCAGATTTCATGGTGTGACGACCGGATGACAAAATTAGAAATTATAGGGGGAAATAATTCAAGTTATCTGAAACAGGAAAACAAGATTAGAAGAAAAAACTCCTCTGCACTAGTAGTGGGTGATGTACCGGTCCATCTGGTATACCAGTTGAAATTTCCAGGTATTTATTTCGATATTACCGTTATACCTGCATCCAAATAAACGCAGTACAAACAGTGCAAAACACGCCAAATCCTTCACCTCTCATGCAGTGGGTTGTAGTCTGATGTAAGTTAGTCCAGTTTATTGTTAAGGGAGAAGAGGATGAGTTAATGAGGTAAAGGGGGAGGACTGTCCGACTTTCTGTGCACACCACCTATGGCCATCTGACTAAAGCAATGCTGCAGTCTCAAGCTACAAGGCGAACTGACAGAGTGGATAATTAATATTTGTGAATATTTATTAAGGAACTGATTATATTTACTAAATTCCAGAAGCATCTAACAGCTCTAGATTAAAGGTTAAGTGATGCACATATGAACGACATTTAGACGCAAAATAACATTCAGCACTGATTTTTTTTGTTGGTGTTGCATTTGATTCAGTTTACCTTCAAATTCATGTCCTCAGTATGGTCGCCGATACACGCTTTCACACAGCACTGAAACAATGGACAGCAAAAAGGATTGAAAAGTGTTGCGCCTCAATTCAATAATCTAATCAGCATCAAAGCGCAGATTTACACCCTTTTTGAAACTTTTTACTTTCCATAGTTGCAGTGTTGTTTGTTGCTAATTTCTGCTGGGTAATTCCTGAGGACTTGACTCGTGAAGGAAAACATGAATCAGATGCAACACTAGGCTCATAAACTCTCATATACTCCCCACAAAATAATATTTTTAAATTACGTCTGCTGTCAAATATGGTTCTTATTAAAAGTGCAGGGACATCTAAACTATGAAGACATTGTTAATCTACAAAAAACAAGGTTTACTTAAGTAACCAATTTTATTTTCATATAGTGTATTTATCACATAAATACTCTACACTGTGATACATACAAAACCATAAGCGATTTTAATTACAGTTAATTATTAGTGATTTTTGCCCATACTGCTTACTACTTCACCAAGGACTAAAGTAAAATATAGTACAAAGAAAGTGAAGGCCACAACAGGCCACTCTGACCAGAAAAATGCCAGAATACATTCATTTAAAAAAATAAAATACAACAATAATATATTTATATAACAAGAGCACTTGGAGCACCGTGTGTCTCATAACATTTACCAGACTCGATCTGAATGCTCATTTTACCAGATTAAGTATTTCACAACAATTACATTTGACTTTAGTAATGAGCTATTAAAAAGCACTGATCTCAAAGCTGTCGCCAAAAGCGTATTCGGGACAATGTTTCATAAATTCATTAAATTTTACAAAGCAAAAGTTATTTGATTTTATTCCACAGCAGAAAACAGAGAACAGATTTGTTCACATGTTTGTAAAACTCATAAAACTTTATGCTGGAAAGTAAGTCTCCACCATGACCCGAACGAACTTTCCATGGTAAACAAAGCAAACACCTTTTAATGTAACAGTATACATTAGAGAGGAGTACTGTGGAGACATAAAATGTGCAATCTGTGTGGTCTAGTGACATAGTAAAGAGGAGAAAGGAAAGGAAGGAATTAAAAAAGGGAGCTCAGCCAGTGGGCTTCTCACTGAAAACCTTCAGGGCAGAAATGATAGACAGAAAAAAACAAGAGGTAGCTCACATACAGTTCTTACACCCCCACTTGGTGCCAATTTGCCACATTCTTCTATTTATAAGCATCAATTACTCAGAAAAAATCTGCCTGCCTGCTAAATATCAACAAAAAGCACCTCCCCTGTGGAGCATCTGATAATGAGACCTCACACAGAGCTGCTCCAGACATGTATCATCCACTGACTCCACCAAGCACCATGCTATAGAACTCTTCAAGACTCTCTGATCTTTGACACTGCTGAAACACTAAAAGACTGCTATCATTATTATTTACACCAAGTGCTAACAAGTGAAAGTAATGGTAATCAGCAGGACCATGTACTTGTGTGATATATATGTAGCAAAGAAAAAAAAAGCAAATATGATGGTAAAGATAATGAAAAGAAAAAGGTCAATTTTATGAAAATGTTTTTACAAAATGTGGTTCCACTACATTCTGCAGTAAATTTCTGATAATAAATTTATCAAATACTCATTACATATGTTGTAAAAGTGTTATATTAGCTCCCTAAATATAAAAAATAATCAAATAATAATAATCAAAATATTATTACAGGCTTGATATGAATGCATTAAAGCACTGCATTTCTACACACTGGCACTGCAAACCTGAAATGCCCTGTTGGAAGATTTCAGAAAAGGACTTAAAGTAAACCTGGAAATACATACTGGGAATTCAATAACTTGTACTTAATGTCCACTGGACTTTTGGACAGTACTGTAGATCATTACATAGCAATTGGTTGTAACTGGGCACTCACATGTTGTGTAAGCAGGCTAATGTGGCTGGAGGTGCTGTACTGGCGCGCTGCTTGTTTCTCTACCAGTTTCTTCAGGGCTGACACAATAGCCTGCTGGTTAGACTGGGCCTGGGCTGATAGCGAATCTGGCTCCTTAAAGACTCCTGCAGAACCAGGTCGGGGTTTACTAGCCTTACGAATCACTGAAAGACAAACAAAAGCATATAGCAAATCAAAGATCTGAAGAATTCCTTAAACAGATACAGTACACTATATCCACACCATGTGTTACTGATAGTAAATAAAAACAGTTTACCCTGCCCTGCAGAGAAAGGCCGTGAGAGCTTCTGATTGTAGAAGTTCACTGCAATGGGAGTGGATGCTGCAGGGGAGATGCCATTGGTGGGAGGCTGTTCTGAACGAGAATACCGAAGTTGCTGTAATACATCAGTAGCAGCCACTGATACACCTGAACCCGAAACTGTTGAAGCCCACATGACACGTGTTGGTTGAAGGTTGTGGGACGAAGAAGATGAAGCTGTCTGTTGTCTGTTTTGAGTTTCAGCATGTGGGTGTGGCGGAGGCTGAATGTAAGGTGGAGGTTGGAGTTCTGATACAGATGGTGGGAAACAGTGCTGCAGGTGGATATGCTCACAGTCTAAGGCTGCAGGATAAGATGAAGTGTGCTGGGAAGCCAGGACCTTGGCCTGGGCTTTACAACTTATTACAATTTCAGGCTGCACCTCGCTGACTTTCACTATTTTCGATAGGGTTGTGGGGTGGGATTTGTTACTGCCAAAGTCTCCATCTGGTGTACTTCTCATCTTGATTTCATTATTTTCAGTCTCGGATGCAGCTAAGACTTCAGATGGAACTTCAATCACTGCATCTCCAATTTGGGCTTTGCTGCTTCTGTTTCCACAATTATTGAATGTACTGTATTTGTTATCTCTGTTTTGGACAGTGTTACAGTGCTTGGCTGTATTAAGAGTTGTAGCAATTTTGTTCTCTCTGTGTTGGGTTGCACTCTCTTGAATGTCTTCATTTTTTGTTTGGCTGGCCTTGGCAGCAGTCACAGAGGATTCTGAAGCACTAGAGCCCTCTTTGGCATTCATCAGAGCTGGTTGGAGGAAAAAGAGTAAGATAAGCACCATTAACACAGCCTTAAACACACTTATCTTCATAACACAAAACGTCATGCCAAAGATGAGCCACATGACATGCGTTTTTTACCAATATACCCTGGTCCTCATTTAATATACTGCTATGAGCGTAACTCATAGTAGCGGCATGCACTAGCTCACATATTTAACACATAGTATTAAAGTTTAATTGGCGTGTTATGCATAATAACAAACAAATATTTAAAATGTGCAACAAAAGCAAGAAAAAAAAATGCAACATTAACAGACTGCTTTAAAATCTGGTCTTTATGTATCACTTCAACAGACTTCTGTTTTGCACAGTCACAAAACATTCATATATGAATATGTTCAAATACAAAATAAACCACTTACATTTCCTGGTGTGGTGTTTTGCTGATTCTCCTGAGCCCTTCCTGGAACTTTCTGTCCCAGAACCCTGACATTTGGTCCCTAAAAATATGCTGGCAGATTTGTTCTTGTGTGTGTAGAAAGTGAGGACTTCTTCTAGATCACTCTCACTTTGAAGAGGTGAGGATGAAAATGCCAAACATAATCCACAAAGTTTATTGACACAAATAATCAGTGATGCTTGCATGACAGAAATAAGCATGTCAGTCTAAAAAGAGTAATATTTAGTACACCAACCTTGCTTCCAGAATAAACTCCTGAAACACATTTGGATTGATGCATCGATCTTCATTTTTAATTTTCTCCAAACTTTTGACCATTTGCTCAGTCTCCTGGGTATGTTAAACAGGAAGCAATGACTCATACATTTTATCCTTTTTTATTTAGGTAGGGATTTGTATAATCTTTAAATAAAAAAAAACAAAAAAAAACCTTGTTATAGAAGTGGATAAATTTGCCCAGCTGATCTGACAATATTCGTTGACGGTCAGGCAGGGAAAGCTGGCGGCTGGGGAGCACAACTCGCATGTCATCCTGCAGGTTACTGGCAGCCCTCTTCAGGAAGCGCATTACCAGCTCCTGTAGAATGACAGAGAGAGTGGAATCAGGCATGGAAAAAATAAACTACTTGCCAATGGCTATGCAACCAGCTTCTAGCTTCTCTTTTCTCCTGAAGCTGAGGCAGAAGAATGTCCAGGGAAGACAGTTTTTGGAGCTACTTCATGGCGAATTACCAAGTTGCTGCAAAAAGCATTGCAATTTTCTGCAGTTCAATCAACAGTGCTGTGTAAAAAGTGTCTACCCCTTTGCATGTTTGCATATTTGCCACACTTGAAAGTTTCAGATCAATACTAAAACTACTTAATATTTGACAAATAACCCAACACAAAATACTGTTTTAAATGATGACTGCATTTATTAAAGGAAAATTTATTAAAGAAAAATGCAATTCAGCCCTACTCAGCCAGTGTGAAAAAGTTATTGCACCCATAGCTACTAAATGAACCAGTTTACCAAATTCAATTGGCCATTGGGCTCAATTTCACTAGCCACACCCAGGCATGATTACTGCCAGACCTGTTGAATCTAAACATCTCTTAAGTAGAACCTGTCTGGTATTGTGAAGGTCTCAAAAAGCATCACAAGATGCCTTGTTTCAAGGAGATTCAAATACAGATGCAAGACAATAAAGTAATTAAAACTTAGAGGTCTGGAAAGGGTTACAAAACAAAGCCATTACTAAAGCCTCCACAGTTACAGCCATTATCCACAAAGGGAGAAACTTGGAACGGTAGTAAACCTCCCCAGGACTGACCAGCCTACTAAAATTTCACCAAGAGTGCATCAATGATTCACCCAAGAAGTCACAAAAGTAGTCAAACGAACATCTAAGGAGCTGCAGACCACACTGGACAGAAATGGCATCAATGGAAGAGCTGTAAGGTGCGCTGCTAACCAAAAAGAACATAAAGGCTTGTCCTGCTTTTACCAAAAAAACATCTAGATGACTCCCATTGGGATATTATTGGGATAATATTTTGTGGACTGATGAGTCAAAGGTGGAAGACTTGGGTGCTGTTACATCTGGCACATCGCAGTTAACATCGCATTCCACCACAAGATCATCATACCAACAGTCAAACAAGGTAGTGGTAGTGTGATGGTCTGGAGCTGCTTACAAGACCTGGAAAACATGTCATAATTTGATGGGTCCATGAATTCTGCTCTCCGTCAGAAAATCCTAAAGGAGAATGTCTACCCGTCAGCTTGTGACCTAAAGGTCAAGCACAGTTGAGTTATGCAGCAGGACAATAACTTGAAGCACACAAGCAAGTCCACCTCTGAATGGCTCAAATAGAAGCAAAATAAAGGTGTTGGAGTTCCTGAGTCAAAGTCCTAACTCGAACCCAACTGAAATGATTGAAATCCTGTGGCAAGACCTTAAACAGGCAGTTAATGCTCGAAAACCCTCTGATGTAGTCAAATTAAAACAATTCTGCAAAGAAAAGCGGGCCAAAATTCCTTCACAGTGATGTAAACGACTCAAGTTACCATTTGATTGCAGTTGTTACTACAAAGAAAGGCACAAGCAGCTATTAGGTTTAGGGGGGCCATTACTTTTCACATGGGTCTTATGGGTTTGAATAAATCTTTATCTTCAATAAAAGGAATGCTCATTTAAAAACTGCATTTTTTATTTTCATTTATATTTTATACTGCCTTTGAAAACCTTTGTTTCAATTTAAATTTGGAAGATGAAGCTATTAATGACCAGCCTGATACTTCCAAAGAGCCAAGGTTTGTCACCCTTACAAACAAGGACTTGGATGCGCTGGAAAGGCAGAGACACAAAGTGATTACAGTAAAACTACCATCCTCGGCACTTAATGTATTCACAGCTTGGTTGAAAAGCGACACTGAAGTCAGTTTTAGTATCATCAACAAATATGAAATGAATCAGCTTCTACGCCATTTTAATGGATCAGTCAGAAATGTAAAGGGAAAGAGATACAGCACCAGCAGCTTCACTGAGTTAAGAGCTGGACCTAACAGATACATAAATGAACCTCCTATAAGCTGTGGATGGTGGATGACTCAAGAGTTTACAACAGCAAACAACATCTTTGTTTGTGTTATGAAGAAAATAAGAAACAACGGAGGTGACAGGACCTTAGACCATCCACCGATATCATCTGAAGACCTTGCAGAAAGCTACCAGTCAAAAGCACTTGATCCTGAAACCCCAAAAGATCTTAAAGTAAACAACACCACAGTATTTTAATGAATGACATTTCTGGATAGCCCATGATACATCTACTGCTGCACCTAAAACTAATGCAATCAATTATCCTAGGTGTGGTCTGACATTCAGGTTCACTTTGGCAGATGAGGGAAGGAAACAGGCAACTTTGCAAAGAATCATTTGTCTTACAGAAGGACAAAAATGAGGGGGAAAAATTCACTCTGAACTCTAACAAGGATACAAAAAAAAAGAAAGAAAACACAAAACCCATCAGGAGCGAGACAGAGAGCTGAGGTGTGGGGCAATGTGTCAGTGCGCAGGAAAAATGTGTCCTGTGGCATATTTTGAGCTCTATGTAAGCAAGCTGCCAGCTAATGCCTCAGCTTTTGCCTACGACCACAGTACACCAGTGCCAGTAACTCATGTTATAGCACTGCCTCTCATGTATTATTGCTTACTTAAAACTGGATGATCTGAAACATTCAGAAGAGAAATTAGGAGAGGGGCAAATACCTTTTCACAGCACTGTATGTTATATACCTCATGGAAAAGTAAGCGTCATTAACAGATGAACAATGGTTCTACAACTACTGCTAAGATCTATGACTGCTCATCAGTAGAGCTCTCGTTTAATTTCTGGCTTAATCCAATAAAGCATCTCAATACACCTGCTATTTAACTGACTGTTGGTAAGATTTATTCAGACAAACTAGATGGATTTAAACATCAACTTTGTGTATCAATGTATCAAGCACATGGACAGAAAAAAGCATAGTCACAGACTGGCTAAAAATAAAGATCAAGGAAAAAAGTCTGTGTTTATTATTAATAGAAAGTACAAGTGGCAGATTAATCAGCAATTAAGTAAGTGCTGACTGAAACCGCAAAAAGTGCTACTTCATCAACACATCACCTTATTCCATATACTTTATTATATATTCCAATAATTTTTTCCAATAAGTCATTTACCATTTGGTCATTGTCCTTCTCTGATGGCGCAGAGCTACTGTTTGCTCTGCTCTCTGCAAGTAGTCTCATCTGGACCCGGTGGAGGTAGGAGGAGAAGGCCATCCGGGCCTGCACCTTACTGCAAAGGAAAGAGGGAGGGTGATGAGGTCGGTGGGGTAGGGGTGGCAGAGGGGTGGAGGGAGGGAAAGTTACACATTTCTTCAAAAACAAGCAATGGGGAGGAGAGGAAAACATGGGACAGCATATGAAGAGGAAAGCAACAAGCACAAAAATAGCATGGAGAAAGAAAGACAAAATGAGACTGAAAAAGAGTGACTGGAGTAAAGACTACATAAACCCTGCCACTAGACTTGCTTGCAAGAACATCATAAAAAGGGGGAAAAAAACACTTTGAAGCCTGAAAATGGTAGAGAAATGAGCAGTTTCACTGAATACACAGAGCATGTGTTTGTCCTCAGGAATCTTAAATACACCAAGACTCATGCACATCCCATTGACAGACGTAACAAACAGTGGTATGTGTCAGTGCAACAAAGTATTTGTTGATTTCTTTCTTCAGGAAAAGGAGGACTTAAATTCAGTGGCAAGACTGAGGAACTGTTTAGATGTCCTAGCAGGACCTGGGATGGGCAGTGGGACTACAATGCAACAGAAAAATGTTCTGAAAAAAACCTGTCAAACACAAACAATGATATACTGTACTCTAATTGCCCAGGTCCCTTTTCAGTTCTGGCAAGCACAGAGGAATTTCTACAAACTCAGACTTGTCATTATAATTCCCTGCTCAAATTACAATTTCTGACGCGCTTTATAAGTCAAGGGGAGACTGGTGTCTTTGTTACACTTTCGCCAGGAGTATGTAATATTCATTAATGTCACAGTATAAAAAGAACAGGTCTAAATATTTTTGTAGGGCTATTGCATAACATGAGGGGGGAGTGAATGTGTTTCAAGTCTTTCCAGGATCCTGCAAAATGTTAAACAAAGGAAAGACAGTCTGACTCCAGCAATTAGGCAGCCAATCTGAGCCAGACTCTCTACATGGAGGTCAGGGTTGACCTGCAGGATTGGTTGGCTGGAGAAGGATCCACTTCCTGTGTGAATGAGGTAGACACTGAGGAGTCGTGCAAAAGGAGTGAAAACATGCTGCAGCAGTGGATGAAAAGGACACTACAGTGCTGCCAGGGTTTTGTCCTGAGCTTTCCTTGCCTCTCTGCTGAGAATTTCCTTACAGTAACTCAAGTTCTCAAAAAGTTTATTCTGACTCAAGTGAGTATATGCATGTGTGTGTATTTGTGTGTACTGTAGAAGTCTGGCATCTTTTTGTGCGTACTGTAGAAGTCTGGCATCTTTATCAGCAGTTTAGTAAAGCTGTGTATTTTTTTTTTTACATCTGTTGTATCCTGTAGGAGCACAAACAAATGGTCAATATAAAGTAAAAAGAGCAGCTGAAAACAGAACAGACTCAAGCAATGCAGTTAAGAAAGTCATCTCAGAATGCCAGAATGTGATACATATACTATATCAGCAGACAAGAAGCAGAGCATTCCACCAGCATCTGAAGTAGCCAGCCAAGAGGAAATATTATCCATCCAAAAATATCCTGACCTCTACAGCTACCATGGTTTAAGATAATTAAAATATTATTAGGTCAGTGCGCCCCCAAACTGGAATTCAAGATGGCAAACTTGTTTTTCTAGGATGAAACCATTTGAGACAACAGTAACTCTGTAGACACTAAAGCACTAAACTGTATACAATTCATATTTTGTTATTTAATTAAACAATCTCATTGTTTATCATGGCCATATATAATTTAAGCTTAATGTTTAACAATTTATTTAAATCATTACTTTTTAAGAAAGAACACTATATTACATATCTAAAAATGCATTATGCTACACACTGACCAGCCACTTTATTAAGTACAGCTACCTTGTATCTAGACTCCATTTTTATCAGATCCACTTACCTTACAGGTGCACTTTGTAGTTCTAGAGTTATAGGCTGTAATCTGTTTCTCTGCATAACTTGTTATATCCCCTCTGCCCTGCCCTTCAAGGGTCAGCAGATATTATTTGGGTGGTGAGTCATTCTCACCACTGCAGTGGCACTGACATTGGGTGTGTTAGTGTGTGTTGTGCTGGTACAAGTGGGTCAGACACAGCAGTGCTCCTGGAGTTTTTAAACACTGTGCCCACATACCTTACTATCCACACACCTCTCTTGTTTGTCCATCTTGTAGATGTAAAGTCAGAAATTATAGCTCATCTGTTGCTTCACAGTTTGTGTTGGTCATTTTCTCGTCCTTTCTCAATGGTCACAGGACATTGCCCAAAGGACATGGTTAGTTGGATAGATTTGGTTGGTGGACTATTCTCAGTCCAGCAGTGACATTCAAGTGAATAAAACTCCAGCAGCACTGCTGTGTCTGATCCACTCACGCCAGCACAAGACACACTAACACACTCCCACCACGCCACGTGTCACTGCAGTGGTGAGAATGATCCACAACCCCAAATAATGCCTTCTCAGAAGTTGTCCTGTGAGGGTCCTGACCACTGATGAACAGGGAAAAGGGTGCTTACAAAGTATGCAGAGAAACAGATGGTGTTCGGTCTGCTACTGTACAACTACAAAGTGGACCTATATGGTAAGTGGACCTGATAAAATGGATGCATTAAGGTATTTAATGAACTGGCTGGTTAGTGTACATTATATTTAAATATTTAAACAGAGCTACTTTTATTTGCCCCAAACAAACTGACTCAAAGCCACTCAAAGTCACTCTCAGCAACTATAAAATGTACTCATTCTATATGTTTCAAGAGGTAAATTGAGTCATACCTGCACCTCATCAGGCAAACAAACATTCTTAAACATTTTAAAAGTGTAAAGTTCTGCTACTTTTCTAACAACAATCAAACATCAACACTTGAAGGTAGACTTATAATGTTCACACCAACCTGAGATCCCATCCCTGCTGGAGAATGTGCAATAGATCCACTTTAGGTTTGCTGACTCTAACTAGAAAGCGTTCTTCAGTTTGGATGCTCTCCATCGGGGTGGGCTGAGGTTCTGCACACGATGCTTTGTGTTCCAGATTTTCCTGCGGCCTTTGTTCCTCTCCCTCATCTCCTTCTTCGTTCTCACTGCTGTGCGGAGAAGACGGTGGGGGTCGTCGACCTGAAGACAGAGGTGTTTTAGTTAGTACAGCACTATTTCCATTTCTTTGGCTTTGGGTCAATGTTTTATGTATAAAAGTAGACATTTCTACCTGCTTTCTTCGTCCCAGCACTGGCACAGCCAGCTACATGCCTTCGTCTACGTCTTCGGGCCTCCAGAGAGAGCAATTTCCTCTCATACTGGACTTCGTGACAAGTTTTAAGTGACTCCGCCTCCAAAAGCATATTACCTTTCAGCTTATTCCTATGGAATAGAGGCATATGTTAAATGTAAATACTGCACATTTTGCAACAATAAATAGGTCTTTTAAAAATAGGAATGGAAAAGCATCCTGAAACTAATAGGTTCCAGTGTGTCAAATAACTCAAAATATAAATCATAAACACAAATATGAGACTTTTTCTCAGAGAAGTAAAATGGAGTAAACGAGATAACTTGCATTACTAACTGGATGCTTAGAGGATCAACCAGAAAAAAAGTGAATAAAACTTTCTTGAAGCTCCTGTTATAAGTAATCATTTAAATTTGCAGTTTAATGTTCCAACCTTGATTGTAAGGTCATGGATGTTTTTGCTGATCTGAGGAACAAAGAGCAATTTAGATATTTTAGTAAAATAAAATACAACATACAGGTTTTTTATGTCCACACAAGCATTATGTGATCCAGAATCTATGATCTGTTGCTGTAAGTTTTCTGGGAAACATTTTGATCAGCCATTTTTAGTAGCACACAGCTTTTTTATTAAATATTCTCAACCCTTCCAACATCTTTTTTTTTCCTATTTTGACACAAGGCAACCCAAGCCACACTGCCACATAGACAGTCTGTTCATTCTGGAAAAGCTAACACTCTACTAGTAGTGTACATATATTGTTACCCCCACCTATCCATCTCTAGACAAAATATCTAAAAACCTAAAATACAGACCAAGTTTCCCTCAAAAACATTCCCAACCGCAGTGGAAAAGCTCACCTTCCATGGAAAAGTTTATTAGCCAACATGGAGTTCATAGATGTCTTGTATTCCAGATAACCACTGAGACAGGGACAAATGCAGAGAGAAAGAACATTATTACATAACCAATTTCACCCAAAATCTTTCAGCAGCTGCTGAGTACTGACCGTGTTTTAAAAGATAAAATAGCAAACAAAATAAGACAAAGAAGTCTTTATGCTTTACAAATGGTGTAAAAGAAATAAAGGACAGCAACAAAGAATTCTATGTGATTATTTTCATTTAGAAAACATTTTTCTTGTCAGTGCCCTGGCTTCCTCTAACCTGTAAAGTTCCCAAGTGTGTGGTGTGGGGAAAATGCGGATGAATCCACCTCTCCTCTCATTCTCCTCCTGTGTTCTCCTCAAAACTTTAATCTGACCAAGTAAGGTGAAACAGGACATCAAACTCAACAAGATCAAACTCAACATTAACAAAGAGACTTAGCCCTTAGGATTCTCTTTTTATGGATGCACAAAGATTTTTATATGTACTGCTATGTCGATATGGGTAGTCTTCATAACCTTAGAATGTGCATTTTGCTGATTCTGTGCCCTGCAGTGCCCAAGGCTGGGAAGGCTGGCACAACAAAATCAAAGTTATCCATAGCTGAGTTAGAGCAAGGAAGAGAAAGTGCAATCGTTTGATGACTTTACCAGGCGGTGCAAACAAAAAGCATGTTGTAAACGTCCTTGGTTGGATATCATGTGCTAAGCTTTATATTAATTGTAATGTCATGGTCATGCATATGTGAACACAGATAATATGATTTATTTTTTTATTTTTTTATTAAAAGCTTACATATTTATTGGGGATTTTATCATTTTTAATTAACAAAATCAACAGTACATAAATGCAATAACATACATTTACCAGCAAATGTATCAGTTTTTATTATTTTGGTGTTTTCTTAAGATTTCCGTCACTTTAGTCGTCAGTCTCCTCCGTCATTAAGCTCTGCTTCTACTGTCTTATTAAGTACGACATGATTAATATGGTGGCAAAGAAGACACTGATTAATCCATGAGCTAATTCATCTGCTTCAGCCAGCCTTGTTACACATGGACGGGCCTGTACTCATATGAAGAAAAACTGCATGTGTCTTTTGTACTTGCCCTCACGACGTGTGGGTCATTGCAACAGCCTGACATACTCAGAGAAACTGCCAACAACAGTCAAATGCTTTATTGCCTGACATTTGTTTTTTATTTTATTTTAGTTATTTTTTATGGAATGTTTTACCTCTTCTGCAGTCAAGCCTAATGTGTCCACCTGTTTGCACCCCTGTTTCTCTTTCTGCTCTTCAGCATCAGTGTTCGTGGCAGACAGAGGTCTCTGACACTGGAAAAGAAAGAGAGAGCAGTACTTACTCTCCGTGCACAGCACTACCTCGGCTCAACTCAAGCATTTTTATTAGACTGATACGATGTCCAAAAGTACTGTAGAGGCCAGAATGTTTCACCTCTATTACAGTGTCTGAATCACTTGCTTGTCACATGGCACTTTACTTCATTTTGTATTGCATGAAAAGGCATAAAATGTTTAGCTAATGTTAATATTTACTAACATGCTTAAAGTAAAAGAAAATATATCTGAAATCCAACCTAGTGCCTATATAACCATCTAACATTGCACCGCGTGGTTTGGATTAACAGTGGTTCTCATGAGTAAATGTTCTTAATGATTTTAGAAATATTTACTCATTAAATATCATACAGACTCAGGATCCTGGACATAGATTTCATAGATGACAGCACAGAACCTTGGAATAAGATTCTTCTACCAGGATAGATTTAACAAATTGACAGAATGAGGCATTGTGACTTTTTAAAAATATCTATTCTAATTTAAAGTTTACATTTATAAAATTGCTGCTATGTACAATGCCGTAACCACAGACATGCTATTTTAGGAAAGCTAAGTAAAGGTTTACCTACACAGGCAAAAGCAAATAAAAAAGGAATCCTCACTGCAATCCCCTTCTTGGTTGGTTAAATAAATGTCACGTTCCATCTCCTTTGGCATTCCTGCTTGGCAATTTTCCCTGCCCTCCCCTGCTAATGGCAAGCACTGCAGGAGATTGACGGTTTTGACTAGGCTTTTGACTGAGTGCCAGGAACCATCGTCTGACCCCCGAGGATCATTGGCTGCATTTGTCATCTTAAATAACATGGGGATTACATTTAATTTGTCTGACTGGTGCTGGGCTATCATAGCAGCCAAAGACTGAGTTGTAATCCCCTGAAATAATCTGGCACAGGGCCTCTAATCAAAGAATCAGCAGGCAAAGGCCAGTTAAAAACAGATCCAGAGACTATAGTGTCTTTTTTAATTCAAAATCTACAGCGAGATAAAGGTAGTTTCCACCATATTCTCTAAAACATGGATGAGAGCATAAAAAGTGTAACATCTACAGCTCACTTTAAACTATGTATTTAATAGACAAGGATTACAAACGCACAAAGAAAATCCCCTCATGTTGTTTTGATTTGTATTGAGAAACTCTGCTAGAAAATGACATAATGAAAGTGTTACTTTATACATACATTTGTTCAGAGTTGGGTTTCATTTCTGTGCAATACATAGCCACTGAGTAGGGGAAATATACCTCAATAGTTCTGCAGCATGCAAGAGAAACAAATTACGAACTCACTGGAAATATCAGAACTGCAGACACACTGATTTAAGAAACAAATAGAGGTAGCTCTCTTCACAAAGCTGATTATTTCTCTAAGTGGTACAATTTGGTTACCATGAAATTCCAGTCACAGTTTAATTATGAATGGAATATGAAATGATAGGTCCAGTCGCCTTCATTCCATCTATCGACATACAGTTAATGTGAGTGTCTGATGTTGGAGTATGGCCTCTATAGTCCCTATTTCATGTCTACAATTAAGAGTAGGTTGGTAATCGAATTGTCATCAAAAGTTGAGTTGTATGAGGAACATTGAAAACAGTTGCGGGTCCTTATGCACAATCATGACATGAAGTGGTTTAACGGGAAAATTAAGACAATCAAGCCTCACAGTAATTCAGTCTGGTAAAAAATTCCATTCCATTATCCATGACTATCCATCTGAAGAATGTCAACTAGTGGAACATCAACAAGCGTCGTATGACTACAGTAGTTGGTGCAACCCCTTAGAAAGACTGGCCCAGTGCAGCCACATCTTGCCATCCTGCCTCATTATTTATAAACTGGTGGGAATATTACGATGTGTAGCTTGTGTTGTCTACACCTAGCATAGGAGGCTTGCTGCCTTGCTCCCTTAATTAGCCTGTCCGGAAAAAATGTTTGCAGTATGATGTAATCCGTCAGAAAGAAATTCACATAATTGGCAATTACCTTCTAATATTATGTGCCATTCAATCATTTCTCCATTTCTATACAAGGCCCTTTTATCCGCTATGAAATCATATCCAACATCATAACGCCAACACTATAGGCATGCTGTTGACTCAGTACAGATGGAATCATGCTTTTTTTCCTCTTTTGATTGGAACGTACTATCAAAAGCTTTTCAAAGACACTTCAGTTTTATTTTCAATAGGGTTGCACTCAGATGGACAATACAAGTCTTCAAAATCCTGTTTTAACCTTGATTGTCCCCGTCATATAGTCTAGTTTTAATCTGAATTTGTGAAAATGTGCTTGTCAAGATTCTTCAATCATACATAATGCCTTACAATCATGATTTACATGACAATGACTATGGAACTTTTTATGGTAATCAGGCTATTTTACTCAGAATAAGCCAACATAAGCCTCACTAGTAATGAGCTCCCTTTAACATAAATAATAAGATATTTTTCCTTTATCCCGCTGTGATTTTTGAACATCAAAACAAGAGTAAACATCAAAGGAAATATATTTCCGCTTACAAAATATAAACTGCAATTAATCCATGCCATTTTAGCACTCTCTTACCAATTTTAGGCCATGAAGATGAAGCATAGAGGAGAGAGAAAAGAGAACAAGATTTCATTAGTCTATTACTTTTACATGACAAGGAGGCATACTTACCATTTTGGATTTGGCAGACTGTGCAGAGCAAGGGCGCTGAGACAACAAACAATGAGACAAATATGATGATGGTAAGGATAAAAACTATGCTAAAAAACCAGCCATCATTCTCATTTGCTTGCCATGGTAATTATAGACTACATATTCCAAGATCTGAACAGGACACAGTATTATCAATGATGCAATTATCAATGATGCAATGCTGACCTGCAGTGGTCTCCACAACAAACATACACAAACATTCACAAGCCTTACTCCTGCCAGTTCTGTAACAGTTAACATATATGGGCTGCTTGCTTGGATCTTAGGTGAAGCAGAAAATGCCTGATCTGATAGTGGATTAGTTGTACACTCTTGTTTGGGCTCGGGTGATAAGAGAACACCAAATGCATGTTCCACAGCAACATAATGCAGCAAAAACTAAGCTTGACAGACACAAGATTAAGCAATGATTTTATAGGACTGGGTTGTTAAAGAAAACATACTAGAGTTCATTACCAAGTTTGTCTAATTTGACCCTTTGAACCGTATGTAGCTACACAGGCTGAAGCCCAGCTGTTTGAGAGCTGTATGTTGCTATGACTAAATCACTGAATGTAGGCCTCACATTCTAATGTAGCTTTTTCAGCTTTAAATAGCTTTTAAATTAATATCTTCAGCACTTTTGCCAGATTAGCTAGACACTGCTTACAGGAGACCTATGGGTAATCACAAGCAACTAACAGCAATCAACATCACAGTGGAAAGCTCCAGTTCCCCTCCAGAATTTCCACTGTAACAAGAATGCACGAGCTGTTTGAACGAGAACAGGCCTACAACTGCTGAAGAACTGAAGCCGTTGACTAATGTGAAGAAGCCAAGCCTTTTTTCTCCCCTGGTGAAACGGTGGGACTAAATCTAATCTTGATGCATTTACTGAGTGGCTATGGTCTACCTAATTACAACTCTTGTTTTCAAAAAAGTTGGATGCTTTGCAAAATGTAAATAAAAACTGATTGCAATGGTGTGCAAATCATTAAAACCCTATATTTTACTGAAAATAGAACAAACACAAAACATCAAATGTTGAAACTGAGAAATTGTATTATTTTTTAGAAATAAATGCTCTTTTTTTAATGTGGTGCTTAAAACAATTTGGGAACGGAAAACAAAAAGACTGGTAAGGTTGTGTAATGCTATAAAACACCTGGTGGAACATTTCGCCGCTGATTAGGTTAATTGGCAACAGGTCAGTAACATGACTGGGTATAGAAAGAAAATCCCAGAAAGGCTGAGTCTTTCAGAAGTAAAGATGGGGAGGAGTCTCCACTCTGTGAAAGACTCCACAGGCAAATACTGCTACAATTCAAGAATAATGTTTTTCAACATAAAAGAGTAAATAACTTCTTATATTATCATATATGATGTACAGTATAATTAAAAGATTAAGAGAAACTTCTGAAAACCAATACTGGATGGCCGTGATCTTTGGGCCCTCAGGCGGTACTGCATTAACAACAGACATTAACAGATTCTCTAGCAGAAATCACTGCATGGGCTCAGGAACACTTCCGAAAACCAATGTCTATGAACACAGTTCATCTCTGCATCCACAAAAGCAAGTTAAAACTCGTGCAAAACCAAGTGAGAAAAACTGCCACTTTTCTGTCCAAAACTCATCTGTGACGGACTGAGGAAACGTGGATAAGTGTCCTGTGGACAAATTCAAATTTGAAACACTTTTTGGAAATCATAGATGCCATGTGCTCCAGTCTAAAGAAGAGAGAGACTATCCAGCTTGCTTTCAGTGCGCAATTCAAAAGCCAGCATCCATGAAGATATGGAGGTACATTAGCGCACATGGTCACGGGTGACCTGCATACCTTTGAGAGACCATTAATGCTGAATATAATATGGTTTTGCAGCAACATATGCTGCTGTCCAGACAACATCTCGCTTATTTCATCAAGACAATGCCAAACCACATTTTGCATGTATTACAACAGAAGACTCTGTAGTAAAAGAGTATTGATGCCTGTCCCCCACTGAAATCATTTGGTGCATTATGAAATGAAGAAAAAAAAACAAAAAACAAAGGAGACTGTTGAGCAGCTGAAATCCTATATCAAGCCAGAATGGGAAAACATTTCACTTTCAAAAGTTCAGCAATTGATCTCCTCGGTTCCCAAATACTTACAAAGTGTTGTCAAAAGAAGAGGTGATGAACACAGTGGTAAACACGAACCTGCCATACCTATTTTATAATACATGTTGCTGGCATGAATTTCAAAATGGGCCTATATTTCTCAAAAAACAATAACATGTCTCAGTTTCAACTTCTGGTATGTTGGCTTTGTACTATTTACAAATAAATACAGGGTTTAAATATAGAGCTCATTGCATTCTATGTATATTTATATTATGCACATCATCCCAACTTTTTAATAAACAAGGCTTTAAGAAACTTCATCTGGACCACTGCATTTTTGGGATTTATCCCCCCGGGTCAGATGAACATTTAATGAATTTTAATAAATCTATTAACAAAGTCATCGGATAATAGTGATCTGTGTATTTCTAGTAAGTTGTAAAAAATAGTTGACAAAAATAAGACAACTGTGGTGTGGTGGTGAAGACAGCAGCATATTTGGCTTTGACTCTGTGGAAAAAAAGTCTTGCATGCAAGGATGACATTTAGCATGATGCAAATATGAAAGAAAGCTTCGGGTTAGACAGAATAAACTACATTTTTCAGATTTAATAACATATATGCTTCACACTGTTCTCGACAGCAAACGCTACGAGCCATTAGTATTTCTAAGTGAAGTGACCTGCTGGAAAAAAGTTTTGACTAGGAAGACCAAAGAGATCATACCTGAGTTTTTTGGGCCTGGTTCTTCACACTGGGGTCAAGCCCAGCTTTATCTGACCGCAGCTGTTTCAGTACAGGGTCCTGGCATACAAAACCTGGAAGCAGAAAACAATTCACGTTTATGCATGGTTTAAAAACAAAACTATATTTAATCTTGACATTGCTTTGACAAAATCTTATTCTATAGGACAATATAGACAGATAGGGTCCTAAAAGTGTTCAAAACACTAAGGTAATCTCTAAATCCAGCCAAATCTATGAGACAAAGCATAATTGCTCTACTCAGCTGACATATAATCGCCTAGAGATTTCTGCACTTCTGAATCCAAGCTGTCAGTCTGTGATGCATATATGTCTACATCTAGTAATTATTCATAACATGGCAGGCTAACCCAAAACTGACAGTCCTACAAGAGGGGGAAAATGCCAGCATTGATGCTGTTGGCATACTGTCACTATTTACAAGACTGGGTCGCAGCCCAGCGCTATCAGGGTTTGTTTGGAGGAAAACGAATGGGGTATATTTAACACGCATACACCCAATCCCTCCATCATCCCACCCCCTGGCGCCACTAATGCATCCATCCAACAAAAACTAGCAATTTATGAGCACCCCATCTCCCCTAATGTGTCCTGAGGGCAGTAAACTGGAACCATGAGCTGACAACAGCACAGAACAGCTATTACTATGCATCACTCCCCTGGCATCAAAGGAATCAGCCACAAAGACAACTCCTTTAGATGTTATATAAGCAAAAAGAAAGCTACATAAGAAAGCTAAAGCTAAATAAGAACTGAAAATGTAACTTCAATGGAGCCATAACACTTCATTTTTCATAACTATAAGAAATCATCAGGTCAAGGTACTTATAGGTAATTTATGACAAGCCTAAAAATGTTATGCAAATATTGAATGCCATCTGGGAAAGTGGCAAGCATAATGTTGTTTTCACTGGTGAAAATCAGTTTTGTAAACAACACATAACCCAGTCCTTAAAACGTTGTTATCTACATGCCTAAGATTACTTTAAATGAATTAAAAGGCATTCAGCTATTTCTCAGCCAAACCACAACAGTTTAACAATAAGAGAATGTACTCTTCTATTAGCAAATCTAATGTAATCTGTTGCTAATGAACAATGCCTGTGGTTTATTCGTGAAACTCTTGCAAATCCACCGCGAAGCTCGCTATCGACCCCATAGACGCGATTATACGAATAAGGGAATTTTCTAGACTGAAACAATGCTTGCCGGATTCATAACTGAAAAACAGCAGCAAGCGACAGCATGTTCAGTTAGTGGTTTTATGCCCTTTTGCAATATGGACTGAGTGAAGTGAGAAACTCCATAAACAAGAGACACCCAGTTTAACAAACACAAACGTGGAGGAGCCTCCTCCGGGCTAAATCTTGTGGATGGAAGGAGGGCACAGAAAGTTTCCAGAGTGCACTGGCATTCCTTCACTATTTCCTATAATTTTTTTTCACAGGTGCGAAAAACACAGACAGCTTATGCTTAAGCTGATGTGTGTCTTTGCTAAGACTCCTCAATACATTCAGTACATAGAACAGAAACAGAAATGCGCAGTATATATGTAGTGTGGAATAGTAAAGAAGGAGCTTTTTAAGAGTGAGTAGAAAGTGACACAGGCAAAGGACTCACCCACAAGAGAGAACATATCTGAGATCATGCTGGCCTTTATCTTCAGATCGAGGGGAGAATCACTAGAAGTATATAACACAAAAGTCAGTGAAAGTGAAAACACTCAGTTCTAACCAATAAATGTATATAAGATTGCATGGGATGAAAATGAGTTGCCAGTATCAAAGATGCTAACATTTTTCCCATTTGCCTCTTCAGGTATTGGTGCAGTGAATTCTTGTTTTGATAGCTGCCACATTCTTTTAAGTGCAGTGTGCCACACTGAAGCTATGTGTTATCATGTCTGTAATCAGCCATCTTATTTTCCCCCCTCTGGGCCAAACAGTGGCTGATAAAAGAATGCAGTCTTATTGAAAAGTAATTCATTATCTAGAGCTGTAACAGCCACATCCAATAGCGTTCTTCTGTTCCTGTTCATTTCAGACACACAACATTTTTAGGTCACTTCATTTACCACTAAAAATAAAACAAAACTTCAGAGGCCACATGTACTTCCTACTATTATTATTATTATTATTATTATTATTATAAGTCTCATGTTGTACCCATACCAAGTAAGACAATTTTATTTAAACTCTTTTTATCCTAAATAGCTACAATGTTAGAAGGCTAGAACTGAAACACAAACATGGTTAAAAAGATTCAGTTTTCCACAAGAAGCAAACAGCTAATCTTAGAGGACTGTGCACAAGTTAAGAACAAGCTATTTAAGTCCATTAGAAAGCTGAAACCAGAGATATATAAAAATAACTCAACGTTTAATTGAACCCTTTCCATGGCAAATGTTAAATGGGAATTTCAAGGTAACGGTACAAATGTCACATTTAAGTGGCGTTTTACTACACTGGAAAAGAAGGACGTGGTTGTTTTTTAAAAAGCTGATGACATAAAAGTTTAAATCTAGCTGAAAAAAATTTATTGACACTAAAAGCGAAAATGTAGTAAAATGTGCCATTTACATTTACAGGTCACAGAAGTTGAGGCTATTTTAGGAATCACTGTACAACATGTTTATGGGCATGTTTACAGTATGCTTACAGGCAGAGTAGTGTTTGAGGGAAAACCCTTGACTCATTTGAGAGTTCATTAGGAATTTCTTTTTCCATATGCCAAACCAGCATGAAGGCTGTCTTTGAGTCAGTGTTTTTAACAAACTGTGAAAAGCACATGGGCGGATCTAACCCACTTATGTGTTCACCTATCTGTTATTTTTTTTCCTTCAGTTAAACACACCGGGCACTTGCTGCACAAGAGGATACCTAATAAACGTCAACTATAAAGAGAGAATCAAACAGATATTTTATGAAGTCGTTCAAATTTTATGTGTGATATTGCCAGCTGTCTGGAATTCAATGGACCTTCAAACTACTCTGTGCTATCATTTGAAAACACAGGTAAGAGGCCATGATGAATTATTACTTTTGAAGCTCTGGTCAAAAAGCGCGCACCTGGCAAGATCTCTTTGAGGCAAGCAGCTCAAGACATTTCTCAGGATAGTTTTGAGCATGCACACTGTTCTTCTAGCAGACATCTGAGTGAGTCATGTATGTCAGGTTGTGCTACTTTGAAAAACAAATATTATAAAGCGGAGATGCAAAAAAATAAACTACGACCGAGGCTGTAGCGATAAGAACATTTGCAGGGATAAATCTACCTGGGTGGCACTAAAGTCATTTTCTCCTTGCCATATGCGACAATGATTGAACCTTTCTGTGGGATTTCAAACAAATGTAATGTAAAAACATTAATGTTACTTAAATACGCTCATGACCATCGCTAGTGAAAGTGGGGTTCATTAACTTTCCGGGTAACTAATGTTAGCTAATGGTTCATTAATTAGTCACAAATCAGCCTGTTTCACTAAATGTTTTTGTTTCCCCAACATACAAAACATTATTTATTTACAGTTAAAAATAAGTTTAAATCAGTCAGCTAACTAAACAAAATGGAACACAACAAAATGGAAAAACTAATGATATAGAAAAAGTATGAGCTTAGAATGTCAAAACTGATATGTCACTCACCATGCCAAAGATGGAGAGAGGTTCACTTCCAGGAGCCATGGCTTGAGGTTGGAATCAATGAGAACATCAAAACCATACAGTTCTGAAAACAGAAACACACACACACACACACACACACACACACACACACACAGAGTTATGGAATCACTGGACAGGAGAGAAAGTAACTCCTCAAGCCCCCTTATGCAGGAAAGGCCAGTGCCATGGAAGAGGCCTAATCTTGGGCTACACATTGGTAACACACTTGCTGTCTGTTCTCGATTATGCACATATTACATGTCCAATCATTTGAATAAGAAAAGAACAGCTACTGAGAAAGACATGGACTAAATTCAGTATACCCAACATTTTAAGTTAATGGGAAAGATTAAACGCAGACTAGAAAAAAAACATTTACAGATGCACTCATGAACTCAATAAAACGTTATTAGAAATATTTCAGAGCAAATATGGTCCATATCTCAAGTCAACATGTGGTACGGATGGTAAAGATAAATCTGAAATAGCAGGAGTGCGCCATCCATGGACTTCCATTAAGTACCAGCTGTTCTGAGAATCGAATAAAGGCTTTTTCTAAAATTAACTATGAGATGTCTTAAAACATCCTTAATTATGGAAGTGCATTAAGCTATGATTAAAATAGGAGCTAACGTCTGAGGGGTGTAACTACAAAGGTAGTTTTTATTGTAGATTAATCATGAAGCATTCTTATTCTGGACAAAAATATTGTTGTTGTTGATGTGTCTAGCTCAAAAATACAGAACTGTATTGAATTACTTGTGTTGGCATACATTGACTTGACTAACCCCTCAGCCAGGGGTGGGTTGTAACATTTACTCTCATGACATTTTCTGCTAAACTGTTCACAAGTGGTAGGTGTTGACATCTCCATTTGTAGCAGGGACGTGCGCATTGCTTGTAGTAAAAATATTGCTAAAATATATATTTTTAAATATTAAGCAAAAAAGCAAAATGTGTCACATGCATTATTCAAAGCTTCTATGTTCTTCTAAAGGTTTTTGGAAAGCCAAATTCAAGTATGTTTATGAATACTTTAAAGGTGCCATAAAATGGAAAACTGTAACAGAGTAGAGTTCCATACATGACATACTGTGAACATCAAACATTGTTTTGTCATCCTTCAATTACAATTCTTCTTTGGCTTCTACCAACAGGCTTGGCTCAGAGTCTGACACTGAAGAGACTGCAGAGAGACGAAGTTCCACCTTTTTAGCAACTTTTTGCCAGTTGAAACGGATCATTTCAAACTGAAACTTTAAGTGAGCCAACAACTTTAATTTACTTTGTGTCGATGTCAAGTTGGAAAGCAAGTACCTAGTATAGGTAATGTTATCTACTACCAAGGTCCTGGTAATTAGCCTAGCTAACTAAATAGTCTGGTGACATAGCTTATTTACACAGAGGATTATTTTATCTTTATCATATTTTATCTGTATGATCATCTCTGTGTCTCGCTATAAACCAACAAATCAGAGCAGAGCCCATCAAATTATTTAGGAGCTCACAAAAAACAAACAAACAAACAAACAAAAATAAACCAGCTTACTTAATTCTAGAGTTGAACTACAGTGTGTAAAAGTGCGTATAAACTGCACCTGGGCACCAAAAGTCTTCTATGTAGACATCAGAGAATAATTTAAAAAGCTGAATAAATGCATCCTAATGCACCGTTAAGCTTTTGACTGTACAGAAACTATGCTAACCACAGAAGAAAAAACATAGACAAATGCTATTTTGGGACACTATAACTATAAGCTATATTGTGACTGCGATTCAAATTATGATTCTTTTCTATGAATTACAGTCTAGGCCTGTTTCCTGGCCAAGATCACCAGCATATACACTTTTTCTGGTTTCAGACTTAAATGCTGAACTCAGGGTGCCAGACAGCCAGTTAGTTGTGGTGTGGGGTTTAGTTGCTCCTGATTGGCCCAACTCATCTACAGGCAGTTCACACACTCTCAACGTTATTATTATTACATCATATTATTATTATCATCATCATAATTTGATATCACTACCAACTGTTGAGATGGATTAAATCCCTCAAATGATTGCACAGATTCACTGCTTTAATATTAAATATCCTTAACTGCAAGTTGAATATACATCGTTCCCACTTCCTGCTGATTCCACGTCAAGGAAAAGCTGGAAAAGTATTTTCCAAGTGTGAAAAGGCAACTGGCAATTTCACAACCTCTGCGATATTTATCCCTATCTCAAGTCTCTCAGGCAAAGAACTGTGTAATAAAGCCCTTTTATGGAACAGAGAGGGATTTCCCTGTGCTCAAACGGGACCATTCTGCTCTCTCTACTCTGAGCTCTCACACAGCTGAGTTTTGCTATTATGGCGAGAGTGTGTCTTTTTGTGTATATGTGTCTCTGGCTGGATGATCTGATTTCACTGCCATGCTCTCACACTACTGGATAAACATAAAGAGGGTGGTCAGCCAGAGTGCAGCAGCAACCTAATACTCATCAGTTCAGTTTAAGTTACTCCTTAATTTGGATGCTGATGGGAAGAATATCCTAATTTTATCACAGGGTGTGTGTCCAACTATGCTCAATTTAAAAAATGCGGCACTGAGCTGATACTGATGTAAGTACTAACATTAACCAACAATTTAATTAAACTACATTGCTTTCACTAATCGTGTCCCTTTGAACAATGCATTTCACAATGTGGATTGCTTTACTCTAGCAGTACAACAGGCATCATTGTCCTCAACTAAATAAAACTAACAGTAATACCGTATCTAAATTACTTCATCTTTCATTAAGCACTGAATCTTGTCAGATATTGAATTCCATCCCTATTTATTTTGCAAACAGTACAGCTATTCAGAAGGGGTTGCTGAGGTCAGATTTGTCTCCAGATTGTATGTAATACTGTGCCAAGGCCAGAAACGTTAGAGGGATAAATCCTACAGTAGTTCCTGGCAAAGTGGCGCAATTCTGATTTTCTTACTTTCAGTTGGGTTTTCCCTTAGTGTTCCCCTTTTCTCACTTTGATCATGGTTTTCCTTCAGTTTCTAACAATTCAGCAAACTCTCAATACAAATAAGAAATATACTACAAATAAATATTGCCTTAACAGAAACCAAACAAATAGGCTAGCGAGACACACAAACTGTATAAGAAGATGAATGTGCATATAACCTTTTACGCTCTCTGAATACCCACCCCCATGCGCGTGCACACACAGACCTCATGCACCCTCTATACAAACTCGCACACACACGCTCCTCACCAAACTCTGCCAACCAAACTCCATGTGCTACGCATTTTCCCCCAATTAGGAGCAGACGCCGGTCTTCCCCACTGCCTAAGCCCTCACAAGCAGAATCTCTCTCTCTCTGGCACTTTGACATATACCAGGAGGCCCTATTAATGTAACCACAAAATATTCACAGTTAGGAAAATAAATAAATATCAACAAGAAGAGATCAAGAGCAAAAGTTCTACTATGAGCTGCTGGGCACTGGAAGAGAGGGAAGGAGGACTGCACCCAAAGCTCCAGCCCAAAACCAAACCCGCCGCCATGGCTGCACCACACACCAAGCCACAACAACAATAACAATGGTGTTATATATCAGTTCACTGCTTGTTGTGACATCTGACAATGTTGCATCACCCCATAACAAATCGTTTTCAAATCAGCTTTGGGTGACTTTTTATAAACAATTTAACAATGGGTGGAGGTGCTTGCATGAGGTCAGAGATGAAATATCAGCTCTGCTATGAAAGCCCTCTTTCTCCTCTATAGCTTCACAACAGAAAAAAGAAATGTGAGGGCTGTTAGCGTCACTCTTGGCATGTCAAGGTGAAGCCTTCTGAGATGTATGTTCAGAAAAAAACTAACATTATCAACTGAGGAGTCTTTAACATGCCAGTGTTTCCCCTCAATTTTTTCAGACTGGGAGGTAGACCCTTAAAAGGAACTAATACTGTATGTGCTGCCATCATGTTGGGCCAGTATCATAGCACAAAAGTAGTTTAAAAAACACACTGAATACATATAATGCTTATACATGTGATTATGTAAAGTTTTTCAGGGACAGCAATTTTGACTGATTACTCATTTACACTCATTTAGTTAAATAGTCATAGAAATAATATGCAGCTGAATGGTTTACAGTTAACACTGGCCAAAGAAGAGCTTACATGTATTTCTAGACACTGTGTCTAGAAATAGGATTAATAGATTCTAATAGGTGTGTCCAATATGGTAAAAATATTATATCACAATATCTCAACACGAAGTTGAAAACAAAATATTGCCTGTGGTTCCACACTACAACAACAACAACAACAACAACAACAACAACAACAACAGGAACAGGTCACCCCTTGTACTGAACCAAGAAGTTAGTCAGGTTTTTTTTAAGTACTTACAATATTCAAGATACGCTGGGAAAACCATATGTAGCCAATCAGGAACACTTTATCATTTTGTTGACAGTTGCATAAAGACTGGAGACTATGATTTTTCCTTCCAATTAACAAAATGCATATTATTACAAGAAATTGGCATTATGCTCAACTAAAAAGATCCTGATTTCAATGCCTGGCTAACTTCACTGTTCTCATTTGGTAACAATGCTTTTCTTTCACACATGGGCACCTCATGATGATTTAACATCATCTGCTCATTGCTTAAATTGAGCATGACATAAACCGAAACCAACAAATGAGTGCAAATTGTTCTAATCTGTGTTTTTCGGGTTAGCCTTTTCATGACAATATTTACTCTGATGAATATACAAAGAAATCTTATTTCTGGAATCGAATTTGATCCCCAGATAAAAGAGTTCAGAGACTCTTTGCTTCTATTCATGTGATGTGTACATTCTTTGTTGTTTTTATGCGGGTAATTCACAAGTGTTTCATCATCTACAAACTAGCAGGCTGTTTAATGCTAAAGCCTTAAAATTTTTTACAAAAGCCTCGTCACCATTGCCTTTACTGGTATATGAGTAGTTCTTATAAAACTCAGACTCTGAAAGACATCTACGACCCACTCATTCAACAAACCACCTTACTTAGGACACCAATGAAGAAATTTACTGAACCGCCTTCTCATTAGGCATTAAGTTCCTCACAATGAAACACACACAATGATACAGTATTAGCTTAAAACAACTTGTTCCAATCTCTTCCATTTAACACTTTGAGCACATTTATTTCTTCACTTATTATTGTGCCTGTATAATGTGAAAAATATAATATCACAGCATTCTGCATTTACACATTGTATATATGTGATGTGTATATGGAAACATATGATATTTCACTTTTATGAGGCTTGATAGATATGAACAAGTAAAATGCACTGGGAAAACTTAATACATATTTGGAAACAATAAATCAGTGCCTTTTACTTAACAGTTTACTGCAGATCACTACACCCAATTAAACAGAACATAAGCTGTCTTGCACTTCTATATCATGAGGACTTAACAGAGTGGGTGAGCTAACCAAATAGGGCACACTGAACTCATCAGGAGAGAGGGGTTAAAGACACATGAGCTCTAACAGAGCATTTGTGTCAGAGAATGAAAACTGATTGAAGAAAACTGAAGAAAACTAAAAGCATCTAAACTGAAGCATCTAAATTAAGAATAAAATAATGAACACTGAAAATCATCATAATAGGTCTCCTTTAAGCATATTATATTTGTGACTTTAAATACTTCTACAGAACTCACAAGGTAACTTTGTAGTATTAGTTACAGTAGTACAAGCCACTACTGACAGTGCAGCATGGTCAGATGAAGGATGTAGTGTTACCCAAGCCCAGAGAGGGAAATGTGCCGTGTGTAATAAAATAGGCCTTTGGCTTGGCTAATCAGGTCTAGGCAATAACATCTCTTAATCAGCATCATACGTTCTAACGGCCTGTTGATTAATCACATGCAGGAGTGCTAAATAGCTGCATGGGTGGCACTCAGTCTGGCCTACACATCAACTTACAGACAGAGATGTTGAGTAATTAATTTAGATATGGTGACAGGCTAACCCACAGACACCCAAGCATGACTCCTTTAAAGTACATTTGTCATCTACAACATGAGTTCTCACATATGCAAACAGCAAAAAAAAAAAAAACTAATGGTCTCTTAGAGGCAACCACATGTGTGCTTTTACTGTACGTAGATGAAATGGAGAATACACTGTACGCATAAAGTCACATACACAGAGATTCAGTCCAACATACACACAGACTCTCATTTCTTCACATGGCGCATGAAAAAGCAGACTGTATTTTTTTCTCCTTCCCACATCAGAGGAGGAGAGGGAGCAATAAAGGATTAAGTTACAATGACTCGTTCAGATAGGAGCTGCAATTTGGGCCAGAAAAGAGTAACCCATTGAAAACTTGCTTTAGCATAATAAAGAATATATTAGAGCCACTAAATGGTTGAGGGAATCATTTGCTGCGTATCAAAATTACAATGTGCATAACAGCTCTATGTGGCTTCCATCCAAACTCTGGCGAGATGGCGCGTAAACTGGGAAAACAATGGAGCCTGTTCTGTTGTAGGCTACTTAATGCTTTCAGCTACTGAACTTTTTCAGTGTTCTTATTTATTGCCCTTCGCATCACTGCCTACTACTGTTTTCCATTTTATTGGAGCATGCCGGGCAACACAGCCTGGGAGCATTTGGAAGAAGAAATAAGTACTGTGACTTTGACCATTTTTCTCTGTGTGATAGAGAAAACGCAGAAAAGGGGGAACAGGGCAAAGGAGGAGACAGAGAAAGTGGACTGCAAGATAAAGTTGCACTTTAAACTAAAGGTCTCATTTAAAGATTAGACTAATCAACATTTAGGGTTTGTTTCACATGACCAATAAATCTCAAAGCCTTAGTGATAACACCTTCAGGTTTTATTTGGCTCCAAACTGAAAAAGTGTAAGGAAGGTTTGGGATAAATAATGAGGGGCTAAGCAAGAAGAAAAGGCTAAGGGAGCTTAGTGACTAAAAACAGTGAGCAAGAGCAGTGGGAGTGAAATATGGATAACGGTCATCGATGTGGAGGAAAAGGTGTAATGAGGGAATAAGAGGGCTGAAAAAGATGCAGAGCAGCAAGCAAGAGGTACACATTTTGAGATCTGTAATTAGTGTGTGTGAGAGGAATGTGGTGGCACACTAGAGACTCTACATGAACACAACCCCCTTCGGCTTTATACGAACATATTTAAGACTGTCACCATAAAGACATCCCACTAGGAACACATTCTCACCTTTACAACATTTTACACCTAATTCATCTCATTTCTCTACAACAGCGCATCAGTTAGGGTACCCCTAACGGCAGCACCTTCATTCATCTTAGTTAGTGAATATAACTGTACTGCATTTCATTACTGTCTTAATGCTAGACTTTTCATTTTTCTGTTTTGAAAAGTATGGTTGTAAAAGGTACATATACTTGCCTTTCTTTTGGGAAAAATTCACTTAAAAGAGTAATTATTGGATGATACAATGTGTCAAATTCATACTCCAAACAATAGGTGTCAAACGAGACGGAAAACAAGTCCCTCCTCCTTTGGCTTCAGTTATTACCTGTCAAGAAGTTCAACATCAAATGGCATCCTTTTACCCGCCAAGAATGTCTCCAGTGGTGGAAAGCAGCTTGAATGTTAACTCTTGTTTTGCTTCCATTTAAATCACTCCTTACGGTCGAACATGGATTCTTGACACAAGTAGGTGGTGACAGTCATTATGATGGTCGCTTGCCAAGAGATTCAGCCACTGTTGTGTTTACTCTTCCTTTCAATGCCTACGTGTCCTTAAATGAACTAACTGGGAGCAAGACCATCAACATGATTGACAAGCGGTTAGAATACACCATAGGGGCAGTATTACTTCTACACCCACTAATGTTGGACCACTTTAACTCAACACCACAGTGACTCACTACCGCTTTTTGAGGTATAAAGTGGTATTACGAAACAGGACATGGGGCTAGTTGGTTAGCGTGCTAACTTCAGCAGACATCTGTACAACACGATGCATACATGTCTGGCATACTGTCAAAACTGTTAATTCTTCACATTTGATAATTTTAGTTCATTTTAAAAAGTTTTTAACTATAGTCTTACGCACTTCTACGCCACATAATTGGCCCTTAAAACCATTGCTGTTACATTGAGGGATCATTTACATTGTTTGTGTATTTTCAAATCAAATATACGTGTACAGGACCTTTTTGTCCACAGCATATGAACAGTTGATTTTTTAAGAATAAAATAGCGCCACTCTGTATTGGTCCAACTGTAACATTATTGTCTACTGCCAATCCTGGGAGTCAGCACCAGTTACAACGATCACAACAATGCCAATAGCAACAAGGACAAAACAATCTACCTATCTTTATTTCACCCAGCTACTGTAACTGAGAAGTATGCCTGAGTAGCACAAAATGGATCTTGAAGTATAAAAACAGAGGGAGCAATGGTTGAGAAGATGAATTGCAAGTCAAGCTCTGTAAAATGACCCCCGTCCTGCTTGACCAAAGCAGTGTGTTTTCTTTGGACTGAAGACACAGCTCAGCATCTGTACATCTGGCCGAAGATCTTTCCACCTCTGTCTTTTCTCTACTGCCTTTTCATTCTACAACAATGGAAAACGCATATATTCAAGAAACTATTCGTACTGATGCTAGTTGCATGATGGGACAGGACCAGCAACACCCATCTCAGACATAAAACCCTGCATGCTACACTCATTGTTCATATGATTTACCACTTACTACATGACAGTGTCCATCCTTCTGCATAAAACAGAGGACTATGATTGTTTTGTCCTGTTAAAGTTACTAAAGTAACTGAGCCTGGTCACCAGCAAGCCTTTATTATCTAGATCAGGTGTGTTAAAGATACAACAGGACAAAACTCTAAACTGGTCAAGGGCTCCTCTTGTATACTGTTTGTTTACGGCAAGATCACTTATAGGTAACAAACAACTGTTTTACTGGTGCTTCACTGTGTCTCTAAAGAGCCGCAAGCACTGCAAATTAGACAAAGGCAAAGAAACAATCTATTATGACCTTTAAGTGCTATGTGGGTGGTACTGTACATCATCACACTATTACATTGGCATACTGTCTGGCAGAACATTCTATAACAAATCAGAAACCTATGTGCCTCTGCTGATATAATCACTCTGGTTTACAGCATTAAAGATGACAAGTTGTTTTAGAATGCATACAAATGTTTACGGGCACCCTATTCATATCTAGCCACATCTGTAGCGTTCCATTGGCGCCTGCACCTGCATAGGCTGCTCATCTTCAGTCACGTATTGTGCTGAACTGAACTTGCACTGGCCCCAATGCCAGCCCATTAACACACACAACACCATACCTTCACCCTATTGGTCCAATGACGTCCCAAACATGACTGAATACAAGGGGGCTGAGAGAGAGAGAAACAGAGAGAAATAAGATATCATCTTCATGCAGGTGATTTTCAGTTACCGTAGCTTAGAGCTGGTATGTAGCATTTACCGTCTAAACAACCAACACCTCCAAAGGAACTATTATGTCTACAAACAAGTTACAGTGTTAAAGGAATGACAGATGGACGGATAGTGGACGATGAAGAATAGAAAGAAAATTAAATGGTTATAGAGAAACAGAAGGGGGTGACCCTGGGAGGCTCAGTCAACGCACTTTCAGCCCATTCCAATTCCATTCCACTCGGCTCTTAGAGGGATTGCCAGATCAAGAGGAGGGTGAATAGAGTGCCAAGGAAGGCGGGAGAATCTGAGAGAGACAGTGAGCCAAGGAAAGAGAGAGTGAGAGAGGGAGCAATTAATGCCAACACCAACAGAGCTAATGGCTACAAACTGCAGTTCACACGAGCCTGCTACAACACAGGCCTCAGTATAAAGGCAATGGAATTAGAAATGTTGATCAATTAAAGGTTAGTAACTCTGACCTGCTTCAGACATATCTGCCACAGTGAATGAAAAGAACCAGAACCTACTGGACGTATTTAAAAATTCTACACATATGACATAAGATCCATATCATACAACATAAAAAACATTTACCATATGATCAACACTGCAACAATTATTTGCCTTCAGCAGTAGACTGCTACATAGGGTTGGGCACGTTTTCATATACACGCTATGGCCAAACGTATGCTGACAATCCTCTTAATTACTGAGTTAAAATGTTTAAGCAACACCAATTGCTAACAGGTGTAGAAATTCAAGCACATAACCATGCTATCTCCATAAACAAACACTGGTATGATAGTTCGTATTAGAAAGGTCAGTCACGGTGGGCTGCGGTCACAGGATGCCATCTTTTCCACATGCCAGTTTGTGTGTCAGTGGAGTCAGCTGGAGCTGTGCAAAGCATTCTGCCACCAGACTCTGGAGCAGTGCAAACATGTAATGAATCAAGCTTTACTATCTAGTAGCCTGATGGATGAAACTGGGTTTGGCAATGTCAGGAGAACGCTACCTAATGGAAGGCACAGTGCCAATAGTAGCATTTGATAGAGAAGGGATAATGGTCTATATATGCTGGACTATAATATGGACTATATTTTAGGGTTTGTTTTAGACCCCTTAGTTCCTATAATGGGGGTGGCTTCCAGTTGAAACTTTGCTGTTCTTTGATTGTGTCACACTATACAGCCCTTTTCTCTTTCGCAACCTTCATATTCGAGCCCAACAAAATCATGTCACAATCGATGATTCTGGTATAATGGGTTATGTTTTAGTGCTACCACGTACAAAAAAACACAATTACACACAACATTACACAATTATATGCCTCTAACTTCGTGGCAACAGTTTGGGGAAAGCCCTTTCCTCTTCTAGCATGCCTGACAACAAAGTAAGGTGGGGAGTAACTCCAGTGGCCTGTAAAGAGCCCTAACCTCAACCTCACTGAACATCTCTTCTTTCATCCAACAAATGTTTTCTGACTGAATGGGTACTACCTCCCCAAGATACACAAAATCTTGTGGAAAGCCTTCCCAGAAAGGTGGAAGCTGTAATAGCCACAAAGGAGGCATATTAATGTTCATGAAAGGAACGTCCAACATAAATGATTTGGTCAAAGTATGTATGGAGAATAAATATGAAGTTAAAAATATAAACAGCTCTTCAGTGTGAGAACAAAAGATATGTTATACCAGACTAGCACATGCTACCACTATTTAAAGTTTGTCATTCTGACTTAAAATATTCAGTTTTAAAAATTACTGTCCATTTCGACTTGTAAAAGTAAGCATCATACTGTTTAAACTGATCAGGCTAAAAAGAGGACAGAAACAAGATTATTATAAAGAATGGAAGCAGTCAAACAATTAAGCAAATGTTCTATGAGGTTCCGAGCATCAAGACTAAAAACATGTACCTATATATACCCGATGTAACTGAAACTAATTAAGAAAACTACTTACACTGTATCCCACACCCATAATACAGGTCTGTCTTATTAGAATGAATTTTAAAACAATAAAGTCTAACAAGTTCTTAGAAACCTGATTACAGACATAGTTACTGAGTAATTTGCAAAGAAATGTCTTACAACTCACCTCGGTAGTTATCACCTCATAATAGCAAGAATGAAAAACAGTTGGCCTGCCTGCGTTACAAATTAAAGTCAAGCAATGCTGAAAGCTATTGGTTGTGAGTGTGAGATAAGCAGAGGTTACATTTTTACATCTGTGATCATTTAACCATGTCCATCTAGTTCTTTTAGCTGAAACATGCCAAGGTCACATTACAACAGTTGTATAACAGGTGTGGTTTACGGATTCCAAAGATGTACTTAAGGTTGAATTTAGATCATAACCAAATACAGTGTCATTTCACATGACAGTTAATATGCATTCAAATGTATAAACATTTTCTTTCATATTTTATAGACCATACCAACATCAGTGTACAGCAGAACGCTTACCAAAGCAGTTGTTCCTGTGAGGGACAAACGTCTTGCAGGCTGTAGCAATCTGTATCTCAGCACTCAGGACAGCTTTAACGATCAGGTCCTCTATCTGACCCATTAACACTGTCATTGAATAGAAAGCAATGCTACTCAGCCACATATGTAGAAGCTGGTAATCAAACTGTTCGGTTTTATTAGGTGATTCTAGTTTGATTCTAACATAATTGTGATTCTTATACAAAATTACCTTATACTTGCTTAATTAAATAACTCTAACAACAACAGTCTCTGAGACTACTAATGTGCACAACAAATGTTAGAAGCATTAGAATCATCAGTTATATCTTAACATATCAAATCCCTCTTAAACATTCCATTCAGCATCATACTACCATACCATGCATGAATTAACATAAGAGTATGGTTCACTACAATAGAACAGGTGAGTGTGATAAAGTGAGCTGCTACTCACATGTGGTGTCCTTTCCCTCCTGTCTCAAATACCTCAGCATTGCGCTCATGCTCCATTTGTTCCCATAATCCTCTACTTCAGGGTCATCGCAGCTGAAAAGGAAGAACAGGCCCTCAGTGTCTGGCTTTGCCAAAACAGCACTGAGAAATGAGCACAGTGCAACAATGTTGACATGATTAGCAAACAAGGGGATTATCTCACATCTGAGGATGCATTCCTCCTCCGTTTGGGAACAGGGAACAATGGTGAGTGATGATTTAACTGTTTTTCATGACAGCTAAAATCTTTTCCAATTAGTGTCATATTCATTTAATTCTACTACCTTAAGCCCCCCCACAAGAAGATAAGAAGACCACATACAGCAAACACATGATTTGTGATGGCAAGACACATTGTTCAAATGATGTATTTCTTTAGACCACTTTCTAAAGTTAGAAACAGAAGCTATATGTGTACACATTCTTAGGGTCTAAGGATTTTTGCCATTTATATTGCATTGGATATGACCAGATGGGGTGTTGCTTGATACACACATGCCTCTGCACTGATTCATAACTTCATGTTATGGTTGTATGAAACTCGATTAGTCTAAAATATTACAGAGCCAAAAGACAGGCTTTCTTTTTTCAGTGTTCCGTTTTCATAACAACATCTTTCAGCAGAAAGAATGAGAGAAACTGAATACAAAAATAACTTTAAAGTTTAAGTAAAGTCAGCTTTACCTGACATAGTCACTGCTCTTCTTGTTTACACTGTAGTTGGTGAGGTGCATAAACTGGTTCTTGATGTTCTTCATAGCATGGTCATACTTCACAGTGGCAAATCTACAATACAGTTAACAAAACAGTGAGAAGAATGGAGGAATTTAAGATGATATAGGACAACCTATCAACAAATGGTTGTGTATAAGGTAAAATATAGCCAGAAGAGTGCTTTGCTGAGAAGTATGATTGCTTTATATTACTTTACATTCCTGTCGTCTAATCTTTTAATGTTAAACATGACCAGAAAAACACCAAACCATGCTGCCCAAACTAAACAGACAATGAGACAATTATATTTGGTGCAGTATAAGGGTAAGACCGACTTGAAAGTCTTATGGTTGACACTACAGAAACATGACCTAAAAAAATTGAACACTACAGAAGCAAGACCTGAAAAACAGTTAGAACAGTACAGAAAAAAAGACAGTTAGGTTTCCATCCAGCAAAAAGTTTAAATAAGAGACATGACCAATTAGAACTACATTTAAAAATTGTGAATCATCAAGCCCATGCTATTCAAAAGAGATGTTTAATACTGTGAAAAAAAGTCCAGAAGCATAGCTTGAAAGTCTAAATATTAGCATTATTTTCTTCCAAAAAAGTAGGAGTCTTCCTTCTCAGTGTACAATAGTGCTGTATTTCACAGGGTGGACACCACATGTGGAATAATGAGAATTCCTTGGCATCGTGAGCACCTGAATGCCTGCAAAGCCACTGGAATGTCCAAGATAAAAGTTGGATTCGGAATTCTGCCAGGATTTATTACAGGCAGTTAATAATGGTGCAAGGTGAAAATAAACTTGAGTGTCACTCTATGAAGGCCATGCCGGTGCCAAGGCTAATAGCGACAGGCCAACCGTTTTATATTTTATCCCAGTCAATTTGACCCCTGAGTCTCCCCAAGCCACACCTAGCCAATATATATCCAGTTCCCACAGTTTTATTTCCACAGTGAGTTGGACAGATGGTGATGTGACATCTGTATTACACAATCAGCAATCCCAAAGTAGAGAAGTTGTATGAGGCCCTCTCTTACTGTACATTTTGTAGTATTGAAGCACTGTAGATAGCTCATTTACTACACAGTAAGAAACTACAACAGTATTTACAAAACTTATCAGCGTGATTCTTATTATTATCTACATACTCATTTTGCTGTTACATTTCGGACTGTGTAAAATGATTAAATCAATGTAAATCAGAAGAGCAGTACTGCTCTACCACTTATGACTTTCCAACACACTGTGATCTTTATCTCTTTCAATGTTCTTAGGGAAAACCTACACTTGTTAAACCTGATATTGTTCATCCATTAGTGAGACAATGGAAAGCTTTGTAGACTTACTACATTTGTCCAAATTAACCAGAAACATTCCTGCTGCCATCTAGTGGTTTCTCTGCTCAGATGAAGAGTAGCTTTTTGGATATCAGGATTCTGCTGTCTAAAACGCCTAATGACAGGGAAAGGGTAATTTTGCCTGTACACATTGTATAGACGTTTATGGATCTCTCTGAATAGAAGCATTTCTGTGCAATGCAACTCAGGCCTGGCCCACACAAATCGTTGTGCCAATGGAAATATGGTTCTAGGAATTCTGAACGAGAACATTTGTGATGCTAAAGCATGAACGGCATAAAAGAAAAACAAAAGAAAAAGTAAGAAAAAAAGAAAGAAAAAGGAAGAAAATACTATATTCACCTGGCAAGTCCTTCTTCATAAAGATAGATGATGATGGGGTCATAGGAAGTCACAAGCACATATAATCGAACATCAAATTTAAACTCTGCAGAAAAATAAAGAAGAGTCTTATCACAAAAGAAAAAATCCCTTTTCAGTTTTCATTTTACCTACTTCCTTTTCTTTACTGAATACTCACCATCAATCAGTAAAGGATTGTTAATGTATCGTGACACGAGTATATTCTCATCCAGTGGAATCTGGCTTGGCTGCAAAAGTCAAAAAATACAAGCGAGAATGACATTTTACAGACTGATTATTTGTCACATTATCATTTATGTGCAATTAGTTTAAACTTGAAAGATTCCAAGCAAAAATGTTCTTTCTTTCTTATTGCACCCCCAGTTCTCTTATCATAGATCCACTATGGGTTAAAACCAGTACTGTATGAAATCTTTCTGTAGAGTGTTGCTGAATGGCCTGTGTGTACTCCTCACTCTAAAACCAATAATCTCAAATATATCTGATTTTAAGAACTTGCTGTTATCAAGAACAAAATAGTGGACTTTTGAAATATGTCCACACATGGCACAGCTGTGACAACTAAAAGGATATTCTACATATGTACGCCATGTGTGATTCTGACAAAATGACATATTTCACAGACCAAAAGTCATACAAACTGACCACCGCATTTCATGCCATGATTCAAGTTAACCAGCGTATTTACACGGCTCTGCTCGTAAAAAGAATCCTTAAGACGGAACAGGAGTATGTGGTCAGATTCTCATGAAACTGTAAGTCAGAAGAAATGAACCACTCCCGTGTCTGAAATTTGTTTCAGGTGGGGGTTGTTAGATCAAGAGGCTCAGGAGCTGCTGCTACCGACCTCAGATTTGGCACCAGTTCACAGAAAACACACAAACAGAAAAAAAACATTAACCATTCCTCTTTCCAAATATCACTGACATTCTTTCCACCTTTTCATGAGGGGGGTGGGCGCTACATACTATGGCCAAGGATGAAAACCATCAGAAACTCAGCCAAGAGAGGATTCCTTGATGTGTGTGATTTACTCCAAGGTGCATTAATGTCTACTACACACATTTGTTTCTGGAACGACTTCACTATATAGTCAACTGGGTCTAATTATCACATAAACAAATAGATATCTGGGCTAAATAGGGGAAATAATTATCCAATAATTTTAAAATTATTTGATATATACTTTAAGCATCTAGCATTTTGAACAATTTAAATGAGGGCAAATGTGGCCACTTAAGAAGGATTAATTGTAACAGACTAAGTGACAAGTCGTTAGAATAGAAATATAAAAAAAAAATAACTATGGAGATTATCTAAAGTGGAAAAACAAAAATATTTAAAGTAAATGTAAACATTTACAAAAGCTTACAAAGGTATTGTTGACAACAAAGCAAAACAAAATATCTGCATTGTGAAACTGAAATGTGTTTTGTTAAAATAACATCTAATACATTTTAATTTAATTCAATTTTTTATACTTTGAACAAAAACTAAATAATAAAAAAAGCTTAAGCAAAATACTAAATGGAGATATTGTACAGTGAGAAACGTGGATATTGGGTTTAGCTGTAACACTAATCTTGACATGTGGAGGATGAACCATAGCCTGGCTAGCTTTGTTGTGAATTATGTGCTTATATGCTTCAAAATGGTGCTTTTACATCTAACACAATAGTAATTACCATAAAATAGGTGTGACTGAAAAACACCTGAAAACATTGACAAAATACTCCTTGTTTAAAGGGGGTCTATTATGCTCATTTTCAATAATAATTTTATTTCTGTGGTGTACTAAAAGAGATTCCCATGTTTAAATTTTACCAAAACACATTTTTTTTTCTCATACTGTACATCTCTGCTCACCTACTGTCTGAAAAATTCTGTTAGAAGCTTCAGTGCCTTCAGCTTACCAGTAGGCTGACAATAAGGATTGTGTTACAAGATGACATCACCTTTCTGACAGGGAAAGGGGCTGGAGTTCCATCAAGGCATTTTAAGCAGCTGAGAAGCTGTTTTTTGTTGGTACAGAATTTCCTTCTCTGGCATGTACTTTGGGCTTTTTAATTCTGCAGACAATTTTCATTCACAGGAAACTATATAACACACCCTTTTGCACTTTTGCAAGATCACAAACACCACCATAACCATTGGCCACTTTAGGCTATCACAATAATAAGTCTGTTTTTTCCTACAGTTCCCAAAATAAATAATGATAGTTTTGCCATTTGAAATTGTTCATAAGGCAGTATAAAAACAAGAGGAACTGAATTAGTTGTGCAGTTAATTCAGCTAGCATAAAGGTAGTAAAAGGTCAACGCCAATATAGTGTGCACTACTGCTAAATTGACTAATACAGCTAGTGAATGAATAGTTATTATTATATAATTATATATTCATAATTATATCTTATACGTTTTTTTTAGACTTACACTGCTGACCAGGTAGATACCCCTGCCTCTGGAGGATGCCACCGGTTTAATGATCCATGGACCCTTATCCTTGGAGAAGTAGTCTACAGTTCAAATGAGGAGACAGAAGAAGGCAATAAAGTACAGCGGAAGAGCAAATGAGTGCAGAGCTTTCATATTTTGTGATGTTTACTTTCAACATGAGCAAGAAGCCAAATAGAGATATTAGCAAAGCTTATCGGAGGGGGGCGCACTCACTGCAGAATTCCTGGTATTCAGTAGGAAGCACGAAAGTCTGAGGCACAATGTGGAAGTTCTGAAAGCCGTATGTCTGCTGCATCCTCTGAATGTTTTTGTAGAGCCTGTCTTTCCGTGTCAGCTCATATGACCTGTAAACAAACAAGGGAAATAACCACAAGAATGAAGGAGTGAGGTCAATATAAAGAAGGCATAATAAAAAAATAACATTTTGCATTAACACAGATACACTACCAGCTTGGCATGTTTTGTCTATATTACAATATACTGTTTGCATAAAAACCTGTTACATTCATGTCTATTTTAACACAAGAAGAGATGACTATTCTTGTTCATTTAACAGTAAATAAGTGTTAAGTTAGCAAAACAACTGCATACACACACAGGCCAACATACCTGGGGAAGTGGTTGACTTTCTGGAAATCCTGAAGTGTGCGGAGCAGGTAAGTCTTAAGGTGGGAGCCTGTCCACATTAGGTTGAAGTCATTACTGTTTGGGTGAACCTAAACATACATATGTACATCAATGTCAAATAACATACAATTTATATATGCAAAGAACTGTGTTACGGATTAACTGCAGTTTAAGATATTTTATGGATAGTCTTAACACTTCACTTAGCTCAACAACTAATGCTAAAATCAGACCAAATGCCCTAAAATAATCTATCTTCTACTATACAGCGCTTCCATTTTTCCCAGCTGAAACACTGACCTTTCTATAACACAGTCAAACTACTCCAATCTGTTGCCCCTCCCCTCTCCTGCTCTCTTTGTGGAGGCAGATTTGGCATAGCCATTCGTACTGGCTACGAGAAACCCAGATGTTAGCAATAGAAGTTTATTAAACCTTGGCTGAAGCGCTGCTGTGATACTAGCCCTGTCTTTGATGATGATTTTAGGGGAAGTCCAGCAGTACTGAAGTGAAATAAAATGGGCATTAATAGTAAGTACTCAGATGGCGTGATAATAGTGCAAGCACTCCCTTGTGAATCAGGATTAGCAATTTTGGAGGCCAGTCACTTTGCATTCCTGAGCTTTGACATCGACAGTGTCAGTTTGAGAAAAACAAAGACTCCTTTACTGTGTTTTGTTACATGGATGTGAGCTTTACAGCACAGGCACTGATTTACCAATCCACAATCATTGTCTGCTAGGTATCATCAAAGTATCGACAGACATATTAAAGTTTTTACATTTATAATAAATATACTTTTTCTTTAAATTCAGCCATCGACAACACAGCACTCACATTACTAAAATGGCAAGTAAAAAATAAACTGAAAAACATGTTAAGTCATACTGATGATAGATTAAAGTAGAGTTAGATAATAAAGCAGCCACAAGGCAATATTTTGCCCTGTGGCTACTATATCTATCTAAATCAACTGCGTTGTAACAGACTAATGCCAACTACCATTGAGAAGGTTAATACAATTTAACTCAAATTATTGTCAGTGTGTTGTCAATACATAAAGCTCTACCTCATGGAATCCATGATTCACAAGTATGCCACGCACAAGCCGGCTCTCGGTGCGTACAATCTTGAAAGCTAAGTTATATTTCTCTGCAAGGAGTAAAGAAATTTGTTAACACAGCAGATACGTAAACATTAAATCTTCAATACTTTAATAACAATGAAACAAAGCAATTAAAAAAATGACATGCTAGCTTATTGAATGCTCATTGAAGAGGCAACAAAAGTTTGCACCACTACAAAAGACCTTGCGAGGGCACATCCATTGACATGTGCACTTGCCAGGTCACATAAACCAATTTGCAACTCAAATTTTTCATTACCCTGCCACAAGCCTCCAATTATGACTTTAAAACACATGTCCTAATTGCCTTAATACCTCCAAAGGAGCGGATATTTCCATCTTTCAACACAACAGCTTCAGCATGGAACAGTAACACAGGGATCTTCCTACTGACACCACTCCAGGCAATGCAGGGATGACATCTAAGGGGGAAGGGTTGAGAGGAAAGAGAAAACATAAAATCAGTTGAACCTGGAGAGTTCTTAAGATTTGCTTCATTGTGACAAAGTATATTTAGCATCTACTACTGTCGCGCAATAATGCAAAAAAACACAGCATGCTTTTGTGGAGCACCAGAATAAGAAAGGCTGTCACAATAAGCTGTGAAAAAAATACAAACTATATCCTCACATTCAATTAGTGTTGGTGATAAGAAGGCATGTGGAATGCACACTCTACAGGAAATGACAATGGTGATAAGCAGATCCCTAAACAGTAAGATATAAAAACAGTGGCTGTTTATGCTATCTATCCAAGACTTACAGAAAGAAAAAACATACAGCAGTTTGTATGTTTGTCTGTTTGGGGTGACAACACGTAAAATTAGACAAGTCTCATGAACCTTTAAATGAAGCAAACTAATAAGTCGCCAAAATCCAGATTAGCTCAGTAACCCCTTATTAAGACCAAAAGGATTTAAGCAGTCACCTAAAACTTAATGCAATTTTCCCCCCTAATTTGACATGATATGTAAAATGCTGAACATAAAAAGGTTATGATTTAGTCAAAACATTTTAAAAATGTTCATGTGTTTGAAAGGTTTACCGACAGCCTTCATTGTAGAATCCTACCAGAAACTGAAATGCTTCACTGAGAGACAAACGAGTTGGAAAAGGGCCAGAGATTTCCAATTTGGGCTCGCAACCAAAACATTTTTCAGGCATTCAAGTCATTCAAGACTGGGAGCATAAATCATTTGTTGTGGTCTCTGATAACCATTATCAAAGCAAAGAAAAAGATGTCTGAATAAGGCGAAACATCCCTGTAAAACAACAACACTAGTTTATTCTTGGAGTGACCAAACCAGACCCTATTTCAGCTATGCCAAGTACAGCTCGGAGATTATCTCTATAAATATCACAGCACTTCTTAGCTCTATAGAACACATTAAGAAAATATGAAGAAATCTAAACGTAACTCTGCTACTTTTCCAGTCCGTGTGTAAGCAGAAGCTAAAGTGATCATTTTGATGCCAAAATGCACAGCCACTTACTCCAGCTCATCTTCTGACGGAGACTCTGAATCCTCTTTATCCCGGGTCACAGCTGGCATTTCCCCCACAGAGATGGAGACGTTGTGTCAGCTGAATGGGGTTGTGACAGGACACATCTCCAACCTGCAGACACCATTCAAAACAAAACTTCTTGTGAGCAAGAAGAAACTTTTAAATCAATGCCAAAAGCAAGATAACTTCTTTTTAATTAAAGTTAATCAGCAGAGAAGGCCATCTACAGCCATCAGTTATGTCAAGGAAGTGAATCTAAGCTGTCAGCTAGTATAGTCAGTTTCAGTTTAAGTCACTACTGAAAGTTAAATTACGCTTTTAGGTCCCCTGTGAGAAGGCTTAATCTAACTGACGCTGTGACTCACTGTTAGTAATTAACTACTCAATATTAACAATACAAGGTGATAATATCTAACTTCATTTAATACCACAGCACTACAGTCATGGCTACAGTGAAGGTAACTTACTTATCAAAATAGTTAAAACACATTAAAGCAAACAAGCAAACGACACGGCTACAGTTAATGCTCGCATACATTTTCGGGAACAAGTTATGTCATGTCAAATACTTAAACTAGCATTTTATATCACCTGGTTGGCTCGGTAAACAGCTTTAACAGCGTTAGCTAAAGCTAGACTGAGCGTTAGAGTTAACGTAGGTTAGCTTAGCTTAGCTAAGCTAGCTAACTATAAAACACAGTTACCATTTGCCCTCGCAGCTTCCAGTCCGGCTAAATAAATGCATGATACTGTTTAATACCCTAACGGCTCTAAGCATACCTGTTCGTGTGAAAAGACACTGTTCCCCAGTGAAGCACAGGTGTAAATAATGCACTTAGCCTCACTAGCTAGCTCCTCTCTTCCCCACCGCTGTAACTATAACAACCAACTGGCAACCAGTGAGCTACGCATGCGCGGCTATATGTTCCTGCGGTTCACGTGTCTTTCTGCTGTAGTGTTTCTGCAGAGATAGGCTTAAAGCCCGTTTCTCAGGAGCAGATTAAACCTAAACCCAGACATAAAGGAGATCTTCAGTGGTGACTCAGCACTAGGATTGCAGTTAAGACCAGCACTAGGCCTAATCTTCATGAAATATATTAATGTGACTCGGTTCTGTCAATATGTACAAACACATATTGGCTTGCAAGGGGGAAAGTGAAGCACGTGCCGTGTTTTATGACTGTGCCTCTTTTCTGGTCTCAGTTAAGTTTATTGTGCTGTAAATCAAAGTCACAGCTTTACTATGAGAGATATCTTTTGTTATTACAAAAATTCGAATACTGCTCTTGGATATTAGATTCATTATTTTATTATGAAAACCCCCAAATATCAGTGTTTACAGTAGAAATTGAGCACTAGATTACATCCCTTTAAAACGCTAAATGATCAGAAGAGCTAATAATCTCAAATATCTAGAGCTTTGTAATGTATTTTGAGTCTGCCAGTGTCTGTTTCTTATTATTACGGTATTGTCTTGGTTTCCTTTTTCTTTTTTCTTTATTAATGATTTATTTAATGATTATTATTTATTTATTGATCTTTTTTATTTATTTGATTGCAGTTTTCATTATTTTAGATTATTTTATGTTGCAGTGATGTGTCTTGTAACTGTTATGAATATGCATAAAAATATAAATAAAAATAGTCACTAGACTTAATTAATGTCTGAGGAAGGTTTTGATTTATTTAACAGTAACACTGTGTAATCAATTTTTCTTAAAGTGGTACAACACCACACAATATTATGTTTTTATATTTTCTATTTTCTTTGATTTTTTACTTCAGTGTAATTATTTAATAGATTCATTTGTTCACTGAGTCAGTTCAGATGATTGGATTTTAATGATGTTCTAAAATGTAAACAGGTTTGCTAACAGACCATCATTCATTTTATACTCATTCAGTTCAAGCTAATCACTCAGCTTGGTCCTGTTGGTTGACCAGCATACCAGCATTAAAACACAGCATATGCTAGTTTAAATAGTGACCAGCATATCAACCTACATTGCTGCGACCAAAATACCAGCATCCAAAAACATAACATTTGTTGGCTTTACTGTTGCCCAGCCTCTGCTGGTCAGTGCTGGATTACACAAAATCACAGGTTTCAAACAGTGGTCAAACTGGACAGCATTTGACAAAGCAGGAATTATCAGCAAAATTGAATAAATTAATGCCAAAGTGAGGATTGTCCAATAACAGCGTTGGCTTCCTCCTCTGCTATCGAACAGGTTTGACTTTTCTGGTTTACCGAGAAGCGGTTTTGTGAAATACCCCAAAGCTTGAACTCGTGTGTTTGTCGTCAGATGCTCGTAGTCCTGCTGCGATTGGTGCAATGAACAGAATTAGGCGGGGCCTCATACCACGTGTTTTCAAACGGTCCACTGAGGCAGCAGTGCGACCATCGTCAGGACTTTCTAATTGGTCCAATGTTGTCACTACTACTGAAGGGGGAAGTGTCCAAAAATGCTGTTTTGCAGCAGACAGTACTCAGTGCTGTGATCCAGTAAGAGGGCTGAGCGACCAGCAGCTATTAGAGGTAACAGATTTATCCAAAGTGGGAACAATGCTCAAATACATTTAGACATGTGTGTCTATGAACAGTGATTCGCGAAGCTTCTAGCCGTATAATGCCAGTAGAGTGTTCGCTCCAGCTACTGTAAGCTCTGTATTCTGTCAGTGTAAACCTGTGGGTTTGCAGGTGTATGTGCTTTGCTTTCACCTGATTAGGGAAAGCTAATGAATCTAATTCTCTGGTTTTAGGAGGACTCCTCAGTTCAGTAGTGAGCGGCGCCTGTGCACTTTGCTGGATGAGCCTTTGTTCGTGCTCCGAGAAAACATGAGTCGTTTTATGAACGTACTGCGGAGCTGGTTGGTCATGGTATCTGTCATCGCCATGGGAAACACAGTCCAGAGCTTCCGCGATCACAGCTTTCTGTCCGAGAAACTTTATACGGGCACGCCTGATTTTGGTGAGTACATACAACTGTTTTCATACTGATGTAATTCACGGTGCACCCTGTTGCAGGGGCTGATGTCCATTCTGAACACTCAAGTGTGCAGAAATTTCCTGTAAAAAAAAAAAAGCCCTATCCTAGAATTCCCTGATATCTCTATACAGGGGAGACTGTGAACACTGGTTACAAATCCTAAAACACAAAATATGCAAAATGTAATGAAAAGAATATATATGGAATATACACTCATCATCAAAAAGAATAGTTGCACAAATAGTTGCACCCAGAAGGAATCAACTGACAGGAATGATACTTTGTGGGTAGGTTTGACATCATGAGACATGCAAATGATTCAAGTTTCATGCTCGGCCATGCATGTGACGTAAACAAGAATGGGCCTTAATCACTTTACCTGACTGACCCAACAGCCATGATTGCAGACATTCACAGAGCAGTGATGTCCTCCATGAGTCATCCTGTTAGTGCCAGCACCATTGGCAGATGGCTGCACAACCTAGGACTACACGGACTCCGACCATTACAACGACTGCCCTTAACGCCACGTCAACGTCCCCAAAGACTGTAATGGTGACGCGCCAGATTATCATGGACTGACTCAGAATGGCAGCAGGTCGTCTTCAGTGACGAGTCCCACTTTTGTCTTGGTGGAGACGACCAATGAATCTGTGTGGGGAGGCACCGTGGTCAGCGCCAAGATGAACAGTTTGATGTTACACCTCACAGGTCCAGAAGGCCTGGTGTCACTCCACCTTCACCGCTACCGCAAAATCTGCAGGAACTGTGTGAGAATATTCAAGCTGCATGAGATGGATTATCGCAGGACACCAACATTATACTGAGTGACACTACTTCTGTATGTGTACGTCAATAAATATTGCCCATAACAGTCTAAATTTATCATCATTTATTGTTCCTTTCTAATAGCATTGCAATCTGACACATTCTTCTGGGTGCAACTATATTTTTGATGATGAGTGTAAATGGGCTTCTTAGGTGTTTGAAACTGATTCACATGCAATAGTCAACTGACTTTCACAGTCTTCACTGTCTTATGTATAATAGTTGTGTTTATATTAACCATATTTTTACACTTCCTGCCCTCTTTATTTGTGAAAGTGTATTACTGTAGACTCACTGTGAGTCATTGCTGTGATATTACAGTAAAATATTAATGCTGTAGATGCAAAGTGTTCCCTTCTTTGAAAACAAGACATGAGATCAGACAAATCCATGATACTAAATTACCTAAACTGTTCATGACTTTTCATTCCTCAGTAAATGGCCTTCAGGCAAGAACCTTTGGGATATGGACCTTACTGTCATCTATCATTCGCTGTGCCTGTGCCGTGGACATTCAGAACAGAACGTAAAGCAATCATAAGTTAATTTGTTGATATGATAAGTTTAGGAAATTACAAACTTGCAAAAGAGTAAATACTTACATTGTCCTTGCCTTTTCCTCTCCCCATCCTAGGCTTTACCATATAACCTTGTGGACCTTTGTTCTGGCTCTTGGTCACTTCCTGTCTGAAGCCTTTATCTACAAAACTGCCCCACTTACCATCGGAGTCATGGCCCCTCTTTTTGTGGCAGGTGAGTTGGGCAGGTATCGTAGTGAAAGACAGATCTTCATGATTTTGTACGTAAGATTTATCTGCTTTTTGGGATGTTAGTGGGTAACTTGCTCTTCTGTAAAAGCATTATTAATGCTAAACATCTTTTGGTGTTACCACAGCGTGACTATGTAATGGGTGAGAGGTCAGGTGCTATGCTGACCTGTCTGGAGTCCAGACCTGTCTCTCACTGAGTCTTATTAAGCTCTAAATATGACAACAAAGGCCCTGTATAGCCCGTATAACAGAACAATGAGGAAAATGTGTGTTCAAACCTGAATCAGTTTGTGTCTCCAGTAAAAATTCAAATATTGTGTTTTTGTACCTTTTTTAAATGTATACAGGCCAAACATAATTTACTAATCACTGCTTTCTGTTTTTATGAGACATTTTACATACTGTCCTAGCTCTTTTAGAATTGGAATTGTAACAGTAAGAAATATTTGTTAACAGTTGTTATTATACGTAAGTGCATTAATTTATGTTTAATGTTTATTGAGAAAAAGACTTCAGTTCATGTTCTTGATATGACAGTACATTATTAGTAAAAAATGAAAACAATGGTCTTAAAGGAGCATATTTGTCCCATGACTGAACAAAGTCTTTGCCCTCTGCAGACACAGTCAAATCTAAGTCTCTTTCTTTTTGTTGCTGGTTATATGGCAAATTAATCATAGGTGAGTATACACAGTTAAATACACCTCACTTCACCAGTGGAGTGGGGGAATTGGTAACAGATGTCAGGTTTAAAACACTAACACGTCTTGGACTTGAGCATCAGTCATGTTGTCACAGCTCCTAAATGCAAATATGTACATGCTAAAGCCTTTATATTTCACTGTACAGTAGCCTCATAGTTTTTTTTTTCTCTTGCTGTTTGATTTCTAGGTTTTTCTATTGTGGGCATGTTAATTGGGTTCCAGTACATTACCGAGCCAGAAGAAGTAAGTGGAGCAAGGCAGAAGAAGAGAAACTGAGCCTATGCCTCAGTGACTTGGTGTCCTTCAGTAGCTGGATATGACCGAATGGGTTCATTACCATTGCCTGAGGACAAAGAAAGTAGAACTGGACAGAACTTCTCAATGCTGTGGCTATACCAGATTTACAGCTGACCACTGTGTGGTTTACAAGCAGTGCATTTTTGTGATCTCACTGAATCAGACAGAGGAATGATGTCAGTCCTATACAGCATACTGAACTGTTCTTATATCAGGGTACAGGTCATGTGGTAGAATGTTAGATAATTTGGACACCTGCATATGCTCACACTGCAAGAATTTATTAATCTTCGTCTTTTTTCGATATGCCAAACAGAGACAGTAATACAGAAATATTTAATGTAATGTATAGAGAAACACAAGGGCATTAACAATGCAAATTATTTGTTAGATAAGACAAATTGTGGTGGTTCTACGATGAATGTTTGTTATTGGTGGCATGCACTCAGTAAGTGTCCTTCCATGCATCTTTGTATAAGAATCAAAGCTCGTATTAATGGGTTTTCCATTTCACCTGTTCATTAGTTGTCATGACATCATCATAACTGGTTTGCATGTAGACGTCTATTACTGTAAAAGATGATGCTAAACTCTCTTAAGAACGGCTTTCCTTTTGCTGATGAACAGAATGAACGGAACAGATTAAGAATAAATAAACATCTCTGAATAAAAAATATTTATTTTAACAGATTAGCAGTTAACATTGCTGAATGTTTTAAGTAACACATTTAGTAGGCCCACAATAGCATAAGAACATAACAATATATTATTAAGACCAGAGTATACAATGTATTCTAATACATGAACTGATAGGAAGTGCTAGAAAATGTCCTTATATGGATATCATCTACTATAACTACTACCAAGATTACAAAAGCTAATGCCATAAAATCCCAAATCCACAGATTTGGTGCTTTCTTATCATTCTTCATCTAACAACACTAAATGGACTACATAAAAATGAAACTGAAATTATTCATGAAACCTTATGACTAAATTAGTCTGTGTCTGGACTTCAAACAGAGTTCTATTGGCAGTGCTTTTCTTTGGAGATTATACAAGCTGTGCGTATGCATAAATGTATGCTTGTGTCTGCAACAGATACACCTCAAGTTCAGTTAGAAGGGGCATCTGGATACGTATACTCACCAAGCGCTTTATTGGGATCACCTCATTGTATCTACACTGATTGCCCATTTTATAAGCTCCATTTACCCTACCCCACTTATAGGTGCACTCTGTAGTTCTACAATCAGTCCATCAGTTTCTCTGCATACTGTGTTATCCCCCCTTCATCCTGTTCTTCAATGATCAAAACCACCACAGAGTAGGTATTATGTGGGTTTCGGTTCACTCTCAGCACTGCAGTGACACTGACGTGGTGGTGTGAGTGGATCAGACACAGATGTGCTGCTGGAGTTTTTAAACACTGGGTCCACTCACTGTCCACTTTGTTAGACATTCCTAACTTGTGGATCCACCTTATAGATGAAAAGTCAGAAGCAATAGCCCATGTGTTGCTACACAGTATGTGCTAGTCATCCTTTGTGCTAGTCTAGTCCTTCATCAGTGGTCCAAGGATGTTGCTGGCTGGATAGTTTTGGTTGGTGGACTATTCCCTGTACAGCAGTGATGCTGTGGTGTTTAAAAATTGTAAGAATATCACCACTCAAATAATACCTGCTCTGCGGTGAGCCTTTAGAGGTCCTGACTATTAAAGAACAAGAGTGAAAGGGGGCTAACAACGTATGCAAAGCAACAGATGGACTACAGTCTGTAATTGTAAAACTGCAAAGTGCACCTATAGGGTAGGTGGAGCTGATGAAATGGAGTGTAGATACATACATATACATTCCTAATAAAGTGTTCAATGAGTAAATATATAATATACAGCAACACAATGTGGACAATGGACAATGAGCTGGATCAGCACCCTCCATTCCATACAGTTATTTAAAGGCTTGTATTCACTTTCAGTCATCTTTCAAGTTTATGGGTAAGTCTAAGTAGAGAAGTGCCTTAACAAGAAAAATAGTCCCAAAATATTGTACAGCAATTCTCAAAATACAGTAAAAGCAGAAAATGTAAATTTTCTTGGCTCAGAGATACATAGCATCAAACTAACCATCACATAAGCACTGCTCAGAGGTGTCTCCTCAGTGATCCCTGATGAGTCATGTCAAAGTCATGTCAAAATAATGCACTGAGCCACATACTGAGGTTAGTTCAGTCAATGCATTCCCTTTCAACTGGATGACTGAAGGTTTTTATATATACACACTTATCATCAAAAAAAATAGTTACACCCAGAAGGAAGTGTCTGATTCTAATGCTATTGGGAAGGAAGATAAAGGTTACCAGGAACAATAAATGATGATAAAGTTAGACTGATATGGGCAATATTTATTGAGCTACACATACGAAAGTAATGTCCCTCAGTATGGTGTCAGGCAGCCAGGTTTGCTACTGCAACATGCCAAATGTCTTGGCATACAGTCTTTGGCAATGCTGACGTGATATTAAGGGCAGTCGTCGTAACGGTCTGTGTGCATGTAGTCTTGAGTCATCCAGCCATCTGCCAATGATGCTGGCACTAACAGGATGACCCATGGAGGGCATCACTGCTCCCTGAATGTCTGTAATTGTGGCTGTTAGATCACTCCGCGCATGTTAGATAATTTGTCGGTTTTTCCTCTCTGTCGTTCAGGTAGGTTTCCTAGATCCGTCATGTCACTGGTGCTTGCCTTCTTCTATCTACTGCCACCAACAGCGTGCTATGGTAATATACACACAACCAATATGGCGCACAGTACATCAATAAGACCGTCACGTTTCCTGGCGCCCTACGATGCGACCCCTCTCAAACTCTTCAAAATGTTCAAATTGCTTTTAAACTGTTCTCTAAGGCATACTTCAAACACAACAGCACGAGTCAGAATGGAAAGCATGCGCAACAGGACAACCTTATATAGTCAGTCAGGTACAGCGATAAGGCCCGTTCTTGTTTATGTCACATGTCAAAACTTGAATCATTCGAAGATTTCACGATTTCAATTCATTCCTTCTGGGTGCAGGTTTTTTTTTTTTTTTTTTTTTGACCATGAGTGAAAAACAATTATATATATATATATATATATATATATTCATTCATTATG